>CM053784.1:567937868-568085368 GCA_028749045.1 Cupressus sempervirens | reverse complement strand
GTGTTGCAAGCTATGCAGACACCTACATATAGGGTATATCCAACAAAACAAAGTGACAAGTACTTCCTACCAGCTCTGCCATTACAATTACCGAATGGGATATACTCACCGCCACAGATTAATGACCATTACCATCTCAGAATAGATACAAGCACATCGAGCTTCATCCGATCAACTGGATGAATTTCACCTTGAAGGGGCCCAATCCAAAAGTTTTGAAGGTCACCTCCTAGAACTCTCAAGAACAAGGCCCATCTTACATGCAAACTCTACTACTGCGCAAACATAGGTTGCAATTAAAGAGAAATTGTAAGGTTGTCACAATGGCCTGAGGCCAATGCTCTGACTAAGTCAATTTTCTCTTGCAATCACCATGCCACCGTTCATAGAGAGATCTCCCCATTCACTTGTGATGTGACGCACAATCCAAGTGCTAGATGCGAGCTCACCCTTGAAAGGCCACTTTCCAAGGCATCCCCCAATGACACATTGCAATGACAACCACTGTCGAACCATTCCCAATGTTGTGCTGGTTGAGTTGGCATAGAGGCGACCTTGGGGAGCTTCTGCGTAGCAATCGGGATGTGCTTTCGTACCCATCTCTCACATAGACCAATGTTAGCTGTGAACAAATTTGGAATCCAAGGGCTCGCATCCATCGATATCGTCGGCACTAGTTCTATATACAAAGGCCACAGAGAGGTTCCAAGAAGAGAAGCCCCCCCTACTTGCTCGCACAAACATCCAAAATTCTAGACACAAGCTCCCGCCCTTAGCATCGCTCTCCAGATCACTGCAATGACACATTGGAATGAGAACCGCTGTCGAACAACTCTCATAATTGTGGCAATGGAGTGAGAGAGAAGAACAGCTTTGGGGAGAGGCGCATAGCAAATGGGCTGCTCCTTCATTCTGCTCTTATATACAGATCCGATGTCGCTGATTTCGTTTGGAATCCAAGGTGCATTCATCCTTTCCCACATGAGCAATGGCTCTTCTGATCGAATGGCCATGGGGAGCTTCCGATAACAAAGGCTCCCTTCTCACTCGTGATGCATAGCCCAACTGCTAGATGATGTCTCTCCCTTCAGATCGCTGCCCAGGCAACCACCACAACGGCACCATTGGAATGACAACCGCTACCGAACCATTCCAAAAATTTTGTGCCAAAGAAGTTGTTGTGAAGAGAATGACTCTAGGGAGAGAGCACTCGCATAGAAAAATCAGGATAGCTTCACGGCCCTTTCAATAGAAACAATGCTGGTGCCAATATGCCTCCCATTGTAGCCACGATAGGCATGCAAAAATTTTTTCTAGAGCGCCAAGCACCCACCTCATGGGTAGAGACAAGGGCTCACCATTAGATCAATCTCAAAATCGCAGAACAGACTCTCTGTAGAATGGCAACCACTGCCAAGTCTCTTTCGTAATTGCGTCGGTCGAGTGATCGAAGAAGGTGATCTAAGAGAGGGTCCAAGCGTAGGCATTCATTGGGGGATTCGCGCTGATGGCATAAATTTATGCAATACCCGAGCAACACTGGACGGAGGTGCTAGACGAGGGCTCTTGTTTTAGATCGAGGTTTAAAATCACCAAGAAGATGCGGTGAGGGCTGGCGATCGCTGCCAAACCCTTTTCTGAAATTGAGCTAGCTGAGTGACAAGAAAACATGATCTAAAGGAGAGTCCAGGAATAGCACCCTCAAGGGTGGGCTTCATGCCCCCCTAATTGATTCAACGTCAGCGTCCACCATTTCAAAATCTGACATATCCATCCGCCCTGACAGCGGCGTTGAATCAATGAGGGGGGCACGGGAGAGGCTCACGGCAACCACCTCTCCCATTATAGCCATGATAGGCAGGCAAAAAATTTTGCTAGAGCGCCAAAGCACCCACTTCATGGCTATAGACATGGGCTCACCATTAGATCAACTTCGAAATCGCAAAACAGACGCGGTGTAGAATGGCAACAGCTGCCAAGTCTCTTCCGTAATTGCGTCGATCGAGTGATCAAAGAAGGTGATCTAAGAGAGGGTCCAAGCATAGGCATTCATTGGGGGATTTGCGCCGATCGCATAAATTTATGCAACACCCGAGCAACACTGGACAGAAGTGCTAGACGAGGGCTCTCGTTTTAGATCAAGTTTTAAAATCACCAAGTAGACGCGGTGAGGGCTAGCAACCGCTGCCAAACCTTTTTCTGAAATTGTGCCAGCTAAGTGACAAGAAAACATGATCTAAAGGAGAGTCAAGGTATAGCACCCATGAGGGTGGGCTTCATGCCCCTCTAATTGATTCAACGTCGGCATCCACCATTTCAAAATCCAACATATCCATCTGCCCTGACAGCGGTGTTGAATCAATGAGGGGGGCACGGGAGAGGCTTGCGGAAACCACCTCTCCCATTGTAGCTGTGATAGGCATGAAAAAAATTTTGCTAGAGCACCAAGCACCCACCTCATGGCTATAGACAAGGGCTCACCATTAGATCAACTTCGAAATTGCAGAACAGACGCGGTGTAGAATGGCAACCGCTGCCAAGTCTCTTCTGTAATTGTGTCAGTTGAGTGATCGAAGAAGGTGATCTAAGAGAGAGTCCAAGCATAGGCATTTGTTGGGAGATTCGCGCCGATGGCATAAATTTATGCAATACTCGAGCAACACCGAACGGAGGTGCTAGACGAGGGCTCCCATTTTAGATCGAGTTTTAAAATCACCAAGTAGACGTGATGAGGGCTGGCAACCGCTGCCAAACCTTTTTCCAAAATTGCGCCAGCTAAGTGACAAGAAAATATGATCTAAAGGAGAGTCCAAGAATAGCACCCTCGAGGGTGGGCTTCATGCCCCTCTAATTGATTCAACGTCGACGTCCACCATTTTAGAATTTGACATATCCATCTGCCCTGACAGTGGCAACCACCTCTCCCATTGTAGCCACGATAGGCACACGAAAAATTTTGCTAGAGTGCCAAGCAGCCACCTCATGGCTATAGACAAGGGCTCACCATTAGATCAACTTCGAAATCGCAGAACAGACGCGGTGTAGAATGGCAACCGCTGCAAAGTCTCTTTCGTAATTGCATCGGTCGAGTGGTCGAAGAAGGTGATCTAAGAGAGGGTCCAAGCATAGGCATTCGTTGGGGGATTCGCACTGATGGCATAAATTTATGCAATACTCGAGCAACACTGGATGGAGGTGCTAGACGAGGGCTCCCATTTTAGATCGAGTTTTAAAATCACCAAGTAGATGCGGTGAGGGCTGGCAACCGCTGCCAAACCTTTTTCCAAAATTGCGCCAGCTGAGTGACAAGAAAACATGATCTAAAGGAGAGTCCAAGAATAGAAGCCTCGAGGGTGGGCTTCATGCCCCTCTAATTGATTCAACGTCGGTGTCCACCATTTCAGAATCCGACATATGCATCTGCCCTTACAGCGGTATTAAATCAATGAGGGGGGCACGGGAGAGGCTCGTGGCAACCACCTCTCCCATTGTAGCCGTGATAGGAACGCAAAAAATTTTACTAGAGCACCGAGCACCCACCTCATGGCTATAGACAAGGGCTCGCCATTAGATCAACTTTGAAATCGCAGAACAGACGCGGTGTAGAATGGCAACCGCTACCAAGTCTCTTCCATAATTGGATCGGTCGAGTGATCGAAGAAGGTGATCTAAGAGAGGGTCCAAGCATAGGAATTCATTGGGGGATTTGTGCCGATGGCATAAATTTATGCAACACCTGAGCAACACCGGACGGAGGTGCTAGACAAGGGCTCCCATTTTAGATTGTGTTTTAAAATCACCAAGTAGACGCAGTGAGGGCTGCCAAGCACTGCCAAACCTTTTTCTGAAATTGTGCCAGCTGAGTGAAAAGAAAACATGATCTAAAGGAGAGTCTAGGAATAGCACCCTTGAGGGTGGGCTTCATGCCCCTCTAATTGATTCAACGTCAGCGTCCACCGTTTTAAAATTTGACATATGCATCTGCCCTGATAGCGGCATTAAATCAATTAGGGGGGCATGGGAGAGGCTTGTGGCAACCACCTCTCCCATTGTAGCTGTGATAGGCATGCAAAAAAAATTTCTAGAGTGCCAAAGCACCCACCTCATGGCTATAGACAAGGGCTCACCATTAGATCAACTTCAAAATCACAGAATAGACGCGGTGTAGAATGGCAACCACTGCCAAGTCTCTTCCATAATTGCATCGGTCGAGTGATCGAAGAAGGTGATCTAAGAGAGGGTCCAAGTGTAGGAATTAATTGGGGGATTCGCACCGATGGCATAAATTTATGCAATACCCGAGCAACACCGGACGGAGGTGCTAGATGAGGGCTCCCATTTTAGATCAAGTTTTAAAATCACCAAGTAGACACGGTGAGGGCTGGCAAGCGTTGCCAAACCTTTTTCCAAAATTGCGCCAGCTGAGTGACAAGAAAACATGATCTAAAGGAGAGTCCAGGTATAGCACCCACAAGGGTGGGCTTCATGCCCCTCTAATTGATTCAACGTCGACGTCCACCATTTCAAAATCTGACATATCCATTCGCCCTAAAAGCGGCATTGAATCAATGAGGGGTGCACAAGAGAGGCTCACGGCAACCACCTCTCCCATTGTAGCCTTGATAGGCATGCAAAAAAAATTTCTATAGTGCCAAGCACCCACCTCATGGCTATAGACAAGGGCTCGCCATTAGATCAACTTCAAAATCGCAGAACAGACGTGGTGTAGAATGGCAACCGCTGCCAAGTCTCTTCCGTAATTGCGTCGGTCGAGTGATCAAAGAAGGTGATCTAAGAGAGGGTCCAAGCATAGGAATTCGTTGGGGGATTCGCGCCGATGGCATAAATTTATGCAATACCCAAGCAACACCGGATGGAGGTGCTAGACGAGGGCTCCCATTTTAGATCGAGTTTTAAAATCACCAAGTAGACGCGGTGAGGGCTGGCAACCGCTGCCAAATCTTTTTCCAAAATTTTGCCAGCTGAGTGACAAGAAAATATGATCTAAAGGAGAGTTGAGGAATAGCACATCAAGGGTGGGCTTCATGCCCCTCTAATTGATTCAACGTCGGCGTCCACCGTTTCAAAATCTGACATATCCATCCGCCTTGACACCGGCATTGAATCAATGAGAGGGGCACAGGAGAGGCTCGTGGCAACCACCTCTCCTATATAAGCTATTAGTGTGAGGCTCGCTCTGCATTAGAAATTAGCGAACACACCAACAACTACCTTAAAAATCCAAATCCTTGAAAATTCTGACCAAACAGCCATTCACGACCCAATTTTTTATGAGGTCAACAGAGGAGCAAAAGATTTTCATTGGTTAGGAGATGTGATTTCATGGAGCCAAGGGACTGAAATGGTCATCGTGCTCTTCTGATCAACTAGATAAATTTCACCTTGAAGGGGCCCAATCCAAAAGTTTCGAATGTCATCTCCTGGAACTCTCAAGAATAAGGCCTATCTTTACATGCAAACTCTGCTACTGCGCAAACATAGGTTGCAATTAAAGAGAAATTGCAAGGCCGTCACAATGGCCCAAGGCCAATGGCTCTAACTAAGTCAATTTTCTTTTGCAATCACCATGCCACCATTCACAGAGAGATCTCCCCATTCACTTGTGATGCGATGCACAATCCAAGTGCTAGACACGAGCTCGCCCTTGAAAAAAAGACCACTTTCCAAGACATCCCCCGATGACACATTGGAACGACAACCACTGTCAAACCATTCCCAATGTTTTGCCGATCGAGTTGGCATAGAGGAGACCTTAGGGAGCTCCCACGTAGAAATCAGGATGTGTTTTCGTGCCCATCTCTCACAAAAACCAATGTTAGCTGTGAACAAATTTGGAATCCAAGGGGTCACATCCATCGATATCATCGCCACTGGGTCTATATACAAAGGCCACGGAGAGGTTCCGATAAGAGAAGCTCCCCCACTCGCTCACACAAACATCTCAAATTCTAGACACAAGGTCCCACCGTTAGCATCACTCTCCAGATCACCGCAATGACATATTGGAATGACAACCACTGTCAAACAACTCCCAAAATTATGGAAATGGAGTGAGAAAGAAGAGCAACTTTGGGGAGCTGCGCATAGGAAATGGGCTGCTACTGCTTCATTCCGCTCTTATATAGATCCGACATCTTTGATTTCATTTGGAAACAGAGGTTGCATTCATCCTTGCTCACACAAGCAATGGCTCTTCTAATTGAATGGCCACGGGGAGCTTTCGATAACATAGGCTCCCTTGTCACTCGTGATGCGCAGCCCAACTGCTAGATGACGGCTCGCCCTTCAGATCACTGCCCAGGAAACCACCACAACGGCACCATTGGAATGACAACCGCTGCCAAACCATTCTGAAAATTTTGTGCCAAAGAAGTTGTTGCGTAGAGAACAACTCTGGAGAGAGAGCCCTCACATAAAAAAATCGAGATGGCTTTATGACCCTCCCAATAGAAATGATGCTGGTGCCAATATTCCAAATTTGAATAACGTGTCTTTCACGAACGCCAGCACTGATTCTATTAGGGAGGGTCGCCAAGAGCTTTTGTTATCAAAGCTCCCATTGTAGCCGCGATAGGCACACAAAAATTTGCTAGAGCCCCAAGCACCCACCTCATGGCTAGACAAGGGCTCGCGATTAGATTAGCTTTGAAATCGCTGAACAGATGCGCTATGGAATGGCAACCACTGCCAAGCCTCTTTCGTAATTGCGTCGGTTGAGTGATCAAAGAAGGTTATCTAAGAGAGAGTCCAAGGCTATGCATTCATTGGGGGATTTGCTCCAATAGCAAAAATTTATGCAATACCCGAGCAACATCGGACGGAGCTGCTAGATGAGGGCTCCCATTTTAGATCAAGTTTTAAAATCACCAAGTAGATGCGGTGAGGGTTGGCAATCGCTGCCAAACCTTTTTCTGAAATTGCGCCAGCTAAGGGTTAAGAAAAAATGATCTAAAGGAGAGTCCAAGAATAGCACCCTCGAGGGTGGGCTTCATGCCCCTCTAATTGATTCAACGTCGGCGTCCACTATTTCAAAATCTGACATATCCATCGACCCTGATAGCAGCATTGAATCAATGAAGGGGGCACGGGAGAGGCTCGCAGTAACCACCTCTCCCATTGTAGCCACGATAGGCATGCAAAATTTTTTTTGCTAGAGCGCCAAGCACCCACCTCATGGCTATAGACAACGGCTTGCCATTAGATCAACTTCAAAATCACAGAGCAGACGTGGTGTAGAATGGCAACCACTGCCAAGTCTCTTCCATAATTGCATCAGTTGAGTGATCGAACAAGGTGATCTAAGAGAGCTTCCAAGTGTAGGCATTCATTGGGGGATTTGTGCCGATGGAAAAAATTTATGCAATACCCGAGCAACACCAGATGGAGGTGCTAGACGAGGGCTCCCATTTTAGATCAAGTCTTAAAATCACCAAGTAGACGCGGTGAGGGCTGGCAACCACTGCCAAACCTTTTTCCAAAATTGCGATAGCTGAGTGACAAGAAAACATGATCTAAAGGAGAGTCTAGGAATAGCACCCTCGAGGGTGGGCTTCATGCCCCTCTAATTTATTCAACGTCGGCGTCCACCGTTTTAAAATCTAACATATCCATCTTCCCTGACAGCGGCGTTGAATCAATGGGCGAGGGATGGGAGAGGTTCGCGGCAACCACCTCTCCCATTGTAGGCACAATAGGCACACAAAAAAATTTTCTAGAGTGCCAAGCACCCACCTCATGGCTAGAGACAAGGGCTCACCATTAGATCAACTTCGAAATCGCAGAATAGATGCGGTGTAGAATGGCAACCGCTACCAAGTCTCTTTCATAGTTGTGTCGGTCGAGTGATCGAAGAAGGTGATCTAAGAGAGGGTCCAAGCATAGGCATTCATTGGGGGATTCGCGCCAATGGCATAAATTTATGCAATACCCAAGCAACACAGGACGGTGGTGCTAGACAAGGGCTCCTATTTTAGATCGAGTTTTAAAATCACCAAGTAGACGCGGTGAGGGCTGGCAACTGCTGTCAAACCTTTTTTCGAAATTGCACCGACTGAGTGACAAGAAAACATGATCTAAAGGAGAGTCGAGGAATAGCACCTCGAGGGTGGGCTTCATGCCCCTCCAATTGATTCAACATTGGCATCCACCATTTTAAAATCTGACATTTCCATCTGCCTTCACACCGGCATTGAATCAATGAGAGGGGCACGGGAGAGGCTCGCAGCAACAACCTCTCCTATATAAGCTATTAGTTTGAGGCTCGCTCTACATTAGAAATTGGCAAACACGCCGACATCTGCCTTAAAAATCCAAATTGTTTAAAATTTTGACCAAACAGCCATCCACGACCAAATTTTTTATGAGGTCGTCTAAGGAGCCAAAGATTTTTGTCGCTTAGAAGATGTGAATTCATGGAGCCCTTGAAAGAAAGGCCACTTTCTAAGACATCCCCCAGTGACACATTGGAACGACAACCGCTATCAAACTATTCCCAATGTTGTGTCGATCGAGTTGGCACAGAGGCAACCTTAGGGAGCTCCCGCATAGAAATCAGGATGTGCTTTCGTACCAATCTCTCACAAAAACCAATGTTAGCTGTGAACAAATTTAGAATCCAAGGCTCGTATCCATCGATATCGTCGGCACTGGGTCTATATATTCAAAGGCCATGGAGAGGTTCCGATAAGAGAAGCTCCCCTGCTCGCTCGCACAAACATCCCAAATGCTAGACACAAGTTCTCGCCCTTAGCATCGCTCTCCAGATTGCCGCAATGACACATTGGAAAAAAAACCGCTGTCGAAGAACCCCCAAATTTGTGCCGATGGAGTGAGAAAGATGAGAAACTTTGGGGAGTCGTGCATCGCAAACGGGCTGCTACTTCATTCTGCTCTTATATATAGATCCGATGTCATTGATTTCGTCTGGAATTCAAGGTTGCATTCATCCTTGCTAACACAAGCAATGGCTCTTCTCATCAAATGGTCATGGGGAGCTTCCGATTACAAAGGCTCCCTTGTCACCCATGATGCGCAGCCCCACTTCTAGACGACGGCTCGCCCTTCAGATCGCTGCCCAGGCAACCACCACAATGGCACCATTGGAATGACAACCGCTTCCGAACCATTCCGAAATTTTTTTTGCCAAAGAAGTTGTTGCAAAGAGAATGACTCTGGGGAGAGAGCCCTCCCATAGCAAAATCGAGATGGCTTCACGGCCCTCCTAATAGAAACGATGCTGGTGCCAATATTCCAAATCTGAATAATGTGTCTTTCTCGAACACCAGCACCGATTCTAATGGGTCGATATCATCGGCACTGGGTCTATATTAAAAGGCCACAGAGAGGTTTCGATAAGAGAAGCTCCACTGCTCACTTGCACAAACATCCCCAAATGCTAGATGCAAGCTCCCGCCCTTAGCATCGCTCTCCAGATCACCGCAATGACACATTGGAATGACAACCGTTGTCGAACAACTCCCAAATTTGTGCCGATGGAGTGAGAAAGAAGAGCCAGATCAGTTCGGCTAGCATGGTTCGGCCACCATTTTTTGCCAAGAGCTTTCGATATTAAAGCTCCCATGTAGCCACGAGAAGTACACCATGAAAAATTGCTAGAGCGCCGAGCACCCATAGCAAATTGCCATTATACCAAGCAACTTTGAAGTGCTAGACAAGGGTTCACGTTTAGATCAAGTTTTAAAATTACCAAAAAGACATGCCATGGATCGGCAGCCGCTGCCTCACCTTTTCCAAAATTGAGTCATCAGAAAACATGATCTAAAGGAGAGCTGAGGAAAAGCACCGAGATCGCTTCATGCCCCTTTCATTGATTCAACATCAGCATACACCGTTTGAAAACCCAACAATTCGATCCGCCTAGACACCAATGTTGAATCAATGAAAGGGGCATGGGAGAGGCTCGCGGCAACAACCTCTCCTATATAAGCTATTAGTGTGAGGCTCGCTCTACATTAGAAATCTGCGATAGCACAGACAACTCCCTTAAAAATCCAATTCAATGAAAAATGTGACCAAACAGCCATCCATGACACCATTTTTGGAGCTCGGCCAGATCGGGTCGGCTAGCATGGCTCACCCAGATCGGCTCAGCCAGAATGGCTTGCCCAGATCGGGTCGGCCAGAATGGCTCACCTAGATCGGCTCGGCCAGCATGGCTCGGCCAGAACGGCTCGGCCAGATCGGGTCGGCCAGCATGGCTCGCCCAGATCGGCTCGGCCAGGCTGGGTCACCCAAAAGTTTTCAAGCACACTACCTTCCCTATATAAGCTATTAGTGCAAGCCTTACTCTACATTAGAAATGTACATTCAGTGCACAAGTACCTTAAAACCCAGTTCAATGAAAAATGTGACCAAACAGCCATCCACGACACCATTTTTGGAGCTCGGCCAAATCAGCTCGGCCAGATCGGCTCAACCAGCATGGCTCGGCCAGAACGGCTTGGCTAGATCGGGTCGGCCAGCATGGCTTGCCCAGATCGGCTCGGCCAGGCTAGCTTGCCCACCATTTTTCAAGCACACTACCTCCCCTATATAAGCTATTAGTGCAAGCCTTACTCTACATCAGAAATGTACATTTAGTGCACAAGTACCTTAAAACCCAATTCAATGAAAAATGAGACCAAACAGCCATCCACGAAACCATTTTTGGAGCTCGGCCAAATTGGGTCAGCTAGCATGGCTCGCCCAGATTGGCTCAGCCGGAACGGCTCGCCCAGATCGGGTCGGCCAGAATGGCTCACCTAGATCGGCTCGGCCAGCATGGCTCGGCCAGAACGGCTCGGCCAGATCAGGTCGACCAGCATGGCTCACCCAGATTGGCTCGGCCAGGCTGGCTCGCCCACCATTTTTCAAGCACACTACCTCACCTATATAAGCTATTAGTGCAAGCCTTACTCTACATCAGAAATGTACATTCAGTGCACAAGTACCTTAAAACCCAATTCAATGAAAAATGTGACCGAATAGCCATCCACAACCCCATTTTTCATGAGGTTCTCAACAGAGACAAAGATTGGCATTGGTTAGGTGATTTGATTGCATAAGTCAGGGGGGTAAATTGATCAATTTTTGGAGACTGACTAGAATGGCTCGATGTCCATTTTATATCAGAAGCTACTTGATTTGAGAATTATGACTCAAGTAGAATGGCTCGGGTACCCATTTTACGAACTTAAAGAGTCGACTTGGTGGGCCGACCTAGCAGGGTGACTTGATGAACAAACCTAAAGAGTCGAATTGGTGAGAGTACTTGGTGGGCCGACCTGGCAAGGTGACTTGATGAACTAACTTAAAGAGTCGACTTGGTGAGAGTACTCGGTGGGCTGCCCTGGTCACGTGACTTGATGAATGAACTTAAAGAGTCGACTTGGTTTGCCGACTTGGTCGAGTGACTTGATGAACTAACATAAAGAGTCCACTCAGTGGGTCAAACTAGTGGGATGACTTGGTGAGAGTACTTGGTGGGCTGACTTGGCAGGGTGACTCGATGAAAAAACTTAGAGAGTCAACTTTGCGAGAGTGTTTGGTGGGTCGAACTGGCGGGGTGACTTGATGAACGAACTTAAAGAGACAACTTCGTGAGAGAACTTGGTGGGCCGAGCTGGCGGGGTGAATTGATGAATGAACCTAAAGAGTCGACTTTGTGAGAGTACCGTGTGGGCCGACCTGGCGGGGTGACTTGATGATCAAACTTAAAGGGTCGACTTGGTGAGAGTGCTTGGTGGGCCGACTTGGCAGAGTGACTTGATGAATGAACTTAGAGAGTCAACTTTGTGAGAGTACTTGGTGGGGTGACTTGATGAACAAACATAAAGAGTCGACCAGGTGAGAGTACTTGGTGGGCCGACCTGGCAGGGTGACTTGATGAACAAACTTAAAGAGTCGACTTGGTGAGAGTAATTTGTGGGCTGACCTGGCGGGGTGACTTGATGAATGAACTTAAAGAGTCGACTTGGTGGGGTGACTTGATGAATGCACTTGAAGGGTCGACTTAGTGGGGTGACTCTATGGATGGACCTAAAGAGTTGACTTGGTGAGAGTACTTGGTGGGGCGACTTGATGAACAGACTTAAAGAATTGACTTGGTGAGAGTACTTGGTGGGGTGACTTGATGAGCGCACTTGAAGAATCGACTTGGTTAGAGTACTTGGTGGGGTGACTTGATGAATGGACTCAAAGATTCGACTTGCTGAGAGTACTTGGTGGCTCGACTTGATGAGCAGACTTAAAGAGTCCACTTGGTGAGAGTACTTGGCAGGGTGAACTGATGAATGGACTTAAAGAATCGACTTTGTGGGAGTACTTGGTTGGCTGAACTAGTGGGGTGACTTGATGAATGGACATAAAGAGTCAACTTGGTGGGAGTACTTGGTTGGCTGAACTGGTACTTGTTCTAGTGACTTGATGAATGGACTTAAAGAGTTGACTTGATGGGGTCACTTGATGAAAGGACTTAAAGACTTGACTTGGTGAGAGTACTTGGTGGGGTGACTTGATGAAAGAACTTAAAGGGTCGACTTGGCGGGGTGACTTGGTGAATGAACCTAGAGCGTTGACTCGGTGAGAGCACTTGGTGGGGTGACCTGATGAATAGACTCAAAGAGTCAACTTGGTGAGTGTACTTGGTGGCTCGACTTGATGAGCAAACTCAAAGAGTCCACTTGGTGAGAGTACTTGGCGGGGTGAACTGATGAATAGACTTAAAGAGTCGACTTGGTGGGAGTACCTGGTGGGGTGCCTTGATGAAGGGACATAAAGAGTCGACTTGGTGAGAGTACTTGTTCTGGTGACTTGATGAACGGACTTAAACAGTCAACCTGGTGGGGTGACTTGATGAAAGGACTTAAAGAGTCAACCTGGTGAGAGTACTTGGTGGGGTGACTTGATGAACGCACTTGAACAATCGACTTGGTTAGAGTACTTGGTGGGGTGACTTGATGAACGGACTCAAAGAGTCGACTTGATGAGCAGACTTAAAGAGTCAACTTGGTGAGAGTACTTGGTGGGGTGAACTAATGAACGGTCTTAAATAGTCGACTTGCTGGGAGTACTTGGTGGGCCGACCTGGTGGGGTGAATTGATGAACGGACTTAAAGAGTCGACTTGGTTAGAGTACTTCTTCTGGTGACTTGATGAACAAACTTGAAGAGTCGACTTGGTGGGGTGACTTGATGAAAGGACTTAAAGAGTCGACTTGGTGAGAGTACTTGGTGGGGGGATTTGATGAACGAACTTAAAGGGTCGACTTGGCAGGGTGACTTGATCAACGCACTTGAAGGGTCAAGTTGGTGGGGTGACTTGATGAACGGACCTAAAGAGTTGACCGGGTGAGAGTACTTGGTGGGGTGACTTGATGAATAGAGTTAAAGAGTCAACTTGGTGAGAGTTATTGGTCAGGTGACTTGATGAACACAGTTGAAGAATCAACTTGGATAGAGTACTTGGTGGGGTGACTTGATGAATGAACTTAAAGAGTCGACTAGGTGAGAGTACTTGATGGGCTGACCTGGTCACATGACTTGATGAACGAACTTAAAGAGTCAACTTGGTGGGCCAACTTGACTGGGTGACTTGATGAACGAACTTAAAGAATCGACTTAGTGGGCCGACCTAGTGGGGTGACTTGGTGACAGTACTTGGTGGGCTGACCTGGCAAGGTGACTCGATGAATGAACTTAGAGAGTCGACTTTGTGAGAGTACTTGGTTGGTCGAACTGGTAGGGTGACTTGATGAATGAACTTAAAGAGTCGACTTGGTGAGAGAACTTGGTGGGCCGAGCTGGCGGGGTGAATTGATGAACGAACCTAAAGAGTTGACTTTGTGAGAGTACTTGGTGGGCCGACCTGGCTGGGTGACTTGATGACCGAAATTAAAGGGTTGACTTGGTGAGAGTACTTGGTGGGCCGACCTGGTAGAGCGACTTGATGAACGAACTTAGAGAGTTGACATTGTGAGAGTACTTGGTGGGGTGACTTGATGAACAAACCTAAAGAGTCGACCCGGTGAGAGTACTTGGTGGGCCGACCTGATGAGAGTACTTGGTGGGCCGACCTGGCGGGGTGACTTGATGAGCAAACTTGAAGAGTCGACTTGGTGAGAGTACTTGGTGGGCTAACCTGGCGAGGTGACTTGATGAACGAACTTAAAGAGTCAACCTTGTGGGCCAACCTGGCAGAGTGACTTCATGAACGAACTTAAAGAGTCCACTTGGTGGGCCGACCTGGCGGGGTGACTAGATGAACAAACTTAAAGAGTCGACTTGGTGAGAGTAATTTGTGGGCTAACCTAGTGGGGTGACTTGATGAATTAACTTAAAGAGTTGACTTGGTGGGGTGACTTGATGAGCACACTTGAAGGGTCGACTTGGTGGGGTGACTCTATGAATGGACCTAAAGAGTTGACTTGGCTAGAGCACTTGGTAGGGTGACTTGATGAACGGACTCAAAGAGTTGACTTGATGAGAGTACTTGGTGGGGTGACTTGATGAGCACACTTGAAGAATTGACTTGGTGAGAGTACTTGGTGGGGTGACTTGATGAACAGACTCAAAGAGTCGACTTGCTGTGAGTACTTGATGAGAGTACTTGGTGGGGTGAACTGATGAATGGACTTAAAGAATCGACTTGCTGGGAGTACTTGGTTGGCCTAACTGGTGGGGTGACTTGATGAACGGACATAAAAGTTGACTTGGTGAGAGTACTTGTACTTGTTCTGGTGACTTGATGAACAGACTTAAAGAGTCAACTTGTTGGGGTGACTTGATGAACGAACTTAAAGAGTCGACTTGGTGAGAGTACTTGGTCGGGTGACTTGATGAACACACTTGAAGAATTGACTTGTTTAGAGTACTTGGTGGGGCGACTTGATGAACAAACTTAAAGAGTCGCTGGCCGGGTGACTTGATGAATGAACTTAAAGAGTCCACTTGGTGGGCCGACCTGGCAGGGTGACTTGATGAATGAACCTAAAGAGTCAACTTGGTGAGAGTACTTGGTGGGTAGACATAGCGGGGTGATTTGATGAGTGAACTTAAAGAGTTGACTTGGTGAGAGTACTTGGTGGGGTGACATGATGAATGAACCTAAAGAGTCAACTTGGTGGGCCAACCTGGCAGGGTGACTTGATGAACGAACCTAAAGAGTCGACTTGGTGTGCCGTACTAGCATGGTGACTTGATGAATGAACTTAAAGAGTCAACTTGGTGGGCTGACCTGGTAGGGTGACTTGATGAACAAACTTAAAGAGTCGACTTGGTGAGAGTACTTGGTGGGCTGACCTGGCGGGGTGACTTTATGAACAAACTTAAAGAGTGAACTTGGTGAGACGACTCGGTGGGCTAACCTAGTCATGTGACTTGATGAACGAACTTAAAGAGTTGACCTGGTGGATCGACTTGGCCCGGTGACTTGATGAATGAACTTAAAGAGTCGACTTGGTGGGTCAAACTAGTGGGGTGACTTGGTGAGGGTACTTGGTGGGCTGACCTGGTAAGGTGACTTGATGAACAAACTTAGAGAGTCGACTTTGTGAGAGTACTTGGTGGGTCGAACTGGTGGGGTGACTTGATGATCGAACCTAAAGAGTCGACTTGGTGAGAGTACTTGGTGGGCCGACCTGGTGGAGCGACTTGATGAACGAACTTAAAGAGTCAACTTGGTGAGAGTACTTGGTGGGGTGACTTGATGAACAAACATAAAGAGTCGACTTGGTGAGAGTACTTGGTCAGGTGACTTGATGAATACACTTGAAGAATCAACTTGTTTAGAGTACTTGGTGGGGCGACTTGATGAACGAACTTAAAGAGTCGACTTGGTGGGTCGACCTGGCTGGGTGACTTGCCGACCTGGCCGGGTGACTTGATGAATGAACCTAAAGAGTTGACTTGGTGAGAGTACTTGGTGGGTAGACATAGCAGGGTGATTTGATGAGCGAACTTAAAGAGTCAACTTGGTGAGAGTACTTGGTGGGGTGACATGATGAATGAACCTAAAGAGTCGACTTGGTGGGCCAACCTGGCAGGGTGACTTGATGAACGAACCTAAAGAGTCGACATGGTGGGCCGTACTTGCAGGGTGACTTGATGAACGAACTTAAAGCGTCAACTTGGTGGGCCGACCTAGTAGGGTGACTTGATGAACAAACTTAAAGAGTCAACTTGGTGAGAGTACTTGGTGGGCCGACCTGGCGGGGTGACTTGATGAACAAACTTAAAGAGTGAACTTGGTGAGAGGACTCGGTGGGCTGACCTAGTCACGTGACTTGATGAACGAACTTAAAGAGTCGACTTGGTGGATCGACTTGGCCGGGTGACTTGATGAACGAACTTAAAGAGTCGACCGTGTGGGTCAAACTAGCGGGGTGACTTGGTGAGGGTACTTGGAGGGCTGACCTGGTAAGGTGACTTGATGAACGAACTTAGAGAGTCAACTTTGTGAGAGTACTTGGTGGGTCGAACTGGTAGGGTGACTTGATGATCGAACCTAAAGAGTCGACTTGGTGAGAGAACTTGGTGGGCCGAGCTGGCAGTTTGAATTGATGAACGAACCTAAAGAGTCAACTTTGTGAGAGTACTTGGTGGGCCGACCTGGCGAGGTGACTTGATGACCAAACTTAAAGGGTTGACTTGGTGAGAGTACTTGGCGGGCCGACCTGGTGGAGCGACTTGATGAACGAACTTAAAGAGTCAACTTGGTGAGAGTACTTGGTGGGGTGACTTGATCAACAAACCTAAAGAGTCGACTTGGTGAGAGTACTCGGTAGGCTGACCTGGCACGGTGACTTTGTTATCAAATTTAAAGAGTCGACTTGGTGAGAGTACTTGGTGGGCTGACCTGGCGGGGTGACTTGATGAACAAACTTAAAGAGTCGACTTGGTGAGACGACTTGGCTGACTGAATTCATGAATGAACTTAAAGAGTCGACTTGGTGAGAGTACTTGTACTAGTTTAGGTGACTTGATGAACAGACTTAAAGAGTCGACTTGGTGGGGTGACTTGATGAAAGGACTTAAAGAGTCAACTTGGTGAGAGTACTTGGTCGGGTGACTTGATGAATGCACTTGAAGAATCGACTTGGTTAGAGTACTTGGTGGGGCGACATGATGAAAAAAATTAAAGAGTCAACTTGGTGGGATGACCTAGTGGGGTGACTTGATGAAGAAACTTAGAGAATCGACTTGGTGAGAGTACTTGGTGACTTGGTGGGCCGACCTGGCTGGGTGACTTGATGAACGAACTTAAAGAGTCCACTTGGTGGGCCGACCTGGCGGGGTGACTTGATGAATGAACCTAAAGAGTCAACTTGGTGAGAGTACTTGGTGGGCAGACAGTGGGATGATTTGATGAGCGAACTTAAAGAGTCGACTTGGTGAGAGTACTTGGTGGGGTGACTTGATGAACGAAACTAAAGAGTTGACTTGGTGCGCTAACCTGGCGGGGTGACTTGATGAACAAACTTAAAGAGTTGACTTGGTGAGAGTACTCAGTGGGCTAACCTAGTCACGTGACTTGATGAACGAACTTAATGAGTCAACTTGGTGAGCTGACTTGGCCGGGTGTCTTGATGAATGAACTTAAAGAGTCAACTTGGTGGGTCGAACTAGTGGGGTGACTTGGTGAGAGTACTTGGCGGGCTGACCTGGCAGAGCGACTTGATGAACGAACTTAAAGACTCGACTTGGTGAGAGTACTTTGTGGGGTGACTTGATGAACAAACCTAAAGAGTCAACTTGGTGAGAGTACTCAATGGGCCGACCTGGCGGGGTGACTTGGTGAGAAAACTTAAAGAGTCGACTTGATGAGAGTACTTGGTGGGCTGACCTGGCGGCGTGACTTGATGAACGAACTTAAATTTTTGACTTGGTGGGCCGACTTGGTAGAGTTACTTAATGAACGAAATTAAAGAGTCCACTTGGTGGGCCGACCTAGCGGGGTGACTTGATGAATGAATTTAAAGAGTCAACTTGGTGGGGTGACTTGATGAACACACTTGAAGGGTCGACTTTGTTGGGTGACTCTATGAACGGACCTAAAGAGTTGACTTGGTGAGAGCACTTGGTGGGGTGACTTGATGAACAGACTCAAAGAGTCGACTTGGTGAGAGTACTTGGTGGCTCGACTTGATGAGCGCACTTGAAGAATCGACTTGGTCAGAGTACTTGGTGGGGTGACTTGATGAACAAACTCAAAGAGTCGACTTGCTGAGAGTACTTGGTGGCTCGACTTGATGAGCAGACTTAAAGAGTCAACTTGGTGAGAGTACTTGGCGAGGTGAACTACTGAACAGACTTAAAGAATCGACTTGGAGGGAGTACTTGGTTGTCCGAACTGGAGGGGTGACTTGATGAACAGACATAAAGAGTCGACTTGGTGAGAGTACTTGTACTAGTTTAGGTGACTTGATGAACGACCTTAAAGAGTCGACCTTGTGGGGTGACTTGATGAAAGGACTTAAAGAGTCAATTTGGTGGGGTGACTTGATGAAAGGACTTAAAGAGTCGACTTGGTGAGAGTACTTGGTGGGGCAACTTGATGAACAGACTTAAAGGGTCGACTTGGTTAGAGTACTTGTTCTGGTGACTTGATGAATGAACTTGAAGAGTCAACTTGGTGGGGTGACTTGATGAAAGTACTTAAAGAGTTGACTTGGTGAGAGTACTTGGTGGGGCGACTTGATGAATGGACTTAAAGGGTCGACTTGGCGGGGTGACTTGATGAACAGACCTAAAGAGTTGACTTCGTGAGAGTACTTGGCGGGGTGAACTGATGAACAGACTTAAAGAGTCAACGTGGTTGGCCGACCTGGTGGGGTGACTTGATGAACGGACTTATAGAGTTGACTTGGTGAGAGTACTTGTTCTGTCGACTTGATGAACGACTTAAAGAGTCAGCTTGGTGGGGTGACATGATGAAATGACTTAAAGAGTCGACTTGGTGGGGTGACTTGATGAATGAACTTAAAGGGTCGACTTTGCAGGGTGACTTGATGAACAGACCTAAAGAGTTGACTTGGTGAGAGTACTCGGTGGGGTGACCTGATGAACAGACTTAGAGAGTTGACCTGGTGGGCCGACCTGGTTGGGTGACTTCGTGAACAGACTTAAAGAGTCAACCTGGTGGGAGTACTTGGTGGGGTGACTTGACGAACGAACTTCAATGGTTGACTTGGCGAGGTGACTTGATGAACGATCCTAGAGAGTTGACTTGGCGAGAGTACTTGGTGTGGTGACTTGATGAAAAGACTTAAAGAGTCAAATTTGTGAGAGTACTTGGTGGGGTGACTTGATGAATGCACTTGAAGAGTCAACTTGGTGGAGTGACTTTATGAATGGACCTAAAGAGTTGACCTAGTAAGAGTACTTAGTGGGGTGACTTGATGAACATAGTTAAAGAGTCGACTTGGTGAGAGTACTTCGTCGAGTGACTTGATGAACACACTTGAAGAATCGACTAGGTTAGAGTACTTGGTGGGGTGACTTGATGAACGAACTTAAAAATTCGACTTGGTGGGCCGACCTGGCGGGGTGACTTGATGAACAAACATAGAGAGTCAACTTGGTGAGAGTACTTGGTGACTTGGTGGGCTGACCTGGCCGGGTGACTTGATGAACAAACTTAAAGAGTCGACTTGGTGAGAGTACTCGGTGGGCTGACCTAGTCACGTGACTTGATGAACAAACTTAAAGAGTCAACTTGGTGGGCCGACTTGGCTGAGTGACTTGATGAACGAACTTAAAGAGTTGGCTTGGTGGGTCAAACTAGCGGGGTGACTTGGTGAGAGTACTTGGTGGGCTAACCTGGCAAGGTGACTTGATGAACGAACTTAGAGAGTCGACTTTG
Source organism: Cupressus sempervirens (assembly GCA_028749045.1). Classification (NCBI taxonomy): domain Eukaryota; kingdom Viridiplantae; phylum Streptophyta; class Pinopsida; order Cupressales; family Cupressaceae; genus Cupressus; species Cupressus sempervirens. Next base: position 568,065,490 of record CM053784.1, on the reverse strand, counting down.
TGAGAGTACTAGGTGGGTCAAACTGGCAGGGTGACTTGATGAATGAACTTAAAGAGTCAACCTGGTGAGAGAACTTGGTGGGCCAAGCTAGCAGGGTGAATTGATGAATGAACCTAAAGTGTCGACTTTGTGAGAGTACTTGGTTGGCCAACCTGGCGGGGTGACTTGATGACCGAACTTAAAGGGTCAACCTTGTGAGAGTACTTGGTGGGCCGACCTGGCAGAGTGACTTGATGAATGAACTTAAAGAGTTGACTTGGTGAGAGTAGTTGGTAGGGAGACCTAATGAAAAAACCTAAAGAGTCGACCTGGTGAGAGTACTTGGTGGGCCGACCTGGCGAGGTGACTTGGTGAGAAAACTTAAAGAGTTGACTTGGTGAGAGTAGTTGGTGGGCTGACCTGGTGGGGTGACTTGATGAAAAAACTTAAAGAGTCGACTTGGTGGGCCGACTTGGCAGAGTGACTTCATGAACGAACTTAAAGAGTCCACTTGGTGGGCCGACCTGGCGGGGTGACTTGATGAACAAACTTAAAGAGTCGACTTGGTGAGAGTAATTTGTGGGCTGACCTGGCGGGGTGACTTGATGAATGAACTTAAAGAGTTGACTTGGTGGGGTGACTTGATGAACACACTTGAAGGGTCGACTTGGTGGGGTGACTCTATGAATGGACCTAAAGAGTTGACTTGGTGAGAGTACTTGGTGGGGTGACTTGATGAAAGGAATTAAAGAGTCGACTTGGTGAGAGTACTTGGTGGGGCAACTTGATGAACACACTTGAAGAATCGACTTAGTTAGAGTACTTGGTGGGGCGACTTGATGAACGGACTCAAAGAGTCTACTTGGTGAGAAAACTTGGTGGCTCGACTTGATGAGCAGACTTAAAGAGTCAACTTGGTGAGAGTACTTGTTGGGGTGAACTGATGAACAGAGTTAAAGAGTCGACTTGGTGGGCCGACCTGCTGGGGTGACTTTATGGATGGACTTAACGAGTCGACTTGGTTAGAGTGCTTGTTCTAGTGACTTGATGAACGGACTTGAAGAGTTGACTTGGTGGGGTGACTTGATGAAAGGACTTAAAGAGTCGACTTGGTGAGAGTACTTGGTGGGGTGATTTGATGAACGGACTTAAAGGATCAACTTGGCGGGGTGACTTGATGAACAGACCGAAAGAGTTGACTTGGTGAGAGTACTTGGCGAGGTGAACTGATGAACGAACTTAAAGAGTCAACTTGGTGGTAGTACTTGGTGGGTCGACCTGGTGGGGTGACTTGATGAATGGACTTATAGAGTCGACTTGGTGAGAGTAGTTGTTCTGGTGACTTGATGAACGGACTTAAAGAGTCATCTTGGTGGGGTGACTTGATGAAAGGACTTAAAGAGTTGACTTGGTGGGGTTACTTGATGAACGAACTTAAAGGGTCAACTTTGCGGGGTGACTTGATGAATGGACCTAAAGAGTTGACTTGGCGAGAGTACTCGGTGGGGTGACCTGATGAACAGACTTAGAGAGTCGACTTGGTGAGAGTACTTGGTGGGCCAACCTGGTTGGGTGACTTCGTGAACTGACTTAAAGAGTCAACTTGGTGGGGTGAATTGATGAACGGACTTCAAGGGTCGACTTGGCAAGGTGACTTGATGAACGGTCCTAAAGAGTTAACTTGGTGAGAGTACTTGGTGTGGTGACTTGATGAACAGACTTAAAGAGTCGAATTGGTGAGAGTACTTGGTGGGGTGACTTGATGAACATAGTTAAATAGTCGACTTGGTGAGAGTACTTGGTCAGGTGACTTGATGAATGCACTTGAAGAATCGACTTGATTAGAGTACTTGGAGGGGTGACTTGATGAACAAACTTAAAGATTCGACTTGGTGGGCTGACCTGGCGAGGTGACTTGATGAACGAACTTAGAGAGTCAACTTGGTGAGAGCACTTGGTGGCTTGGTGGGCCGACCTGGCTGGGTGACTTGATGAACAAACTTAAAGAGTCAACTTGGTGAGAGTACTCGGTGGGCTGACCTAGTCACGTGACTTGATGAACGAACTTAAAGAGTCGACTTGGTGGGTCGAACTAGCAGGGTGACTTGGTGAGAGTACTTGGTGGGCTAACCTGGCAGGGTGACTTGATGAAAAAACTTAGAGAGTCGACTTTGTGAGAGTACTTGGTGGGTCAAACTGGCGGGGTGACTTGATGAACGAACTTAAAGAGTCAACCTGGTGAGAGAACTTGGTGGGCCGAGCTGGCAGGGTGAATTGATGAACGAACCTAAAGAGTCAACATGGTGAGGTGACTCATTGAGTCAAAATGGTGAGGTGACTCATGGTGAGGAGCTATCATTGAGGCGAGTTGGTGGGCCTACTTGATTAGTCGACTTGGTGAGCCGACCTGACAAGCTGACATGGTGAGCGGGCTTAAAGAGGCGATGACTTGGTGGGGTAACTCAGCAAGCCAACTTATTAAGGCGAGATGGTGATTTAACTTGGTGAGCTGACTTGGTGAGTGCACTTAAAGAGTCAACTTCGTGAGGTGACTTGGCAAGTTAGCTCGCTGATGCGACTTGGGCGGGCCGACCTGGCGAGCAAACTTAAAGAGGCAACTTGGGCAGGCTGACCTGGTGAGCGAACTTAAAGAGTTGACTTGGCAACGTACTTGAACAACTGACTTGGTGAGCTGACATGGTGAGTGGGCTTAGAGAAGCAACTCGATGGGGCAACTTGGCGAGCACACTTGCTGGGGCAAGGTGGCAAAATGACTAGGTGATTTGACTTGGTGAGCTAACTTAGGGAGCTAACTTGGTGAGCGAACTTAAGGGGTCGACTTGGTGAGGCAACCTGAATAGTTGAATCGGTGAGCTGACTTGTGGAGCCGACATGGTGAGCGGTCTTAAAGAAGAGGTGACCTGGTGGGGCAACCTAGTGAGGCGAGATGGTAAGTCATCTTGGTGAGCCGGCTTGGCGAGCTATGAGCGGACTTAAAGAGTCAATTCTAGATTTGGCAAAGACCACATGGTCAAATGAATTGGTGAGCCGACCTGGCTAGCAAAATTGGCAAGCAAACATATAGAATCGACTTGCTGTCCCCAGCCAGGATCGCACGCTTGGGTCGACCCAACTTAGGTCACCCGACTCCGTCGCCCCAGCCCCGGGTGACCCGACTATGTCGCCAGAGTGGGTCAACTAGGGGGAAAAAAAAAAAATCATGGGAGGCCCTGTACAGCGAAAAGCGCTAAATTTTGGGCATTACAAAAAAAAAAAAAAACAAGTTACCCGATTTTGGATCACGCAGAAGTTTCAGTTCACGTATTGCCGAGCTGACTCGAGGCGTTACGCCTAGCTAGCCAAATTCGAGGTAGGGTAGCCGAAACGATCTGATTCGAGAATTTTCTTTATAAAAAGAGATCATGATAGGCTCCATAAGGCAAAAAAGAATGAAATTTTGGGAGTTCAAAAAAAATGTTACCCGATTTTGGATCATGCACAGGGCTCAGGTCACGTAACATCGAGGTGCCCTGGGTGACATGATTCGAGCGAAAAGTCAACGGTGGCATGAGTTGTGCAAAAACATTGGAGGCCATTAAGGCTTGAGGCGCTTTGAGTCGAGGTTGCCGAGGTGGGTCGGGTTGAAAACTTTGGGTGTTAACCAAAAAGAAAAAGTTAACCGCTTTTGGGTCATGTACACGGCTCGGGGCACTTAGAATCAAGTCGTGCACAGTGACATGAGTCGTGCAAAAAATTTGGAGACGACTCGAGTCAGGGCATCCAACTCTATCCGAGTTCAAAACTTTGGGACTTGACAAAAAAAAGAAAAAAGAAAAAGTTACCCAGTTTTGGATCACGTAAGTGACTCGGGCCACTCAGAATCAAGACGAGTGCAGTTACATGAGTCGAGCAAAAAAAAAATGGAGGCGGTTAAGGCTCGAGGCAATTCGAGTCGAGGTACCTGAGTCAATTCAAAAACTTTGGCCATTAGCCAAAAAAAGAGTTAATCACTTTTGGATCACGTACATGACTTGGGGCGCATAGAATCAATTCTAGCATGGTGACATGAGTGGTTCGAAAAAATTGCAGGCGATTAAGCCTCGAGGCGATTTGAGTCAGGGTTGCTGACACGATTCGAGTTGAAATCTTTGGGTGTTAACCAAAGAAGGAAGAAGTTAACCACTTTTGGATCACATACATGACTCGAGGCACCAAGTCAAGCATGGTGACATGAGTCCTACGAAAAAACTGGAGGCGGCTAAGGCTCGAGGCGATACAAGTCGAGGTTGCCGACACAATTTGGGTTGAAAACTTTGGGCGTTAACCCAAAAAAAGAGTTGACCGCCTTTGGATCACGCACATGACTCGGCACACTTAGAATCATGTCGAGCACGGTGACATGAGTCGTGCAAAAAAATTGGAGGCAGTTAAGTCTCGACACGATTCGAGTCGAGGTTCGGGTAGTTGGGGCGATTCGTGTTGGGGTTGCCGACAAGGTTTGAGTTGAAAACTTTGGGCATTAACCCCAAAAAGAAAAAAGTTGACCTCTTTTGGACCATGTACATGACTTGAGGCACTTAGAATCAAGTCGAGCATGGTGACATGGGTTGTACAAAAAATTCAGAGGTGATTCGAGTCGGGGTAGCCAACTTGATTTGAGTTCAAAACTTTGGGCATTAACCAAAAAAATAAGTTGACCGATTTTGGATCACGTACATGAGTCATCTACCCCAGCCGCTCAAAATTTGGACTTGGAAGATTTTTTCGCCCTCACGAAATTTACAAACCCCACCCGCTCGAAATTTGGCACTTGGAAATTACGAAACCCTGCCCACCCCAAATTTGGACTTGGAAGATTTATTTGCCCTCACAGAAATTGCAAACCTGACCCACATGGAAATTGCACTTGGAAGACTTTTTTGCACTCGCAGAAATCACAAAACCCCACCTGTGGGGAATTTAGCACTTGGGAGATTTTTTTGCCCTTCCAAAAATTGTAAACCCCACCAGCTCAAAATTTGGGACTCGGGAGATTTTTTTCCCCCTCGTGGAAATTTTACAAAATCCCACTAGCCCAAAATTTGGCCCTCGGGAGATTTTTCCGCCCTGGCGGAAATTGCAAACCCCACCCACCAGGAATTTGGCTCCTAGGAGATTTTTACGCCCTCACAAAAATTGCAAACCCCACCCGCTGAGAATTTGGCACTTGGGAGATTTTTTCGCCCTCGCAAAAATTTTCACAAAACCCCACCCACCCGGAATGTGGCACTTGGGAGATTTTTCCACCCCGGCAGAAATTACAAAACCCCACTCGCTGGGAATTCGGCACTTGGGAGATTTCTTTGCCCTCATGGAAATTTTCACAAAACCCCACCCGCTCGAAATTTGGCACCTAGGAGAGTTTTCCCACCCTCGCGAAAAATTGCAAACCCCACCCGCTCAAAATTTGGTACTTGGAAGATTTTCCCGCACTCGCAGAAATTGCAAACCCCACCCGCCGAGAATTTGGCACCTGAGAGATTGTTACGAGCTCGCAAGAAGAAACCTTGCAAACCCCACCCCCATCCAGAATTTGGCACTTGGGATATTTTCTCGCCCTTGCACAAATTACAAACCCCACTCGCCTTAGAGTCGAAAAAGGTTTTACGAATAGAGGCGACAGAGGGCTGAATCTTTGTGGATTGTGGCAGCAAGGCCACTCTGCCACTTACAATACCCCGTCGCTTATTTAAGTCGTCTGCAAAAGATTCTTCTTGCTGACTGCTTGAAATTAATATCCAAGGTTGCTCCAATGGGCTAGTGTGCCAATCGGAGATGGCCAATGACACGGGCCCCTAGGAGTGCAAGAGCACCCCTACTGCGGGTCGCAATGTAGCCGGAGAGAGATATGCGCCGCATCTAGCATGCATTCAAACTTGGAGGCATTCAGTCATAATCTAACACACAGTAGCTTCGCACCACTGGCTTTTCAACCAAGCGCAATGACCAAATGTGTGAATCAATGGTTCCTCTCATACTAAGTTGAATTACTATCACGGCACGGATCATCAGTAGGGTAAAACTAACCTATCACATGACGGTCTAAACCCAGCTCACGTTTCCTATTGCTGGGTGAACAATCCAACACTTGGTGAATTTTGCTTCACAATGATAGGAAGAGCTGACATCAAAGGATCAAAAAGCAATGTCGCTATGAACTCCTGGCTGCCACAAGCTAGTTATCCCTGTGGTAACTTTTCTAACACCTCTAGCTTCAAATTTTGAAAGTCTAAAGGATCAATAGGCCACGCTTTCATGGTTTGTATTCATACTGAAAATCAAAATCAAATGAGCTTTTACCCTTTTGTTCCACATGAGATTTTTGTTCTCGTTGAGCTCATCTTAGGACACCTGCGTTATCTCGTTGAGCTCATCTTAGGACACTTGCGCCCGAAATCTCCCACTTATTCTACACCTCTCAAGTCATTTCGTAAAGTCAAACTAGAGTCAAGCTCAACAGGGTCTTCTTTCCCCGATGATTCTGCCAAGCCCGTTCCCTTGGCTGTGGTTTCGTTAGATAGTAGATAGGGACAATGGGAATCTCGTTAATCCATTCATGCACATCACTAATTAGATGACAAGGCATTTGGCTACCTTAAGAGAGTCATAGTTACTCCCGCCGTTTACCTGCACTTGGTTGAATTTCTTCACTTTAACATTCAGAGCACTGGGCAGAAATCACATTGCGTCAGCATCCGTAGGGACCATCATAATGCTTTGTTTTAATTAAACAGTCGAATTCCCCTTGTCCATACCAGTTCTGAGTCGACTGTTCACCACCTAGGGAAAGCCCTCCAAAGGGGGTGTCCTGCATCCATCGCCCGATTAGCACGCGACGGCCCGCCCTCGCAACGGGAGCAGCTCGGGTAGGCCGCCAATAGCCCATGAGTTCGGAGTGCAAACCCCTAGGCCCAGCCCTTAGAGGCAATCCTTTTCCAGAAGTTACGGATCCATTTTGCCAGCTTCCCTTACCTACATTGTTCTATTGACCAGAGGTTGTTCACCTTGGAGACCTGATGCGGTTGTGAGTACGATCGAGCGTGAACGGTACTCGGTCCTCTAGATTTTCAAGGGCCGCCGAAGGTGCACTGGACACCGTGGGACGTGCAATGCTCTTCCAGCCGTTGGACCCTATCTTCAATTGAATCGATTTTAGGGTGGGCAGGCTATTAAAAAGAAAAGATAACTCTTCTCGGGGCCCCCGCCGACGTCTCCAGATTTCCTAACATTGTCATCTGCTGCCACGTCCCGGTTCCGAAATATTAACCTGATTCCCTTTCGATGATTGTGCAAAGTGTGCCCTTGAAATAGGGTTTCCCCATCTCTTAGGATCGACTAACCCATGTCCAAGTGTTTTTCACATGGAACCTTTCCCCACTTCAGTCTTCAAAGTTCTCATTTGAATATTTGCTACTACCACCAAGATCTGCACCGGGGGCCGGTCCACCTAGGCTCACGCCCAAGGTTTTGCAACAACCCCCACACCCTCCTACTCATCGGAGCCTGGCACTTGCCCTGACGGTCGAGTATAGGTTGCGCGATTCAGCGCCATCCATTTTTGGGGCTAGTTGATTCGATAGGTGAGTTGTTACACACTCCTTAGCGGATTTCGACTTCCATGACCATCGTCCTACTGTCTTAATCAACCAACACCCTTTGTGGGATCTGGGTTAGTGCGCAATTTGGCACCGTAACTCAGCTTTTGGTTCATCCCGCATCACCAGTTCTACTTACCAAAAATGGCCCACTTGGAGCTCGCAATTCTGTGACACAGCTCAACAGAGCAGTCATGTCGACTTACCTATTTAAAGTTTGAGAATAGGTCGAGGGCATTACGCCCTCGATGCCTCTAATCATTTTCTTTACTCTATAAAACTCGCACGTGAGCTCCAACTATCCTGGGGGAAACTTCAAAGGAAACCAGCTACTTGATAGTTTGATTAGTCTTTGGCCCCTATACCCAAGTCAGACGAACAATTTGCACATCAGTATCGCTGCGGGCCTCCACCAGAGTTTCCTCTGGCTTGACCCTGCTTAGGCATAGTTCACCATCTTTTAGATCCCAACAAGTGTGCTCACACTCAAACCCTTCACAGAAGATCAGGGTCGGTCAGTGGTGCACCCCTCGAGAGGGGATCTTGCCAGTCAGCTTCCTTGCACCTCGCGGGTTTTCCCAACCCGCCAACTCGCACACATGTTAGACTCCTTGGTTTATGTTTCAAGACGAGTCAGATGGAAAGCCTGCTGGCCAGCACCACGAGTGCATAGGTGCCCGAGAGCCTGTCGTAAAGGCATGCACTTTGCTCCTTGATTGTCACGACGGAAGTATTTGTGTGACCAGAAGGTTGCGCTTGTGCCACTGTGACAACCCGCGCTGGCATGTCCCTCGAACCGAGCGGCAGACCGGCTCACACCGTTCTACATTCGACCAAGGCACATCGTCGGCCTCCATCCGCTTCCCTCCTAGCAATTTCAAGCACTCTTTAACTCTCTTTTCAAATTCCTTTTCATCTTTCCCTCGCGGTACTTGTTCGCTATTGGTCTCTCGCCGGTATTTAGCCTTGGATAGAATTTACCACCCGATTAGGGCTGCATTCCCAAACAACCCGACTCGCCGACAATGCCTCATGGTGCGACAGGGTCCGGGCCCGACGAGGCTCTCACCCTCTCTGACGCCCCCTTCTAGGGGACTTGGGCCTAGTCTGTCGTTGAGGATACTTCTACAGACTACAATTTGACAGGCGCAACCGTCAATTTTCATGCAGGGCTCTTCCCGGTTCAGTCACCGTTACTAGGGGAATCCTGGTAAGTTTCTTTTCCTCTGCTTATTGATATTCTTAAACTCAACAGGTACTCATGCCTAACTCAGGGATGTGGTAGAGATGCAGCAATGCCCGCACTGCGGTAGGCTGCTGAGCCCAGAATAAAGTTCCTCATGAGGAATCATTGGATTGGCGCAAACCAACGCCGGCCTTTGCGAGCCACCGCTCATTGCGACAGATCGACGAACCTCGTACTCATTTCAGCCGACCGCGTGCCACTTGCGGACGTGGACGGCCATCTTTGCTCCTCGCTGGGCAGGGCAAAATTTTGTAGTGCAATGCCCAAGCAGACATGCCCTTGGCCGAGGCCTCGGGCACAACTTGCATTCAAAACTTGATGATTCATGGGATTCTGCAATTCACACTAAGTATCGCATTTTGCTACATTCTTCATCATGGCGAGAGCCGAGATATCCATTGTCGAGAGTCATGATTTTGTTTTGCTTTTATCTTTTGGCAAGCCAAGCTCGCAAGGTGCTGGCTTGCGCTTCGTTCTTTGGATTTCTTAGGTGTGTGATGTACCCATGTGTTGGGTGTTGACACATCCCGAACCCCGAGCACCCAATGGGTATGATGAGGAACGCTATGCTGTGTCCCCGCCCCATCACCTCGCAAAGGTGGGAGGCGACGCATAGGAGAGCCGTGTCAGTGAACGGGGCCCCTACCCTACAAATCATGTGAGTGCACCCATCCTAAACACAGAATGCTCCAAGCGATGAGTCAACCACCTGGGCAAGGCAACGGGGGGTTGCGGTAAGCAATCCTGACTTGCCACCATCGAAAAGATGGATCCCTAGCACAGCGCCGCGCACGTGATCGGACCATGAAACCTTAGAAGGGAATGAGGCCTAGACCCCCTCTGAACTGCAACCAAGTAGAGACCTCTTGCTCCGACGCAGACGTTGTTCGAAGGCATCGATCCTAATCCAGATTGCATCCGAGTCTCTTCTTCACCCCGTGGGGAATCCACGCTTTTGATCATGGGCATTCGATGTGACCCTCGACCTCGACAGCACTGGACCCATAGCTTGGCCATCTAGCACATCACTGCAGGGTCGAGTGTTCGCACGTCGCCGAGATTTTTGAGGTGGGGAGGAGGCCAGCTCCATCCCCTACATGATTCAGGGTCTCAAACTGACAATGATCCTACCGCAGGTTCACCTATGGTAACCTTGTTATGAATTCTCCTTCCTCTAAATGATAAGGTTCAGTGAACTTCTTGCAACATCGCCGACAGGAACCACCATCATCGCCGCGATTCAAACACTTCACCGGATCATTCAATCGGTAGGAGCGATGGGCGGTGTGTACAAAGGGCAGGGACATAGTCAACGCGAGCTGATGACTCGCGCTTACTAGGAATTCCTCGTTGAAGATCAATAATTGCAATGGTCTATCCCTATCACGATGCAATTTGGCAAGATTTCCCAAACCTTTTGGGCCAGGAAGAGAAACTTGTTGGTTGCATCGGTGTAGCGTGCGCGTGGCCCAAAACATCTAAGGGCATTACAGACCTGTTATTGCCTCAAACTTCCATGGCCTAGGAGGCCATAGTCATACTAAGAAGCTGGCCACGAAGGGGAACCTCCACATAGCTAGTTAGCAGGCTGAAGTCTCATTCATTAATAGAATTAACCAGACAAATTGCTCCACCAACTAAGAATGGCCATGCACCACCACCCATAGAATCAAGAAAGAGCTCTCAATCTGTCAATCCTTACTATGTCTGGACCTGGTAAGTTTCCTCGTGTTGAGTCAAATTAAGCCACAGGCTCCACTCCTGGTGGTGCCCTTCCATCAATTCCTTTATGTTTCAGCCTTTTGACCATACTCCCCTCGGAACCCAAACACTCTAATTTCTCAGAAGGTGCTGGCGGAGTCCTTAGAGCAACATCCGCCGATCCCTGGTCGGAATCATTTATGGTTGAGACTAGGACGGTATCTGATCGTCTTCGAGCCCCCAACTTTCATTCTTAATTAATGAAAACATCCTTGGAAAATGCTTTTGCAGTGGTTCGTCTTCCATAAATCCAAGAATTTCACCTCTGACAATGAAATACGAATGCCCTCGACAGTCCCTATTAATCATTACTCCGGTCCCGAAGGCCAACGGAACAGGACCAAACTCCTATCACGTTATTCCATGCTAATGTATTCAGAGTGTAGGCTTGCTTTGAGCACTCTAATTTTTTCAAATTAATGGTGCCGGAACCATGACCCGGCTAATTAAGGCCAAGAACACGCCGTCGACAGAAGCGACGTGAGGGCCAGTGCACACCCGGAAGGCGAACTGACCGTGACGACCCAAGGTCCAACTATGAGCTTTTTAACTGCAATAACTTAAATATACGCTATTGGAGCTAGAATTACCACAATTGCTGGCACCAGACTTGCCCTCCAATGGATCCTCGTTAAGGGATTTAGATTTTACTCATTCCAATTACCGAACTCGATGAGCCCAGTATTGTTATTTATTGTCACTACCTCCCCGTGTCAGGATTGTGTAATTTGCGCGCTTTCTACCTTCCTTGGATGTGGTAGCCATTTCTCAAGCTCCCTCTTCGGAATCAAACCCTAATTCTTCGTCACCCGTCACCACCATGGTAGGCCTCTATCCTACCATCAAAAGTTGATAGGGCAGAAATTTGAAAGAAGTGTCGCCAGCACAAAGGCCATACGATCCGTCGAGTTATCATGAATCACCGAAATAGCGGGCGAGCCCGTGCCGGCCTTTTATCTAATAAATGCATCCCTTTCAAGAGTCAGGATTTGGTGCATGTATTAGCTCTAGAATTACTATGGTTATCCGAGTAGCAAAGTACCATCAAAGAAACTATAACTGATTTAATGAGCCATCCGCAGTTTCACAGTCTGAAATAGTTCATACTTAGACATGCATAGCTTAATCTTTGAGAAAAGCATATGACTACTGGTAGGATCGAATAGGTAGCTTCTAACAATGAGGGGACCCCCAAGACCTACTATAGCCAAGGGATGCCCACCACGATGGGAAACCAAAATTTGCATTCACTTCGTCATGCATCCAAACATAATCCACTACACAAGCAACAAGAATGACGTTCACAGCACATGCAGGACTCGCAATGCTCAAAGATTTCAAACAAGAGGAAAGTGTCCCATCGTCGACTGAAGAGGGCCAAACAGGGAGCCTCGATTCACAGGCACCTGCGAAGAACATCCTGTATGGAACCCTTTAACCTCGAACTCACTATCGCCAGTACTCGGAAAGAAGCCTCGAGTCTGTACGAGATGCACTGCGCACGTAGCCACCTCAATTGTAACGCCACTCGGAGACATCCATTTCCTAGGCATATGCCTCCTACACGCTTGTTGAGGTACACCTGCATAGACAAAATCCTTCTCAATCGCAACAAACATTTTCCCATGATGAAGAGCTGGTTGTCGAAGTGCCAACAGAGACCGCCGTGCTGAAGGGTGAAGGGTCGTGCGTGTCAAAAACATGGTTGGTTATGCGATTGGCAGTGGTATCATTGTGCACATGACCACCTCAATTATAAGGCCACTCAAGGGCATCGTGTATAACACCCCCTCTACACATTTATAGGTGATGAGAGCCTGCTCGCATACACAAACATGTCTAACCTCTGGAAAATTTCTCCTTTCCCAGCACAGCCTACTAATCGTTCCCTGTGACACGTGATCTGCCAGTGCAGGTACAAAAAAGTTCCTACGGGTGAACACTCACACTAGCATTGTTGAACAAGCTTCAATCTAATGCACATGCACATACAAAAGAACCGCATTGCAAGGGAACCCACCCGGAAGCACCCACATCTCGGCAAAAAGCATTCGTGCAATTTCTTCCCCTAGACAGACATGTTGGGCCTGCACTTGTCGGATCATTGCAAAGATGAGCGCTCTGGTTCACAGGAGCCTGAGAAGAACATCTCGTACGAAACCCGTTCCCCCAAAATGCTCGAATCACAAATGCTCATAGCAGAGTCGTAATGCAAAGATGTACACCATCCAAAAGTTCTGGAGGTCACCTCCTGGAACTCTCAAGAACAAGGCCCATCTTACATGCAAACTCTGCTACTGCGCAAACATAGGTTGCAATTAAAGAGAAATTACAAGGCCGTCACAATGGCTTGAGGCCAATGCTCCGACTAAGTCAATTTTCTCTTGCAATCACCATGCTGCCATTCACAGAGAGATCTCCCCATTCACTTGTGACACAATGCACAATCCAAGTGGTAGACGCGAGCTCGCCCTTGAAAGGGCACTTTCCAAGGCATCCCCCAATGACACATTGGAATGACAACTGCTGTCGAACCATTCCTAATGTTGTGCTGGTCGAGTTGGCACAGAGGCGACCTTGGGGAGCTCCCACGTAGCAATCGGGATGTGCTTTCGTACCCATCTCTCACAAAGACCAATGTTAGCTGTGAACAAATTTGGAATCCAAGGGCTCGCATCCATCGATATCGTCAGCACTGGGTCTATATACAAAGGCCACAGAGAGGTTCTGAGAAGATAAGCCCCCCTGCTCACTCACACAAACATCCCAAATTCTAGACACAAGCTCCCGCCCTTAGCATCGCTCTTCTGATCACCACAATGACACATTGGAATGACAACCGCTGTCGAAAAAATTCGAAATCCAAAAAAGTGTCTTTCTCAAACACCAGCACTAACTCTATTGGGGAGGGTCGCCGAGAGCTTTTGTTATCAAATCCTCCCATTGTAGCCGCGATAGGCACACAAAAAATTTTGCTAGAGCACCAAGCACCCACCTCATGGCTAGAGACAAGGGCTCACCATTAGATCAACTTCAAAATCGTAGAATAGACACGCTGTAGAATGGCAACCGCTGCCAAGTCTCTTTCGTAATTGCGTCGGTCGAGTGATCAAAGAAGGTCATCTAAGAGAGGGTTCAAGTGTAGGCATTCTTTGGGGGATTCACGCCGATGGCATAAATTTATGCAATCCTCGAGCAACACTGGACGGAGGTGCTAGACGAGGGCTCCCATTTTAGATCGAGTTTTAAAATCACCAAGAAGACGCGGTGAGGGCTGGCAACCATTGGCAAACCCTTTTCCAAAATTGAGCCAGTTGAGTGACAAGAAAACATAATCTAAAGGAGAGTCTAGGATTAGCACCCTCGAGGGTGGGCTTCATGCCCCTCTAATTGATTCAACGTCGGCGTCCACCATTTCAAAATCTGACATATCCATTCGCCCTGACAGCGACGTTGAATCAATGAGGGGGGCATGGGAGAGGCTCACGGCAACCACCTCTCCCATTGTAGCCACGATAGGCACGCAAAAAAATTTTCTAGAGTGCCAAAGCACCCACCTCATGGCTATAGACAAGGGCTCGCCATTAGATCAACTTCAAAATTGTAGAATAGACGTGGTGTAGAATGGCAACCGCTGCCAAGTCTCTTCCGTAATTGCATCAGTCGAGTGATTGAAGAAGGTGATCTAAGAGAAGGTCCAAGCGTAGGCATTCATTGGGGGATTCATGCCGATCACATAAATTTATGCAACACCCGAGCAACACTGGACGGAGGTGCTAGATGAGGGCTCCCGTTTTAGATCAAGTTTTAAAATCACCAAGTAGATGCGGTGAGGGTTGGCAACCACTACCAAAACCTTTTCTAAAATTGCACCAGCTGAGTGACAAGAAAACATGATCTAAAGGAAATTCCAGGTATAGCACCCACAAGGGTGAGCTTCATGCCCATCTAATTGATTCAGCGTCGGCGTCCACCGTTTCAAAATCTAACATATCCATCCACCCTGACAGTGGTGTTGAATCAATGAGGGGGGCACGGGAGAGGCTCACGACAATGACCTCTCCCACTGTAGCCATGATAGGCATTCAAAAAAATTTTCTAGAGTGCCAAGCACCCACCTCATGGCTATAGACAAAGGCATGCCATTAGATCAACTTCGAAATTGCAGAACAGACGCAGTTTAGAATGGCAACCACTGCCAAGACTCTTCCGTAATTGTGTCGGTTGAGTGATCGAAGAAGGTGATCTAAGAGAGGGTCCAAGCGTAGGCATTCATTGGGGGATTTGTGCCAATGGCATAAATTTATGCAATACCCGAGCAACATCGGACGGAGGTGCTAGACGAGGGCTCCCATTTTAGATCAAGTTTTAAAATCACCAAGTAGACGCGGTGAGGGCTGGCAACCACTGCCAAATCTTTTTCCGAAATTGCACCAGCTGAGTGACAAGAAAACATGATCTAAAGGAGAGTCCAAGAATAGCACCCTCGAGGGTGGGCTTCATGCCCCTCTAATTGATTCAACGTCAGCGTCCACCGTTTCAGAATCTGACATATCCGTCCACCCTGACAGTGGCGTTGAATCAATGAGGGGGGCACGGGAGAGGCTCGTGGCAACCACCTCACCCATTGTAGCCGTGATAGGCATGCAAAAAATTTTGCTAGAGCACCAAGCACCCACCTCATGGCTATAGACAAGGGCTCGTCATTAGATCAACTTCAAAATTGAAGAACAGACGCAGTGTAGAATGGCAACCGCTGCCAAGTCTCTTCCGTAATTGCGTTGGTCGAGTGATTGAAGAAGGTGATCTAAGAGAGGGTCCAAGCGTAGGCATTCATTGGGGGATTTGCGCCAATGGCATAAATTTATGCAACACCCGAGCAACACTGGACAGAGGTGCTAGACAAGGGCTCCCATTTTAGATCGAGTTTTAAAATCACCAAGTAGACGCGGTGAGGGCTGGCAACCACTGCCAAACCTTTCTCTGAAATTGCACCAACTGAGTGACAAGAAAAAATGATCTAAAGGAGAGTCCAGGAATAGCACCCTCAAGGGTGGGCTTCATGCCCCTCTAATTGATTCAACATCGGCGTCCACTGTTTCAAAATCTGACATATCCATCCACCCTGACAGTGGCGCTGAATCAATGAGGGGGGCACGGGAGAGGCTCATGGAAACCACCTCTCCCATTGTAGCCATGATAGGCATGGAAAAAATTTTGCTAGATCACCAAGCACCCACCTCATGCCTAGAGACAAGGGCTTGCCATTAGATCAACTTTGAAATCACAGAATAGACGCGGTCTAGAATGCCAACCACTGCCAAGTCTCTTCCGTAATTATATCGGTCGAGTGATCAAAGAAGGTGGTCTAAGAGAGGGTCAAAGCATAGGCATTCATTGGGGGATTCATGCCAATGGAATTCAGTTATGCAATACCTGAGCAACACTGGACGGAGGTGCTAGACGAGGGCTCCCATTTTAGATCGAGTTTTAAAATCACCAAGTAGACACGATGAGGGCTGGCAAGCACTGCCAAACCTTTTTTCAAAATTGCGCCAGTTGAGTGACAAGAAAACATGATCTAAAGGAGAGTCCAGGAATAGCACCCTCAAGGGTGGGCTTCATGCCCCTCTAATTGATTCAACGTCGGCGTCCATCGTTTCAAAATCTGACATATCCATCCGTCCTGATAGCGGCGTTGAATCAATGAGGGGGGCATGGGAGAGGCTCGCGGCAACCACCTCTCCCATTTTAGCCACGATAAGCATGCAAAAAAATTTTCTAGAGCACCAAAGCACCCACCTCATGGCTAGAGACAAGGCCTCGACATTAGATCAACTTGAAAATTGCAGAACAGACGCGGTGTAGAATGGCAACTGCTTCCAAGTCTCTTCCGTAATTGTATCGGTCGAGTGATCGAAGAAGGTGATCTAAGAGAGGGTCAAAGCATAGGCATTCGTTGGGGGATTTGCGCTGATGGCATAAATTATGCAATACCCGAGCAACACCGGATGGAGGTGCTAGACGAGGGCTCTCATTTTAGATCAATTTTTAAAATCAAAAACTAGACGCGGTGAGGGCTGGCAACCACTACCAAACCTTTTTCTAAAATTGCACCAGCTGAGTGACAAGAAAACATGATCTAAAGGAGAGTCCAGGTATAGCACCCACAAGGGTGGGATTCATGCCCATCTAATTGATTCAACATCGGTGTCCACCGTTTCAAAATTTGACATATCCATCCGCCCTAACAGCGGCGTTGAATCAATGAGGGGGGCACGGGAGAGGCTCGTGGCAACCACCTCTCCCATTGTAGCTGGGATAGGCATGAAATTTTTTTTTCTAGAGTGCCAAGCACCCACTTCATGGGTATAGACAAGGACTCACCATTAGATCAACTTCAAAATCATAGAACAGACGCGATGTAGAATGGCAACTACTGCCAAGTCTCTTCTGTAATTGCGTCAGTCGAGTGATCGAAGAAGGTGATCTAAGAGAGGGTTCAAGCATAGGCTTTCATTGGGGGATTCGCGTCGATGACATAAATTTATGCAATACTCAAGCAACATCGGACAGAGGTGCTAGACGAGGGCTGCCATTTTAGATCAAGTTTTAAAATCACCAAGTAGACGTGGTGAGGGCTGGCAACCGCTGCCAAACCTTTTTTTGAAATTGCGCCAGCTGAGTGACAAGAAAACATGATCTAAAGGAGAGTCCAAGAATAGAAACCTCTAGGGTGGGCTTCATGCGCCTCTAATTGATTCAACATCGGCATCCACCATTTTAGAATCTGACATATCCATCTGCCCTGACAGCAGCGTTGAATCAATGAGGGGGGCACGGGAGAGGCTCGTAGCAACCACCTCTCCCATTGTAGCCGCGATAGGCACACAAAAAATTTTGCTACAGCGCCAAGCACCCACCTCATGGCTATAGACAAGGGCTCGTCATTAGATCAACTTCAAAATCGTAGAACAGACGTGGTGTAGAATTGCAACTGCTACCAAGTCTCTTCCTTAATTGTGTCGGTCGAGTGATCGAAGAAGGTGATCTAAGAGAGGGTCCAAGCATAGGCATTCGTTGGGGGATTCGTGCCTATGGCATAAATTTATGTAACACCCAAGCAACACCGGATGGAGGTGCTAGACGAGGGCTCCTGTTTTAGATGGAGTTTTAAAATCACCAAGTAGACGCGGTGAGGGCTGGCAAGCGCTGCCAAAACTTTCTTCAAAATTGCGCCAGCTGAGTGACAAGAAAACATGATCTAAAGGAGAGTCTAGGAATAGCACCCTCGAGGGTGGGCTTCATGCCCCACTAATTGATTCAACATCAGCATCCACCATTTCAAAATCCGACATATCCATCCGCCCTGATAGCGGCATTGAATAGATGAGGGGGGCACGAGAGAGGCTCGCGGAAACCACCTCTCCCATTGTAGCCATGATAGGCATGCAAAAATTTTTCCTAGAGTGCCAAGCATCCACCTCATGCCTAGAGACAAGGGCTCGCCATTAGATCAACTTCAAAATCGCAGAACAGATGTGGTGTAGAATGGCAAACGCTGCCAAGTCTCTTTCGTAATTGCGTTGGTCGAGTGATCGAAGAAGGTGATCTAAGAGAGGGTCCAAGCATAGGCATTCATTGGGGGATTCGTGCCGATGGCATAAATTTATGCAATACGCGAGCAACACCGGAAGGAGGTGCTAGACGAGGGCTCCCATTTTAGATCGAGATTTAAAATCACCAAGTAGACGCGGTGAGGGCTGGCAAGCGTTGCCAAACCTTTCTCCGAAATTGCACCAGCTGAGTGACAAGAAAACATGATCTAAAGGAGAGTCTAGGAATAGCACCCTCGAGGGTGGGCTTCATGCCCCTCTAATTGATTCAATGTCGGCGTCCACCGTTTCAAAATCTAACATATCCATCTGCCCTGACAGCGGCGTTGAATCAATGAGGGGGGCACGGGAGAGGCTCGTGGCAACCACCTCTCCCATTGTAGCCGCGATAGGCATGCAAAAAATTTTGCTAGAATGCCAAAGCACCCACCTCATGGCTAGAGACAAGGGCTCGCCATTAGATCAACTTTGAAATCGCAGAACAAATGCGATGTAGAATGGCAACCACTGCCAAGTCTCTTCTGTAATTGCATCGGTCGAGTGATCGAAGAAGGTGATCTAAGAGAGGGTCCAAGCATAGGCATTCATTGGGGGATTCACGCTGATGGCATAAATTTATGCAAATACTCAAGCAACACCGGACGGAGGTGCTAGACGAGGGCTCCCATTTTAGATCAAGTTTTAAAATCACCAAGTAGACACGATGAGGGCTAGGAACCGCTGCCAAACCTTTTTCTAAAATTGCGCCTGCTGAGTGACAAGAAAACATGATCTAAAGGAGATTCCAGGTATATCACCCTCGAGGGTGGGCTTCATGCCCCTCTAATTGATTCAACGTCAGTGTCCACCATTTGAAAATATGACATATCCATCCGCCCTGACAGTGGTGTTGAATCAATGAGGGGGCCACGGGAGAGGCTCGTGGCAACCACCTCTCCCATTATAGCCGTGATAGGCATGCAAAAAAATTTTCTAGAATGCTATGCACCCACCTCATGGCTAGAGACAAGGGCTCGCCATTAGATCAACTTTGAAATCACAGAACAGACGCGGTGTAGAATGGAAACCGCTGCCAAGTCTCTTCCATAATTGCGTCGATCGAGTGATCGAAGAAGGTGATCTAGGAGATGGTCCAAGCATTAGGCATTCATTGGGGGATTCATGCTGATGGCATAAATTTATGCAATACCCAAGCAACACTGGACGAAGGTGCTAGACGAGGGCTCTCATTTTAGATCGAGTTTTAGAATCACCAAGTAGACGTGGTGAGGGCTGGCAACCGTTGCCAAACCTTTTTCCAAAATTGCACCAGTTGAGTGACAAGAAAACATGATCTAAAGGAGAGTCCAGGAATAGCACCCTCGAGGGTGGGCTTCATGCCCCTCTAATTGATTCAACGTCGCGATCCACCATTTCAAAATATGACATATCCATCTGCCCTGACAGCAGCGTTGAATCAATGAGGGGGGCATGAGAGAGGCTCATGGAAACCACCTCTCCCATTGTAGCCGTGATAGGCATGCAAAAAAAATTTCTAGAGCATCGAGCACCCACCTCATGGCTATAAACAAGGGCTCGCCATTAGGATCAACTTTGAAATTGCAGAACAGACTCAGTGTAGAATGGCAACCATTGCCAAGTCTCCTCCATAATTGCGTCAGTCGAGTGATCGAAGAAGGTGATCCAAGAGAGGGTCCAAGCGTAGGCCTTCATTGGTGGATTTGCACTAATGGCATAAATTTATGCATTACCCGAGCAACATCGGACAGAGGTGCTAGATGAGGGCTCCCTTTTTAGATCAAGTTTTAAAATCACCAAGTAGACACGGTGAGGGCTAGCAACCGTTGCCAAACCTTTTTCTGAAATTGTGCCAGCTGAGTGACAAGAAAACATGATCTAAAGGAGAGTCCAAGAATAGCACCCTCGAGGGTGGGCTTCATGCTCCTCTAATTGATTCAACGTCGGCGTCCACCATTTCAAAATTTGACATATCCATCCGCCCTGACAGCGGCGTTGAATCAATGAGGGGGGCACGGGAGAGGCTCGTGGCAACCACCTCTCCCATTGTAGCCGTGATAGGCACACAAATATTTTTTCTAGAGCGCCAAGCACCCACCTCATGGCTAGAGACAAGGGCTCAACATTAGATCACATTCAAAATTGCAGAACAGACGCGGTGTAGAATGGCAACCGTTGCCAAGTCTCTTTCGTAGTTGCGTCGGTTGAGTGAGCTAAGAAGGTGATATAAGAGAGGGTTCAAGCATAGGCATTCATTGGGGGATTCATGCCGATGGCATAAATTTATGCAATACCCAAGCAAGGTGACTTGATGATCGAACTTAAAGGGTCGACTTGGTGAGAGTACTTGGCAGGCCGACCTGGTGGAGCGACTTGATGAACGAACTTAAAAAGTCAACTTGGTGAGAGTACTTGGTGGGGTGACTTGATGAACAAACCTAAAGAGTCAACTTGGTGAGAGTACTTGGTAGGCGGACCTGGTGGGGTGACTCGGTGATCAAACTTAAAGAGTCAACTTGGTGAGAGTACTTGGTGGGCTGACCTGGCGGGGTGACTTGATGAACGAACTTAAAGAGTCGACTTGGTGGGCCGACTTGGCAAAGTGACTTGATGAACGAACTTAAAGAGTCAACTTGGTGGGCCAACCTGGTGGGGTGACTTGATAAACGAACTTAAAGAGTCAACTTGGTGGGGTGACTTGATGAACGCACTTGAAGGGTCAACTTTGTGGGGTGACTCTATGAACGGACCTAAAGAGTTTACTTGGTGAGAGCACTTGGTGGGGTGACTTGATGAAAAGACTCAAAGAGTCGACTTGGTGAGAGTACTTGGTGGCTTGACTTGATGAGCGCACTTGAAGAATTGACTTGGTCAGAGTACTTGGTGGGGTGACTTGATGAACGGACTTGATGAGCAGACTTAAAGAGTCCACTTGGTGGGGTACTTGGCAGGGCGAACTGATGAACGGACTTAAAGAATTGATTTGGTGAGAGTACTTGGTTGGCTGAACTGGAGGGGTGACTTGATGAATGGACATAAAGAGTCGACTTGGTGAGAGTACTTGTACTAGTTTAGGTGACTTGATGAATGGACTTAAAGAGTTGACTTGGTTGGGTGACTTGATGAAAGGACTTAAAGAGTCGACTTGGTGAGAGTACTTGGTTGGGTGACTTGATGAACACACTTGAAGAATCGACTTGGTTAGAGTACTTGGTGGGGCGACTTGATGAACGAACTTAAAGAGTCGACTTGGTGGGCCGACCTGGCAGGGTGACTTGATGAAGGAACATAGAGAGTCGACTTGGTGAGAGTACTTGGTGACTTGGTGGGCCAACCTGGCCTGGTGACTTGATGAATGAACTTAAAGAGTCCACTTGGTGGGCCGACCTGGCAGGGTGACTTGATGAATGAACCTAAAGAGTCGACTTGGTGAGAGTACTTGGTGGGCAAACATAGTGGGGTGATTTGATGAGCGAACTTAAAGAGTCAACTTGGTGAGAGAACTTGGTGGGGTGACTTGATGAACGAACCTAAAGAGTCGACTTGGTTGGCAAACTTGGCGGGGTGACTTGATGAACAAACTTAAAGAGTTGACTTGGTGAGAGTACTTAGTGGGCTGACCTAGTCACGTGACTTGATGAATGAACTTAATGAGTCAACTTGGTGAGCTGACTTGGCTGGGTGACTTGATGAACGAACTTAAAGAGTCGACTTGGTGGGTCGAACTAGTGGGGTGACTTGGTGAGATTACTGGGTGGGCTGACCCGGCAGGGTGACTTGATGAACAAACTTAGAGAGTCAACTTTGTGAGAGTACTTGGTGGGCTGAACTGGCGGGGTGACTTGATGAACCAAATTAAAGAGCCGACTTGGTGGGCCAAGCTGGCGGGGTGAATTGATGAACGAACCTAAAGAATCGACTTTGTGAGAGTACTTGGTGGGCCGACCTAGTGGGGTGACTTGATCACCGAACTTAAAGGGTCAACTTGGTGAGAGTACTTGGCGGGATGACCTAGCGGAGTGACTTGATGAACGAACTTAAAGAGTCAACTTGGTGAGAGTACTTGGTGGGGTGACTTGATGAACAAACCTAAAGAGTCGACTTGGTCAGAGTACTCGGTGGGCCGACCTGGCAGGGTGACTTGGTTAGCAAACTTAAAGAGTCGACTTGGTGAGAGTACTTGGTGGGCTAACCTGGCGGGGTGACTTGATGAACGAACTTAAAGTTTTGACTTGGTGGGCTGACTTGCTAGAGTGACTTTATGAACGAACTTAAAGAGTCCACTTGGTGGGCTGACCTGGCAGGGTGACTTGATGAACGAACTTAATGAGTCGACTTGGTGAGGTGACTTGATGAACGCACTTAAAGGGTCAACTTTGTGTGGTGACTCTATGAACGGACCTAAAGAGTTGACTTGGTGACAGCACTTGGTGGGGTGACTTGATGAACAGACTGAAGGAGTCAACTTGGTGAGAGTACTTGGTGGCTCGACTTGATGAGCGCACTTGAAGAATCGACTTGGTCAGAGTACTTGGTGGGGTGACTTGATGAATGGACTTAAAGAGTTGACCTCGTTAGAGTACTTGTACTAGTTCAGGTGACTTGATGAACTGACTTAAAGAGTCGACTTGGTGGGGTGACTTGATGAAAGGACTTAAAGAGTCGACTTGGTGGGGTGACTTGATGAAAGGACTTAAAGGCTCGAATTGGTGAGAGTACTTGGTGCGGCAACTTGATGAACGAACTTAAAGGGTCGACTTGGTTAGAGTACTTTTTCTGGTGACTTGATGAATGGACTTGAAGAGTCAACTTGGTGGGGTCACTTGATGAAAGGACTTAAAGAGTCGACTTGGTGAGAGTACTTGGTGGGGCGACTTGATGAACGGACTTAAAGGGTTGACTTGGCGGGGTGACTTGATGAATAGACCTAAAGAGTTGACTTGGTGAGAGTACTTGGCAGGGTGAACTGATGAACAGACTTAAAGAGTCAACTTGGTGGGCCGACCTGGTGGGGTGACTTGATGAACGAACTTATAGAGTCGACTTGGTGAGAGTACATGTTTTGGTGACTTGATGAATGGACTTAAAGAGTTGGCTTGGTGGGGTGACTTGATGAAAGGACTTAAAGATTCGACTTTGTGGGGTGACCTGATGGACAAACTTAGGGAGTCGACTTGGTGGGCTTACCTGGTTGGGTGACTTCGTGAATGGACTTAAAGAGTCGACTTGGTGGGAGTACTTGGTGGGGTGACTTGACGAATGAACTTCACGGGTCGACTTGGTGAGGTGACTTGATGAATGATCCTAAAGAGTTGACTTGGTGAGAGTACTTGGTGTGGTGACTTGATGAACTTAATTAAACAGTCGAATTGGTGAGAGTACTTGGTGGGGTGACTTGATGAACGAACTTAAAGATTCGACTTGGTGGGCCAACCTGGCTGGGTGACTTGATGAACGAACTTAGAGAGTCGACTTGGTGAGAGTATTTGGTGACTTGGTGGGCCGACCTGGTTGGGTGACTTGATGAACAAACTTAAAGAGTCGACTTGGTGAGAGTACTCGGTGGGCTGACCTAGTCACGTGACTTGATGAACGAACTTAAAGAGTCAACTTGGTGGGCCGACTTGGCTGGGTGACTTGATGAACAAACTTAAAGAGTTGACTTGGTGGGTCGAACTAGTGGGGTGACTTGGTGGGCTAACCTGGCAGGGTGACTTGATGAACAAACTTAGAGAGTCAACTTTGTGAGAGTACTTAGTGGGTCGAACTGGCGGGGTGACTTGATGAATGAACTTAAAGAGTCAACCTGGTGAGAGAACTTGGTGGGCTGAGCTGGCGGGGTGAATTGATGAACAAACCTAAAGAGTCAATTTTGTGAGAGTACTTGGTGGGCCGACCTGGCGGGGTGACTTGATGACCGAACTTAAAGGGTCGACTTGGTGAGAGTACTTGGCGGGCCGACCTGGTGGAGCGACTTGATGAACGAACTTAAAGAGTTGACTTGGTGAGAGTACTTGGTGGGGTGACCTGATGAACAAAACTAAAGAGTCAACCTGGTGAGAGTACATGGTGGGCCGACCTGGCGGGGTGACTTGGTGAGCAAACTTAAAGAGTCGACTTGGTGAGAGTAATTGGTGGGCTGACCTAGCGGGGTGACTTGATCAACAAACTTAAAGAGTCGACTTGGTGGGCCGACTTGGCAGAGTGACTTCATGAACGAACTTAAAGAGTCCACTTGGTGGTCCGACCTGGCGGGGTGACTTGATGAACGAACTTAAAGAGTCAACTTGGTGAGAGTAATTTGTGGGCTTACCTACCGGGGTGACTTGATGAATGAACTTAAAGAGTTGACTTGGTGGGGTGACTTGATGAATGCACTTGAAGGGTCGACTTGGTGGGGTGACTCTATGAACGGACCTAAAGAGTTGACTTGGTGAGAGTACTTGGTGGGGTGACTTGATGAAAGGACTTAAAGAGTCGAGTTGCTGAGAGTACTTGGTGGGGCGACTTGATGAATACACTTGAAGAATTGACTTGGTGAGAGTACTTGGTGGGGCGACTTGATGAATGGACTCAAAGAGTCTACTTGGTGAGAGTACTTGGTGGCTCGACTTGATGAGCAGACTTAAAGAGTCAACTTGGTGAGAGTACTTATCGGGGTGAACTGATGAACAGACTTAAAGAGTCGACTTGGTGGACCGACCTGGTGGGGTGACTTTATGGACGAACTTAAAGAGTCGACTTGGTTAGAGTACTTGTTCTAGTAAATTGATGAACGGACTTGAAGAGTCGACTTGGTGGGGTGATGTGATGAAAGGACTTAAAGAGTCAACTTGCTGAGAGTACTTGGTGGGGCGACTTGATGAACGAACTTAAAGGGTCAACTTGGCAGGGTGACTTGATGAATTGACCTAAAGAGTTGACCTGGTGAGAGTACTTGGCGAGGTGAACTGATGAACAGACTTAAAGAGTCGACTTGGTGGGAGTACTTGGTGTGTCGACCTAGTGGGGTGACTTGATGAACGGACTTATAGAGTTGACTTGGTGAGAGTAGTTGTTCTGGTGACTTGATGAATGGACTTAAAGAGTCGGCTTGGTGGGGTGACTTGATGAAAGGACTTAAGGAGTCGACTTGGTGGGGTGACTTGATGAATGAACTTAAAGGGTCGACTTTGCGGGGTGACTCGATGAATGGACCTACAAAGTTGACTTGGCGAGAGTACTCAGTGGGGTGACCTGATGAACAGACTTAGAGAGTCGACTTGGTGAGAGTACTTGGTGGGCCGACCTGGTTGGGTGGTTTCGTGAACTGACTTAAAGAGTCGACTTGGTGGGGTGACTTGATGAACAGACTTCAAGGGTCAACTTGGCAAGGTGACTTGATGAACGGTCCTAAAGAGTTGACTTGGTGAGAGTACTTGGTGTGGTGACTTGATCAACAGACTTAAAGAGTCGAATTGGTGAGAGTACTTGGTGGGGTGACTTGATGAACATAGTTAAAGAGTCAACTTGGTGAGAGTACTTGGTCGAGTGACTTGATGAACGCACTTGAAGAATCAACTTGGTTAGAGTACTTGGTGGGGTGACTTGATGAATGAACTTAAAGATTCAACTTGGTGGGCCGACCTGGCAGGGTGACTTGATGAACGAACTTAGAGAGTCAACTTGGTGAGAGTACTTGGTGGCTTGGTGGGCCGACCTAGCCGGGTGACTTGATGAACAAACTTAAAGAGTTGACTTGGTGAGAGTACTCGGTGGGTTGACCTGGTCATGTGACTTGATGAGAGAACTTAAAGAGTCAACTTGGTGGGTCGAACTAGCGGGGTGACTTGGTGAGAGTACTTGGTGGGCTAACCTGGCAGGGTGACTTGATGAACGAACTTAGAGAGTTGACTTTGTGAGAGTACTTGGTGGGTCGAATTGGCGGGGTGATCTGATGAACAAACTTAAAGAGTCAACCTGGTGAGAGAACTTGGTGGGCCGAGCTAGCGGGGTGAATTGATGAACGAACCTAAAGAGTCAACTTTGTGAGAGTACTTGGTGGGCCGACCTGGCGGGGTGACTTGATGACCGAACTTAAAGGGTCGACTTGGTGAGAGTACTTGGTGGGCCGACCTGGCGGAGCGACTTGATGAACGAACTTAAAGAGTCGACTTGGTGAGAGTACTTGGTGGGGTGACCTAATGAACAAACCTAAAGAGTCGACCTGGTGAGAGTACTTGGTGGGCCAACCTGGTGGGGTGCCTTGGTGAGAAAACTTAAAGAGTCGACTTGGTGAGAGTAGTTGGTGGGCTGACCTAGCGGGGTGACTTGATGAACGAACTTAAAGAGTCACCTTGGTGGGCTGACTTGGCAGAGTGACTTCATGAATGAACTTAAAGATTCCACTTGGTGGGCCGACCTGGCGGGGTGACTTGATGAACAAACTTAAAGAGTTGACTTGGTGAGTGTAATTTGTGGGCTCACTTGGCAGGGTAACTTGATGAATGAACTTAAAGAGTCGACTTGGTGGGGTGACTTGATGAATGCACTTGAAGAGTCAACTTGGTGGGGTGACTCTATGAACGGACCTAAAGAGTTGACTTGGTGAGAGTACTTGGTGGGGTGACTTGATGAAAGGACTTAAAGAGTTGACTTGGTGAGAGTAATTGGTAGGGCAACTTGATGAATGCACTTGAAGAATCGACTTAGTTAGAGTACTTGGTGGGGCAACTTGATGAACAGACTCAAAGAGTCTACTTGGTGAGAGTACTTGGTGGCTCGACTTGATGAGTAGACTTAAAGAGTCAACTTGGTGAGAGTACTTGGCGGGGTGAACTGATGAACAGACTTAAAGAGTCAACTTGGTGGGCTGACCTGGTGGGGTGACTTTATGGACGGACTTAAAGAGTCAACTTGGTTAGAGTACTTGTTCTAGTGACTTGATGAATAGACTTGAAGAGTCGACTTGGTGGGGTTACTTGATGAAAGGACTTAAAGAGTCAACTTGGTGAGAGTACTTGGTGGGGTGACTTGATGAATGGACTTAAAGGGTCGACTTGGCAGGGTGACTTGATGAATGGACCTAAAGAGTTGACTTGGTGAGAGTACTTGGCGAGGTGAACTGATGAATGGACTTAAAGAGTCGACTTGGTGGGAGTACTTGGTGGGTCGACCTGGTGGGGTGACTTGATGAACGGACTTATAGAGTCAACTTGGTGAGAGTAGTTGTTCTGGTGACTTGATGAACGGACTTAAAGAGTCAGCTTGGTGGGGTGACATGATGAAAGGACTTAAAGAGTTGACTTGGTGGGGTGACTTGATGAACGAACTTAAAGGGTTGACTTTGCGGGGTGGCACGATGAATAGACCTAAAGAGTTGACTTGGTGAGAGTACTTGGTGGGGTGACTTGATGAAAGGACTTAAAGAGTCGACTTGGTGAGAGTACTTGGTGGGGCGACTTGATGAACGCACTTGAAGAATAGACTTGGTTAGAGTACTTGGTGGGGTGACTTGATTAACAGACTCAAAGAGTCTACTTGGTGAGAGTACTTGGTGGCTCGACTTGATGAGCAGACTTAAAGAGTCAACTTGGTGAGAGTACTTGGCGGGGTGAACTGATGAACAGACTTAAAGACTCGACTTGGTGGGCCGACCTGGTGGGGTGACTTTATGGATGAACTTCAAGAGTCAAGTTGGTTAGAGTACTTGTTCTAATGACTTGATGAACGGACTTAGAGAGTTGACTTTGTGAGAATACTTGGTGGGTCGAACTGGGGGGGTGGACTTGATGAACAAACTTAAAGAGTGGACCTGATGAGAGAACTTGGTGGGCCGAGCTAGCGGGGTGAATTGATGAACGAACCTAAAGAGTCGACTTTGTGAGAGTACTTGGTGGGCCGACCTGGCGGGGTGACTTGATGACCGAACTTAAAGGGTCGACTTGGTTAGAATACTTGCTGGGCCGACCTGGCAGAGCGACTTGATGAACGAACTTAAAGAGTCGACTTGGTGAGAGTACTTGGTGGGGTGACCTGATGAACAAACCTAAAGAGTCGACCTGGTGAGAGTACTTGGTGGGCCAACCTGGCAGGGTGCCTTGGTGAGCAAAGTTAAAGAGTCGACTTGGTGAGAGTAGTTGGTGGGCTGACCTGGCGGGCTGACTTGATGAACAAACTTAAAGAGTCGACTTGGTGGGCTGACTTGGTAGAGTGACTTCATGAACAAACTTAAAGATTCCACTTGGTGGGCCGACCTGGTGAGAGTAATTTGTGGGCTCACCGGGCGGGGTGACTTGATGAATGAACTTAAAGAGTCGAATTGGTGAGGTGACTTGATGAACGCACTTGAAGGGTCGACTTGGTGGGGTGACTCTATGAACGGACCTAAAGAGTTGACTTGGTGAGAGTACTTGGTGGGGTGACTTGATGAAAGGACTTAAAGAGTTGACTTGGTGAGAGTACTTGGTAGGGCGACTTGATGAACGCACTTGAAGAATCGACTTAGTTAGAGTACTTGGTGGGGAAACTTGATGAATGGACTCAAAGAGTCTACTTGGTGAGAGTACTTGGTGGCTCGACTTGATGAGAAAACTTAAAGAGTCAACTTGGTGAGAGTACTTGGCGGGGTGAATTGATGAACAGACTTAAAGAGTCGACTTGGTGGGCCGACCTGGTGGGGTGACTTTATGGGCGGACTTAAAGAGTCAACTTAGTTAGAGTACTTGTTCTAGTGACTTGATGAACAGACTTGAAGAGTCGACTTGGTGGGGTGACTTGATGAAAGGACTTAAAGAGTCGACTTGGTGAGAGTACTTGGTGGGGCGACTTGATGAACGAACTTAAAGGGTCGACTTGGCGAGGTGACTTGATGAACAGACCTAAAGAGTTGACTTGGTGAGAGTACTTGGCGAGGTGAACTGATGAATGGACTTAAAGAGTCGACTTGGTGGGAGTACTTGGTGGGTCAACCTGGTGGGGTGACTTGATGAACGGACTTATAGAGTCGACTTGGTGAGAGTAGTTGTTCTGGTGACTTGATGAACGGACTTAAAGAGTCAGCTTGGTGGGGTGACTTGATGAAAGGACTTAAAGAGTCGACTTGGTGGGGTGACTTGATGAACGAACTTAAAGGGTCAACTTTGCGGGGTGACTCGATGAACGGACCTAAAGAGTTGACTTGGTGAGAGTACTTGGTGGGGTGACTTGATGAAAGGACTTAAAGAGTTGACTTGGTGAGAGTACTTGGTGGGGCAACTTGATGAACGCACTTGAAGAATTGACTTGGTTAGAGTACTTGGTGGGGCGACTTGATGAACGGACTCAAAGAGTCTACTTGGTGAGAGTACTTGGTGGCTCAACTTGATGAGCATACTTAAAGAGTCAACTTGGTGAGAGTACTTGGCAGGGTGAATTGATGAACAAACTTAAAGAGTCGACTTGGTGGGCCGACCTGGTGGGGTGACTTTATGGACGAACTTAAAGAGTCAACTTGGTTAGAGTACTTGTTCTAATGACTTGATGAATGGACTTGAAGAGTCGACTTGGTGGGGTGACTTGATGAAAGGACATAAAGAGTCAACTTGGTGACAGTACTTGGTGGGGCGACTTGATGAACGGACTTAAAGTGTCAACTTGGCAAGGTGACTTGATGAACGGACCTAAAGAGTTGACTTGGTGAGAGTACTTGGCAAGGTGAACTGATGAGCAGACTTAAGGAGTCAACTTGGTGGGAGTACTTGGTGGGTCGACTTGGTGGGGTGACTTGATGAACAGACTTATAGAGTCGACTTGGTGAGAGTAGTTGTTCTGGTGACTTGATGAACGGACTTAAAGAGTCGGCTTGGTGGCGTGACTTGATGAAAGGACTTAAAGAGTCGACTTGGTGGAGTGACTTGATGAACGAACTTAAAGGGTCGACTTTGTAGGGTGACTTGATGAACGAACCTAAAGAGTTGACTTGGCAAGATTACTCGATGGGGTGACCTGATGAACAGACTTAGAGAGTCGACTTGGTGAGAGTACTTGGTGGGCCAACCTAGTTGGGTGACTTCATGAACTGACTTAAAGAGTCGACTTGGTGGGGTGACTTGATGAACAGACTTCAAGGTTCAACTTGGCAAGGTGACTTGATGAACGGTCCTAAAGAGTTGACTTGGTGAGAGTACTTGGTGTGGTGACTTGATGAACAAACTTAAAGAGTCGAATTCGTAAGAGTACTTGGTGGGGTGACTTGATGAACATAGTTAAAGAGTCGACTTGGTGAGAGTACTTGGTCGGGTGACTTGATGAACGCACTTGAAGAATCGACTTGGTTAGAGTACTTGGTGGGGTGACTTGATGAACGAAATTAAAGATTCGACTTGGTCGGCCAACCTGGCGGGGTGACTTGATGAATGAACTTAGAGAGTCGACTTGGTGAGAGTACCTGGTGGCTTGGTGGGCCGACCTGGCCAGGTGACTTGATGAACAAACATAAAGAGTCGACTTGGTGAGAGTACTCAGTGGGCTGACTTGGTAACGTGACTTGATGAACGAACTTAAAGAGTCAACTTGGTGGGTGAAACTAGCGGGGTGACTTGGTGAGAGTACTTGGTGGGCTAACCTGGCAGGATGACTTGATGAACGAACTTAGAGAGTCGACTTTGTGAGAGTACTTGGTCGGTCAAACTGGCAGGGTGACTTGATGAACGAACTTAAAGAGTCAACCTGGTCAGAGAACTTGGTGGGCCGAGCTGGCAGGGTGAATTGATGAACGAACCTAAAGAGTCAACTTTGTGATAGTACTTGGTGGGCCGACCTGGCGGGGTGAATTGATGACCGAACTTAAAGGGTCGACTTGGTGAGAGTACTTGGTGGGCCGACCTGGCAGAGCGACTTGATGAACAAACTTAAAGAGTCGACTTGGTGAGAGTACTTGGTGGGGTGACCTGATGAACAAACCTAAAGAGTCGACCTGGTGAGAGTACTTGGTGGGCCGACCTGGCGGGGTGACTTGGTGAGCAAACTTAAAGAGTCGACTTGGTGAGAGTAGTTGGTGGGCTAACCTGGCAGGGTGACTTGATAAATGAACTTAAAGAGTCATCTTAGTGGGCCGACTTGGCAGAGTGACTTCATGAACGAACTTAAAGAGTCCACTTGGTGGGCTGACCTGGCGAGGTGAATTGATGAATGAACTTAAAGAGTCGACTTGGTGAGAGTAATTTGTGGGCTGACCTGGCAGGTTGACTTGATGAATGAACTTAAAGAGTCAACTTGGTGGGGTGACTTGATGAACGCACTTGAAGGGTCGACTTGGTGGGGTGACTCTATGAACGGACCTAAAGAATTGACTTGGTGAGAGTACTTGGTGGGGTGACTTGATGAATGGACTTAAAGAGTCGACTTGGTGAGAGTACTTGGTGGGGTGACTTGATGAATGCACTTGAAGAATCGACTTGGTTAGAGTACTTTGTGGGGCAACTTGATGAACGGACTCAAAGAGTCTACTTGGTGAGAGTATTTGGTGGCTCGACTTGATGAGCAGACTTAAAGAGTCAACTTGGTGAGTGTACTTGGTCGGGTGACTTGATGAATGAACTTAAAGAGTCGACTTGGTTGGTCGAACTAGTGGGGTGATTTGGTGAGAGTACTTGGTGAGCTAACCTGGCAGGGTGACTTGATGAACGAACTTAGAGAGTCGACTTTGTGAGAGTACTTGGTGGGTTGAACTAGCGGGGTGACTTGATGAATGAACTTAAAGAGTTGACCTGGTGAGAGAACTTGGTGGGCCGAGCTGGCAGGGTGAATTGATGAACGAACCTAAAGAGTCAACTTTGTGAGAGTACTTGGTGGGCCGACTTGGCGGGGTGACTTGATGACCGAACTTAAAGGGTCGACTTGGTGGGCCGACCTGGCGGAGCGACTTGATGAACGAACTTAGAGAGTCGACTTTGTGAGAGTACTTGGTGGGGTGACTTGATGAACAAACCTAAAGAGTCGACCTGGTGAGAGTACTTGGTGGGCTGACCTGGCGGGGTGACTTGATGAGCAAACTTAAAGAGTCGACTTGGTGAGACTACTTGGTGGGGTGACCTGGCAGGGTGACTTGATGAACGAACTTAAAGAGTCGACCTTGTGGGCCGACTTGGCAGAGTGACTTCATGAACGAACTTAAAGAGTCCACTTGGTGGGCCGACCTGGCGGGGTGACTTGATGAATGAACTTAAAGAGTCGACTTGGTGAGAGTAATTTGTGGGCTGACCTGACGGGGTGACTTGATGAATGAACTTAAAGAGTCGACTTGGTGGTGTGACTTGATGAACGCACTTGAAGGGTCGACTTGGTGGGGTGACTCTACGAATAGACCTAAAGAGTTGACTTGGTGAGATTACTTGGTGGGGTGACTTGATGAAAGGACTTAAAGAGTCAACTTGGTGAGAGTACTTGGTTGGGCGACCTGATGAACGCACTTGAAGAATTGACTTGGTTAGAGTACTTTGTGGGGTGACTTGATGAACAGACTCAAAGAGTCGACTTGGTGAGAGTACTTGGTGGCTCAACTTGATGAGCAGACTTAAAGAGTCAACTTGGTGAGAGTGGGCCTAACGGGGCGAGTTGGTCGGGTGACTTGGCGAGTGGAATTAGAGAGCCAATGTGGTGAGGCAACTCGGCGAGTTGGTTCGTTGAGATGACATGGTGAGCTTACTTGGCGAGTTGACCTGGCGAGCGAACTTAAAGAGTCAACTTGGCAACGTGCTCGAGTCGACTTGGTGAGGCAACCTTGCTAGCAGGCTCAAAGAGTCAACATGGTGAGGCAACTCATTGAGTCAACATGGTGAGGTGACTCATTGAGTCAACATGGTGAGGCGACTCATGGTGAGGAGCTATCCTTGAGGCAACTTGGTGGGCCTATTTGATTAGTTGACTTGGTGAGCTGACCTGACAAGCTGACACGGTGAGTGGGCTTAAAGAGGTGACGACTTGGTGGGGTAACTCGGAAAGGCAACTTATCAAGGCGAGATGGTGAGTTGACTTGGTGAGCTAACTTGGTGAGCGCACTTAAAGAGTCAACTTCATGAGGTGACTCGACGAGTTAGCTCGCTGATGCGACTTGGGCGGGCTGACCTGGTGAGCGAACTTAAAGAGGCGACATGGGTAGGCTGACCTGGTGAGCGAACTTAAAGAGTTGACTTGGCAATGTACTTGAACAACTGACTTGGTGAGCTGACATGGTGAGTGGGCTTAGAGAAGCAACTCAGTGGGGCAACTTGGTGAGCACACTTGCTGGGGCAATGTGGTAAAATGACTAGTTGATTCAACTTGGTGAGCTGACTTAGGGAGCTGACTTGGTGAGCGAACTTAAGGGGTCAACTTGGTGAGGCAACCTAAATAGTCAACTCGGTGAGCTAACTTGGGGAGCCGACATGGTCAGCAGTCTTAAAGAAGAGGCGACCTATTGGGGCAACCTGGTGAGGCGAGATGGTAAGTCATCTTGGTGAGCCGGCTTGACAAGCTGTGAGAAGACTTAAAGAGTATATTCTTGATTTGGCAAAGACCACATGGTCAGATGACTTGGTGAGCCGACCTGGCTAGCAAAATTGGCAAGCAAACTTATAGAATCGACATGCTGTCCCCGGCCAGGATCGCATGCCTGGGTCGACCCAACTTGGGTCACCCGACTCCGTCACCCCAGCCTCGGGCGACCCGACTGGGTCGCTAGAGTGGGTTTACTAGAGGAAAAAAAAAAAAAAAACAAGTTACCCGCTTTTGGATCACGCACAAGTTTCAGTTCACGTATTGCCAAGCTGACTCGAGGCACTATGCCTAGCTAGCCAGATTCAAGGTAGGGTACCTGAAACGATCTGATTTGAGAATTTTCTTTATAAAAAGAGATCATGATAGGCCCCATAAGGAAAAAAAGAATGAAATTTTTGGAGTTCAAAAAAAAACGTTACCCAATTTTGGATCGCGCACAGGGCTTGGGTCACATAGCATCGAGGTGCCCTGGGTAACATGATTCGAGGGAAAAGTCGATGGTGGCATGAGTCGTGCAAAAATATTGGAGGCCATTAAGGCTCGAGGCGCTTCGAGTCAAGGTTGCCGAGGTGGGTCGGGTTGAAAACTTTGGGCATTAACCAAAAAGAAAAAGTTAACTGCTTTTGGATCACGTACACGGCTCGGGGCACTTAGAATCAAGTCGAGCACGGTGACATGAGTTGCGCAAAAAATTTGGAGAGGACTCGAGTCGGGGCATCCGACTCTATCCGAGTTCAAAACTTTGGGACTTGACAAAAAAAAGAAAAAAGAAAAAGTTACCCTGTTTTGGATCATGTAAGTGACTCGAGCCACTCAGAATCAAGGCGAGTGCGGTTACATGAGTTGAGCAAAAAAAAAAATGGAGGCAGTTAAGGATCGAGGCAATTTGAGTCAGGGTTGCTGAGTCAATTAAGTACATGACTCGGGGCACTTAGAATTAAGTTGAGCACGGTGACATGGGTTGTGCAAAAAATTCAAAGGCAATTCGAGTCGGGGTAGCCAACTCGATTTGAGTTCAAAACTTTGGGCATTAACCAAAAAAATAAGTTGACCGATTTTGGATCACGTACATGAGTCGTCTGCCCTCATGAAAATTACAAAACCCGAGGACTCGCCTGGAATTTGCAGTTGGAAGATTTTTTTGCCCTCACAAAAATTTACAAACCCCACCCACTCGAAATTTGGAATTGGAAGATTTTTCCGCCCTTGCGGAATTTACAAACCCCACCCACTCGGAATTTGGCACTTGGAAATTACGAAACCCCGACCGCCTAGAATTTGGACTTGGAAGATTTTTCTGCCCTCACAGAAATTGCAAACCCGAACCACATGGAAATTGCACTTGGAAGACTTTTTCACACTCGCGTAAATCATAAAACCCCACCCGCGGGGAATTCAGCACTTGGAAGATTTTTTTGCCCTTCCGAAAATCGCAAACCCCACCAGCTCAAAATTTGGCACTCGGGAGATTTTTTTCCCCCTCGTGGAAATTTTACAAAACCCCGTTCGCCCAAAATTTGGCACTCGGGAGATTTTTCTGCCCTAGCAGAAATTTCTACAAAACCCCTCCCTCCCGCTAGGAATTTGGCACTCAAGATATTTTTTCGCCCTCGCGGAAATTGCAAACCCCACCTGCCAAGAATTTGGCACCTGGGAGATTTTTACGCCCTCGCAAAAATTGCAAACCCCACCCATTGTGAATTTGGCACTTGGGAGATTTTTTCGCCCTCGCGAAAATTTTCACAAAACCCCACCCACCCGGAATGTGGCACTTGGGAGATTTTTCCGCCCCGGCATAAATTGGAAAACCTCACCCATCAGGAATTTGGCACTTGGGAGATTTCTTTGCCCTCGCGGAAATTTTCACAAAACCCCACCCGCTCAAAATTTGGCACCTGGGAGAGTTTTCCTGCCCTCGCAAAAAATTGCAAACCCCACCAGCTCGAAATTTGGCACTTGGAAGATTTTTCCGCACTCACACAAATTGCAAACCCCACCTGCCGAGAATTTGGCACCTGAGAGATTGTTACGAGCTCGCAAGAAAAAACCTTGCAAACCCCACCCCCACCTAGAATTTGGCACTTGGGAGATTTTCTTGCCCTCACGCAAATTACAAACCCCACCCGCCTCAGAGTCAAAAAAGGTTTTACGAATCGAGGCGACAGAGGGCTGAATCTCAGTGGATCGTGGCAGCAAGGCCACTCTGCCACTTACAATACCCCATCGCTTATTTAAGTCATCTGCAAAAGATTCTTTTCACCAACCGCTTGAAATTAATATCTAAGGTTGCTCCAATGGGCTAGTGCGCCGATCAGAGATTGCCAATGACACGGGCCCTTGGGAGTGCAAGAGCACCCCTACTGTGGCTTGCGATGTAGCCAAAGAGAGATATGCGCTGCATCTAGCATGGATTCTAACTTAGAGGCATTCAGTCATAATTCGACACACGGTAGCTTCATGCCACTAGCTTTTCAACCAAGCGCGATGACCAAATGTGTGAATCAATGGTTCCTCTCGTACTAAGTTGAATTACTATCACGGCGCGGATCATCAGTAGGGTAAAACTAACCTGTCTCACGATGGTCTAAACCTAGCTCACGTTCCCTACTGGTGGGTGAACAATCCAACACTTGGTGAATTCTGATTCACAATGATAGGAAGAGCCAACATTGAAGGATCAAAAAGCAACGTCGCTATGAACGCTTGGCTGCCACAAGCCAGTTATCCCTGTGGTAACTTTTCTGACACCTCTAGCTTCAAATTCTGAAAGTCTTAAGGATTGATAGGCCACGCTTTCATGGTTTGTATTAGTACTAAAAATCAAAATCAAACAAGCTTTTACCCTTTTGTTCCACATGAGATTTTTGTTCTCGTTGAGCTCATCTTAGGACACCTGCGTTATCTTTTAATAGATGTACCACCGCAACCAAACTCCCAACCTGACAATGTCTTCT
This sequence comes from Cupressus sempervirens, assembly GCA_028749045.1. Taxonomy (NCBI): domain Eukaryota; kingdom Viridiplantae; phylum Streptophyta; class Pinopsida; order Cupressales; family Cupressaceae; genus Cupressus; species Cupressus sempervirens. Next base: position 568,028,787 of record CM053784.1, on the reverse strand, counting down.
GCCTAGATCAGCGTGCCTAGACACACCTTAAGGCCAAAAATAGGGGCATTGCCCCATCTTCACCTCATGGAATAAGTAAAATAACGTTAAAAGTAGTGGTATTTCACTTGCGCCTGAAAGCTCCCACTTATTCTACACCTCTCAAGTCATTTCACAAAGTCAGACTAGAGTCAAGCTCAACAGGGTCTTCTTTCCCCGCTGATTCCGCCAAGCCCGTTCCCTTGGCTGTGGTTTTGCTAGATAGTAGATAGGGACAGTGGGAATCTCATTAATCCATTCATGCATGTCACTAATTAGATGACAAGGCATTTGGCTACCTTAAGAGAGTCATAGTTACTCCTGCCGTTTACTCGCGCTTGGTTGAATTTCTTCACTTTGACATTCAGAGCACTGGGTAGAAATCACATTGTGTCAGCATCCGCAGGGACCATCGCAATGCTTTGTTTTAATTAAACAATCAGATTCCCCTTGCCTGTACTAGTTCTGAGTTGACTATTCGCCGCCTAGGGAAAGCCCTCCGAAGGGGGCGTCCTACGTCCGTCACCCGATCAACACGCGATGGCCTGCCCTCGCCGTGGGAGGAGCTCGGGCAGGCTGCCAATAGCCCATGAGTTTGGGGCGTAGACCCCTAGGCCCAGCCCTCAGAGACAATCTGTTTCTTGAGGTTACGGATCCATTTTACCGACTTCCCTTACCTACATTGTTCTATTGACCAGAGGCTGTTCACCTTGGAGACCTGATGCAGTTATGAGTATGACCCGACGTGAACGGTACTTGGTCCTCTAGATTTTCAAGGGTCACCGAAGGTGCACTAGATACTATAGAATGTGTGGTGCTCTTCCAGCCGCTGGACCCTATCTCCGATTGAACCGATTTCAGGGTGGGCAGGCTCTTAAAAAGAAAAGATAACTCTTCTCAGGGCACCCGCCGACGACTCTAGATTTCCTAACATTGCCGTCCGCTGCCACGTCCTGGTTCGAGAATATTAACCCAATTCCCTTTCGATGATCGTGCAAAGTGCACCCTTGAAATAGTGTTTCCCCATCTCTTACAATCGACTAACCCATGTCCAAGTGCTATTCACATGGAACCTTTCCCCACTTCAGTCTTCAAAGTTCTCATTTGAATATTTGCTACTACCACCAAGATCTGCATCAGGGGCTGGTCCACCTAGGCTCATGCCCAAGGTTTTGCAACAACCCCTATGTCCTCCTACTCATCGGAGCCTGGCACTTGCCCCGATGGTCGAGTATAGGTTGCACACTTTAGCGCCATCCATTTTCAGGGCTAGTTGATTCGGTAGGTGAGTTGTTACACATTCCTTAGCAGATTTCAACTTCCATGACCACTGTCCTATTGTCTTAATCAACCAACACCCTTTGTGGGATCTAGGTTAGTGTGCAATTTGGCATCGTAACTCAGCTTTTGGTTCATCTCGCATCGCCAGTTCTGCTTACCAAAAATGGCCCACTTGGAGCTCGCGATTCCATGGCGCGGCTCAATAGAGCAGCCGTGCCGACTTACCTATTTAAAGTTTGAGAATAGGTCAAGGGCATTACGCCCCCGATGCCTCTAATCATTTGCTTTACCCGATAAAATTTGCACGTGAGCTCCAGCTATCCTGAGGGAAACTTCAGAGGAAACCAACTACTAGACGGTTCGATTAGTCTTACGCCCCTATACCCAAGTCAGATGAACGATTTGCACGTCAGTATCACTGCGGGCCTCCACAAGAGTTTCCTCTAGCTTCACCCTGCTCAGGCATAGTTCACCATCTTTCGAGTCCCAACAAGTGTGCTCACACTTGAACCCTTCACAGAAGATCAGGGTCGGTCAACAGTGCACCCCCTGAGAGGGGATCTCCCCAGTCAGCTTCCTTGCGCCTCGCGATTTTTCCCAACCCACCAACTCGCACACAATGTAGACTCCTTGGTCCATGTTTCAAGATGGGTCGGATGGAAAGCTTGCTTGCCAGTGCCATGAGTGCACAGGTGCCCGAGAGCCCACCGTAAAGGCACGTGCTTTGCTCCTCGATCGTCGTGATGAAAGTATTTGTGTGACCAAAAGGTTGCGCTTGTGCCACCGCGACAGCCTGCACTGGCACGTCCCCCGAACCGAGTGGCAGACCGGCTCACACCATTCTGCATCCAATCGGGGCACATCACCAGCCTCCATCCACTTCCCTCCCGCCAATTTCAAGCACTCTTTAACTCTCTTTTCAAAGTCCTTTTCATCTTTCCCTCATGGTACTTGTTCACTATTGGTCTCTTGCCCGTATTTAGCCTAGATAGAATTTACCACTCTATTAGGGCTGCATTCCCAAACAACCTGACTCGTCGACAGTGCCTTGTGGTGTGAAAGGGTCCAAGCGCGATGGGGCTCTCACCCTCTCTGGCGCCCCTTTCCAGGGGACTTGGGCCTAGTCCATCGCTGAGGATGCTTCTACAGACTATAATTCAACAGGCGCCGCCATCAATTTTCATGCTGGGCTCTTCTTGGTTTGCTCACCATTACTAGGGGAATCCTAGTAAGTTTCTTTTCCTCCACTTATTGATATGCTTAAACTCAGCAGGTACTCATGCCTAACTTGGGGATGTGGTAGAGATGCAACAATGCCCGTACTGTGGTGGGCCGTAGAGCCCAGAATAAAGTTCCTCGCGAGGAATCATTCGATCGGAGCAAACCAATGCCAGCCTTTTCGAGCCACCGCTCATCGCGACAGATGGACGGACCTTGTGCTCATTTCAGCCGACCGCGTGCCACTTGCAGACATGGATGGCCATCTCCGCTCCTCGCTAGGGAGGGAAAATTTTTGTAGTGCGACGCCCAAGCAGACATGCCCTTGGCCGAGGCCTTGGGCACAACTTGCATTCAAAGACTTGATGATTCACGAGATTTTGCAATTCACACTAAGTATCGCATTTCGCTACATTCTTCATCATGGCGAGAGCTGAGATATCCGTTGTCAAGAGTCATGATTTTTTTTTTCTTTTGTCTTTCGACGACCCAAGCGCGCAAATTTCTAGCTCACACTTCATTCTTTGGATTTCTTAGGTGCGCAATGCACCCGTGTGTTGGGTTTTGAAACATCCCAAACCTCGAGCACCCAATGGGTGCGATGAGGAACGCTGTGGTGTGTCCCCGCCCCATCACCTCACAAAGGTGGGAGGCGACGCATGGGAGAGCCGTGTCAGCGAATGGGGCCCCTACCTCACAAATCATGTGAGTGCACCCATCCTAAACATAGAACACTCCAAGCGATGAGTCAACACACCTGGGCAAGGCAATGGGGGGTTGCGGTAGGCAGTCCTGACTTGCCTCCGTTGAAATGACGGATCCCTAGCACAGCACCGCGCACGCGATCGGACCATGAAATCTCAGCGGGGGATGAGGCCCAGACCCCCTCTGAACTGCAACCAAGGAGAGACCTCTCACTCTGATGTGAATGTCGTTCAAAGGCACCGATCCTAATCCAAATTGCATCCGATTCTCTTCTTCGCCCTATGGGGAATCCATGCTTTCGATCACGGGCATTCGATGTGACCCTCAACCTTGACGGTGCTGGACCCGTAGCTTGGCCGTCCAGCACATCATTTTCAGGGCTGAGTGTTCGCACGTTGCCGAGATTTCAAGGGCGAGGAGGAGGCCAGCTCCATCCCCTACACAATTCAGGGTCTCAAACTGACAATGATCCTACCGTAGGTTCACCTACGGTAACCTTGTTATGACTTCTCTTTCTTCTAAATGATAAGGTTCAGTGAACTTCTCATGACATCGCCGACAGGAACTGCCGTCGTCACCGCGATCTGAACACTTCACCGGATCATTCAATTGGTAGGAGCGACGGGCAGTATGTACAAAGGGTAGGGACATAGTCAACGCGAGCTGATGACTCACGCTTACTAGGAATTCCTTGTTGAAGATCAATAATTGCAATGGTCTATCCCCATCACGATGCAATTTGGCAAGATTTCCCAAACCTTTCGGGCCAGGGAGAGAAACACCTTGGTTGCATTAGTGTAGCATGCGTGCGGCCTAGAACATCTAAGGGCATCACAAACCTGTTATTCCCTCAAACTTCCATGGCCTAGGAGGCCATTTTCCCTCTAAGAAGCTGGCCGCAAAGGGGAACCTCCGTGTAGCTAGTTACCAGGCTGAGGTCTCATTCGTTAACGGAATTAACCAGACAAATCGCTCCACCAACTAAGAATGGCCATGCACCACCACCCATAAAATCAAGAAAGAGCTCTCAATCTGTCAATCCTTACTATGTCTAGACCTGGTAAGTTTCCCCATGTTGAGTCAAATTAAGCCGCAGGCTCCACTCCTGGTGGTGGCCTTCCGTCAATTCCTTTAAGTTTCAGCCTTACGACCATACTCCCCCTGGAACCCAAACACTCTGATTTCTCAGATGGTGCTGGCAGAGTCCTTAGAGAAACATCCACTGATCCATGGTCGACATCATTTATGGTTGAGACTAGGACGGTATCTAATCGTCTTTGAGCCCCCAACTTTCGTTCTTGATTAATGAAAACATTCTTGGCAAATTCTTTCACAGTGGTTCATCTTCCATAAATCCAAGAATTTCACCTCTGATAATGAAATACGAATGCCCTCGACAGTCCCTATTAATCATTACTCTGATCCCAAAGGCCAACGAAATAGGACCAGACTCCTATCGCGTTATTCCATGCTAATGTATTCAGGGCATAGGCTTGCTTTAAGCACTCTAATTTTTTCAAAGTAATGGCACCGGAACCGTGACCCAGCCAATTAAGGCCAGGAACACGCCACTGGCAGAAGGGACGTGAGGGCCAGTGCACACCCAGAAGGTGGACCGACCGTGATGACCCAAGGTCCAACTACGAGCTTTTTAACTGCAACAACTTAAATATACGCTATTGGAGTTGGAATTACCACAGCTGCTGGCACTAGACTTGCCCTCCAATGGATCCTCGTTAAGGGATTTAGATTTTACTCATTCCAATTACCAGACTCGATGAGCCCAGTATTGTTATTTATTGTCACTACCTCCCCATGTCAGGATTGGGTAATTTGCGTGCCTGCTACCTTCCTTGGATGTGGTAGCCATTTCTCAGGCTCCCTCTCCAGAATCAAACCCTAATTCTCCATCACCTGTCAGCACCATGGTAGGCCGTGCGATTCGTCGAGTTATCATGAATCACTGGAATAGCGGGCGAGCCCGTGCCGACCTTTTATCTAATAAATGCATCCCTTTTGAGAGTCAGGATTTGGTGCATGTATTAGCTCTAGAATTACTATGGTTATCTGAGTAGAAAAGTACCATCAAAGAAACTATAACTGATTTAATGAGCCATCCGAAGTTTCACAGTCCGAAATAGTTTAAACTTAGACATGCATGGCTTAATCTTTGAGACAAGCATATGACTACTTGCAGGATCGACCAGGTAGCTTCTAACAATGAGGGGACCCCCAAGACCTACTATAGCCAAGGGATGCCCGCCGCGATGGGAAACCAAAATTTTCATTCGCTCCGTCATGCATCCAAACATAATCTGCCACACAAGCAACAAGAATGACGTTCACAGCACATGCAGGACTCGCAACGCTCAAAGATTTCACACAAGAGGAAAGTGTCCCATCGTCGACCAGAGAGGGCCAAATAGGGAGCCTCAGTTCACAGGCACCTGGGAAGAACATCCCATACAGAACCCTTTACCCTCAAACTCGCTATCACCACTACTCGAAAAGAAGCCTTGAGTCTATATGAGATGCACCGCACACATAGCCACATCAATTGTAAGGCCACTCAGAGATATCCATTTCCCAGGAATATGCCTCCTACACACCTGTTGAGGTGCACCTACACAAACAAAATCCTTCTTGATTGCAAAAAATGTTTTCCCACGATGAAGAGCTGGTTGCCGAAGTGCCAATGGAGACCGCCGTGCTGAAGGGTGAAGGGTTGTGTGAGTCGAAAACATGGCTGGTTATGCGATTGGCGGGGGCATCACTATACACGCGACCACCTCAATTATAAGGCTGCTCAAGGGCATCATGTATAACACCCCCTCTACACATTTATAGGTGATGAGAGCCTGCCCGCATACACGGACATGTCTAACCTCTGGAAAATTTCTCCTTTCCTAGCATAGCCTCGCTAACCATTCCCCGTGACATGTGATCTGCCAGCGCAGGTATAGAAAAGTTCCTATGGGTGAACACTCACACTAGCGTTGTCAGACAAGCTTCAATCTCATGCACATGCACATAACAAAGAACTGCACCACGAGGGAACCCACCCGCGAGCACCCACATCTCGGCAAAAAGCATTCGTGCGATTTCTTCCCCTAGACAGACATGTTGGGCCTGCACTTGTTGGAGCATTGCAAAGATGAGCGCTCTGGTTCGCAGGAGCCTGAGAACATCTCGTACGAAACTCATTCCCCCAAAATGCTAGAATCACAAATGCTCGCAGCGGAGTCATAATGCAAAGATGTACACCGCACATGTGACCGAGTAAGGACACTCAGAGACATCCATTTCCCAGGCATATGCCCCCTACACAATTTTTGGTGGACCCCGTACAAATGGCCATACTTCGAAAAGGCCTCCCAGAATTTTGCATCTGAAGAGAGATGAAACACCTTGGGCTTTTTGTCCACACAATGCAAACACTGAACGCTCTCTTTAGGGGGGAGCTGAAGAAGAGTTATCTCCCGCAAAACCCATGAGCCGCAGCCATTCAGATCGCACAGGGCAGGACAGGGCATGGAGAGTTTCCGCATCCAAACAAAAATTATTGGTAATACTCTACGCTTCTACTGGCCTGAACCACAAAGGTTGTCACGACAGTGCCATGCACTTTTGTAGGATGAGATAGTGAAGAGGCGAGCACACACTGAGAATGCACTAGCGAATAAATTATGCGGCAACCAAACCTTTCGCTGGCCCCCCTCTCAATCCCAAGGCTCTACCAATCGGCAAAAACTTAGGGTGGAGAGTGGACCCTTGATGAAATTAGGGACGTTGAGAAATGCACCCGTGCAACCATCTCTTTCCTTCTTGCCATCCAGGTAGGATAAAAATGCAATGATAGAACATGCCAATGAGACAGAGCCCTTGGCTAAAACATACAACTCCATGCACACTCAGCAACAAGCACATCTTAGAATCGAACACCAAATGTGCAGTGTGTTGCAAGCCGTGCAGACACCTACATATAGGGTATATCCAACAAAACAAAGTGACAAGTACTTCCCACTAGCTCTGCCATTGCGATTACCGAATGGGATATACTCACCGCCACAGATTAATGACCATCATTACTGTCTCAGAATAGATACAAGCACATCGAGCTTCATCCAATCAATTGGATGAATTTCACCTTGAAGGGGCCTAATCCAAAAGTTTCGGAGGTCACCTCCTAGAACTCTCAAGAACAAGGCCCATCTTACATGAAAACTTTGCTACTGTGCAAACATAGGTTGCAATTAAAGAGAAATTGCAAGGCCGTCACAATGGCCCGAGGCCAATGCTCTGACTAAGTCAATTTTCTCTTGCAATCACCATGCCACCGTTCACAGAGAGATCTCCCCATTCACTTGTGACGTGACACACAATCCAAGTGCTAGACACGAGCTCATCCTTGAAAGGCCACTTTCCAAGGCATCCCCCGATGACACATTAGAATGACAATCGCTGTCGAACCATTCCCAATGTTGTGCCGGTCGAGTTGGCACAGAGGCGACCTTGGGGAGCTCCTGCGTAGCAATCAGGATGTGCTTTCGTACCCATCTCTCACAAAGACCAATGTTAGCTGTGAACAAATTTCAAATCCAAGGGATCACATCCATCGATATCGTCAGCACTAGGTCTATATACAAAGGCCACAGAGAGGTTCCGAGAAGAGAAGCCCCCCCTGCTCTCTCGCACAAACATCCCAAATTCTAGACACAAGCTCCCGCCCTTAGCATCGCTCTCCAAATCACCACAATAACACATTGGAATGATAACCACTGTCGAACAACTCCCAAAATTGTGGCAATGGAGTGAGAGAGAAGAGCAGCTTTGGGGAGAGGCGCATAGCAAACGGGCTGCTCCTTCATTCTGCTCTTATATACAGATCCGATGTCTCCGATTTCATTTGGAATCTAGGGTGCATTCATCCTTGCCCACACGAGCAATGGCTCTTTTGATCGAATGGCCATAGGGAGCTTCCAATAACAAAGGCTCCCTTGTCACTCGTGATGCGCAGCCCAACTGCTAGACGACGGCTCGCCCTTCAGATCGCTGCCAAGGAAACCACCACAATGGCACCATTGGAACGACAACCGCTGCCAAACCATTCTAAAAATTTTTCCCCAAAGAAGTTGTTGCAAAGAGAACCACTCTGGGGAGAGAGCACTCGCATAGAAAAATCAGGATGGCTTCACGGCCCTTCCAATAGAAATGATGCTGGTGCCAATATTCCTTATCCAAATAACGTATCTTTCTCGAACACCAGCACCGATTCTATTTGGGAGGGTCACCGAGAGTGTTTGTTATCAAAGCCTCCCATTGTAGCCACGATAGACATGCAAAAAATATTTGCTAGAGTGCAAAGCACCGACCTCATGGCTAGAGACAAGGGCTCTCCATTAAGATCAACTTCAAAATCGCAGAATAGACGCGCTGTAGAATGGCAACCGCTACCAAGTCCCTTCCATAATTGCTTCGGTCGAGTGATCGAAGAAGGTGATCTAAGAGAGGGTCCAAGTGTAGGCATTCGTTGGGGGATTCGCGCTGATAGCAAAAATTCATGCAATACCCGAGCAACACCGAACGGAGGTGCTAGACGAGGGCTCCCGTTTTAGATCAAGTTTTAAAATCACCAAGTAGACGTGGTGAGGCCTAGCAACCGCTGCCAAACCATTTTCCGAAATTGTGCTGGCTGAGTGACAAGAAAACATGATCTAAAGGAGAGTTGAGGAATAGCACCTTGAGGGTGGGCTTCATGCCCCTCCAATTGATTCAACGTCAGCATCCACCGTTTCAAAATCTGACATTTCCATCCGCCTTGACACCAGCATTGAATCAATGAGAGGGGCACGAGAGAGGCTTGTGGCAACAACCTCTCCTATACAAGCTATTAGTGCGAGGCTCACTTTGCATTAGAAATTAGTGAACACACCAAAATTTGCCTTAAAAATCCAAATCGTTTAAAATTCTGACCAAACAGCCATCCACGACCCAATTTTTTATGAGGTCATCTAAGGAGCCAAAGATTGTCATCGGTTAGGAGATGTGAATTCATGGAGCCAAGGGACTGAAATGGTCATCGAGCTCATCCGATCAATTGGATGAATTTCACCTTGAAGGGGCCCAATCCAAAAGTTTTGGAGGTCATCTCCTGGAACTCTCAAGAACAAGGCCCATCTTACTTGTAAACTCTGCTACTGCGCAAACATAGGTTGCAATTAAAGAGAAATTGCAAGGCCATCACAGTGGTCTGAGGTCATGTCTTCGACTAAGTCAATTTTCTCTTGCAATCACCATGCCACCGTTCACAGAGAGATCTCCCCATTCACTTGTGACGTGATGCACAATCCAAGTGCTAGACACGAGCTCACCCTTGAAAGCAAGACCACTTTCCAAGACATCCCCTGATGACACATTAGAACGACAACCGCTGTGGAACCATTCCTAATGTTGTGCCAATCGAGTTGGTACAGAGGTGACCTTAGGGATCTCCCACGTAGCAATCAGGATGTGCTTTCGTACCCATCTCTCACTAAAACCAATGTTAGCTATGAACAAATTTAGAATCCAAGGCTCATATCCATCGATATCATTGGCACTGGGTTTATATATTCAAAGGCCATGGAGAGGTTCCGATAAGAGAAGCTCCCCTGCTCGTCCACACAAACATCCAAAATGCTAGACACAAGATCCTACCCTTAGCATCGCTCTCCAGATCACCGCAATGACACATTAGAATGATAATCGCTATCGAACAACTCCCGAATTTGTGCCGATCGAGTGAGAAAGAAGAGCAACTTTCGGGAGCCGCTCATAGAAAATGGGTTGTGCTGAATCATTCTGCTCTTATATATAGATCCGATGTCTTTGATTTCATTAGGAATCTGAGGCTGCATTCATCCTTGCTCACACAAGAAATGGCTCTTCTCATTGAATGGCCACGGGGAGCTTCCAATTACAAAGGCTCCCTTGTCACTCGTGATGCGCAGCCCAACTGCTAGACGATGGCTCACCCTTCATATCACTGCCCAGGCAACCAGCACAATGGCACCATTGGAACAACAACCGCTGTCGAACCATTCCAAAAATTTTGCGCCAAAGAAGTTGTTGTGAAGAGAACCACTTTGGGGAGAGAGCACTCGCATAGAAAAATTGGGATGGCTTCACGGCCCTTCCAATAGAAACGATGCTGGTGCCAATATTCGAAATTCGAATAATGTGTCTTTCTCAAACACCAACACTGATTCTATTGGGGAGGGTCATCGAGAGCTTTTGTTATCAAACCCTCCCATTGTAGCCGCGATAGGCATACAAAAAATATTTTCTTGAGTGCCAAGCACCCACCTCATGGCTAGAGACAAGGGCTCGCCATTAAGATCAACTTCAAAATCGTAGAACAGATGCGCTGTAGAATGGCAACCGCTGCCAAGTCTCTTCTGTAATTGCGTCAGTCAAGGGATCAAAGAAGGTGATCTAAGAAAGGGTCCAAGTGTAGGCATTCGTTGGGAGATTCATGCCGATAGCAAAAATTCATGCAATACCTAAGCAACACCGGATGGAGGTGCTAGACAAGGGCTCCCGTTTTAGATCAAGTTTTAAAATCACCAAGTAGATGCGGTGAGGGCTGGCAACCGCTGCCAAACCTTTTTTCAAAATTGTGCCAACAAAGTGACAAGAAAACATGATCTAAAGGAGAGTTGAGGAATAGCACCTCGAGGGTGGGCTTCATGCCCCTCCAATTGATTCAATGTCGGCGTCCACCGTTTCAAAATCTGACATTTCCATCTGCCTTGACACTGGCATTGAATCAGTGAGAGGGGCATGGGAGAGGCTTGCGGCAACAACCTCTCCTATATAAGCTATTAGTGCGAGGATCGCTCTGCATTAGAAATTAGCAAGCACATCGACATCCACCTTAAAAATCCAAATCGTTGAAAATTCAGACCAAACAGCCATCCACGACCCAATTTTTTATGAGGTCGTCTAAGGAGCCAAAGATTGTCATCGGTTAGGAGATGTAAATTCATGGAGCCAAGGGATTGAAATGGTCATCGAGCTCATCCGATGAACTGGATGAATTTCACCTTGAAGGGGCCCAATCCAAAAGTTTCGGAGGTCATCTCCTGGAACTCTGAAGAACAAGGCCCATCTTACTTGCAAACTCTACTACTGCGCAAACATAGGTTGCAACTAAAGAGAAATTGCAAGGCCATCATAGTGGCCTGAGGCCAATGCTTTGACTAAGTCAATTTTCCCTTGCAATCACCATGCTGCCATTCACAGAGAGATCTCCCCATTCACTTGTGACGTGATGCACAATCCAAGTGCTAGACACAAGGTTGCCCTTGAAAGGCCACTTTCCAAGACATCCCCAGATGACACATTGGAATGACAACCACTATCGAACCATTCCCAATGTTGTGCCAATCGAGTTGGCACAGAGGCGACCTTAGGGAGCTCCCGCATAGCAATTGGGATGTGCTTTCGTACCCATCTCTCACAAAAACCAATGTTAGCTATGAACAAATTTAGAATCCAAGGCTCGTATCCATCGATATCGTCGGCACTAGGTCTATATATTCAAAGGCCACGGAGAGGTTCCGATAAGAGAAGCTCCCCTGCTCGCTCGCATAAACATCCCAAATGCTAGACACAAGCTCCCACCCTTAGCATCGCTCTCTAGATCGCCGCAATGACACATTGGAATGACAACCGCTATCGAACAACCCTAAAATTTGTGCCGATTGAGAAAGATGAGCAACTTTGTGGAGCTGTGCATAGCAAACGGGTTGCTGCTTCATTCCGCTCTTATATATAGATCCAATGTAATTGATTTCATTTGGAATCCGAGGCTGCATTCATCCTTGCTCACACAAGAAATGGCTGTTCTCATTGAATGGTCATGGGGAGCTTTTGATTACAAAGGCTCCCTTGTCACCCGTGATGCGTAGCCCAACTGCTAGATGATGGCTCGCCCTTCAGATCATTGCCCAAGCAACCACCACAACGGCACCATTGGAACGACAACCGCTGCCGAACCATTCTAAAACTTTTTTTGCCAAAGAAGTTGTCGCAAAGAGAACAACTCTGGGGAGAGATCCCTCGCATAGCAAAATTGGGATGGCTTCACGGCCCTCCCAATAGAAACGATGCTGGTGCCAATATTCCAAATCTGAATAACGTGTCTTTCTCAAACACCAGCACCGATTCTAATGGGTTGATATTGTTGGCACTGGGTCTATATTCAAAGGCCATGGAGAGGTTCCGATAAGAGAAGCTCCACTGCTCGCTTGCACAAACATCCCCAAATGCTAGACGCAAGCTCCCGCCCTTAGCATCACTCTCCAAATCACCGCAATGACACATTGGAATGAAAACTGCTGTCGAACAACTCTTGAATTTGTGTTGATGGAGTGACAAACAAGAGCCAGATCGGGTCGATGAAAATGGCTAAGTCAGATCGGGTTGGCCAGCATGGCTCGGCCACCATTTTTTGCCGAGAGCTTTTGATATTAAAGCTCCCATGTAGCCACGATAAGTACACCATGACAAATTGCTAGAGCGCCAGGCACCCATAGCAAATTGCCATTATAACAAGCAATGCCGGAGTGCTAGACAAGGGCTCATGTGTAGATCAAGTTTTAAAATCACCAAAAAGACACGCCATGGATCAGCAACCACTGCCTCACCTTTTCCAAAATTGAGTCATCAAAAAACATGATCTAAAGGAGAGCCGAGGAAAAGCACTGAGATTGCTTCATGCCCCTTTCATTGATTCAACATCAGCATACACCGTTTGAAAACCCAACAATCCGATCCGCCTAGACACGAATGTTGAATCAATGAAAGAGGCATGGGAGAGGCTCACGAAAACAACCTCTCAGATATAAGCTATTAGTGCGAGGTTCACTCTGCTTTAGAAATCTGTGATAGCACGGGCAACTTCCTTAAAAATCCAATTCAATGAAAAATGTGACCAAATAGCCATCCACAACACCGTTTTTGGAGCTCGCCCAGAATGGCTCGGCCAGCATGGCTCACCTAGAATGGCTCAGCCAGCATGGCTCGCCCAAATTGGGTCGGCCAGATCGGGTCGGCCAGCATGGTGACTTGGTGACTTGGTGGGAGTACTCAGAACTGTCAAGAACAAAGGCCAATCTTACATGCAAACTCTGCTACTGCACAAACATAGGTTGCAATTATAGAGAAATTGCAAGGCCATCACAATGGCTCGAGGCCAATGCTACAACTACTAAGTTAATTTTCTCTTGCAATCGCCATGCCACCGTTCACAGAGAGATCTCCCCATTCACTTGTGACGACGCACAATCCAAGTGCTAGATGCGAGCTCACCCTTGAAAGGACGCATTCCAAGACATCCCGATGACACATTGGAACGACAACCGCTGTCGAACCATTCCCAATGTTGTGCTGATCGAGTTGGCACAGAGGCGATCTTAGGGAGCTCTTGTGTAGCAATCAGAAAGTGCTTTCATACCCTTCTCTCACAAAAACCAATATTAGCTGAACAAATTTAGAATCCAAGGCTCGTATCCATCGATATCGTCGGCACTGGGTCTATATTCAAAGGCCGCGGAGAGGTTCTGATAAGAGAAGCTCCACTGCTCGTTTGCACAAGCATCCCCAAATGCTAGATGCAAGCTCCTGCCCTTAGCATCGCTCTCTAGATCATCGCAATGACATATTGGAACGACAACCGCTGTCGAACAACTCCCAAATTTTTGCCAATGGAGTGAGAAAGAAGAGCCAGATCGGGTTGATGAAAATGGCTAAGCCAGATCGAGTCAGCCAGCATGGCTCACCCACCATTTTTTTCTGAGAGCTTTCGATATTAAAGCTCCCATGTAGCCATGATAAGTACACCATGACAAATTGCTAGAGCGCCGAGCACCCATTGCAAATATCCATTATACCAAGCAACGCTGGAGTGCTAGACAAGGGTTCACGTTTAGATCAAGTTTTAAAATCACCAAAAAGACATGCCATGGATCGGCAACCGCTGCCTCACCTTTTCCAAAATTGAGTCAACGGAAAATATGATCTAAAGGAGAGCCAAGGAAAAGCACCGAGATTGCTTCATGCCCCTTTCATTGATTCAACATCAGCATACACCATTTGAAAACCCAACAATGCGATCTGCCTAGACACTAATGTTGAATCAATGAAAGGGGCATGGGAGAGGCTCACGGCAACAACCTCTCCTATATAAGCTATTAGTGCGAGGCTCGCTCTGCATTAGAAATCTGCAATAGCATGGACAACTCCCTTAAAAATCCAATTCAATGAAAAATGTGACCAAACAGCCATCCACGACACCATTTTTGGAGCTCACCCAGAACGGCTCGACTAGCATGGCTCGCCTAGATCGGCTTGGCCAGCATGGCTCGGTTAGCAGGCTGAGGTCTCATTCGTTAATGGAATTAACCAGACAAATCACTCCACCAACTAAGAACGGCCATGCACCACCACCCATAGAATCAAGAAAGAGCTCTCAATCTGTCAATCCTTACTATGTCTGGACCTTGTAAGTTTCCCCATGTTGAGTCAAATTAAGCCGCAGGCTCCACTCCTGGTGGTGCCCTTCCATCAATTCCTTTAAGTTTCAGCCTTATGACCATACTCCCCCCAGAACCCAAACACTCTGATTTCTCAGAAGGTGTTGGTGGAGTCCTTAGAGCAACATCCGCCGATCCCTGGTCGGCATCGTTTATGGTTGAGACTAGGACGGTATCTGATCATCTTCGAGCCCCCAACTTTCATTCTTGATTAATGAAAACATCCTTGGCAAATGCTTTCGCAGTGGTTCGTCTAACATAAATCCAAGAATTTCACCTCTGACAATGAAATACGAATGCCCCCGACAGTCCCTATTAATCATTACTCCGATCTCGAAGGCCAACAGAACAGGACCAGACTCCTATCGTGTTATTCCATGCTAATGTATTCAGAGCGTAGGCTTGCTTTGAGCACTCTAATTTTTTCAAAGTAACGGCACCGGAACCATGACCCAGCCAATTAAGGCCAGGAACACACCGCTGGCAGAAGGGACATGAGGGCTAGTGCACACCCAAAAGGCGGACCGACCGTGATGACCCAAGGTCCAACTACGAGCTTTTTAACTTCAACAACTTAAATATACGCTATTGGAGCTAGAATTACCATGGCTGCTGGCACCAGAATTGCCCTCCAATGGATCCTCATTAAGGGATTTAGATTGTACTCATTCCAATTACTAGACTCGATGAGCCCAGTATTGTTATTTATTGTCACTACCTCCTCGTGTCAGGATTGGGTAATTTTTGCACCTGCTGCCTTCCTCGGATGTGGTAGCCGTTTCTCAGGCTCCCTCTCCAGAATTGAACCCTAATTCTCTGTCACCCATCACCACCATGGTAGGCCTCTATCCTACCATCGAAAGTTGATAGGGCAGAAATTTGAATGAAGTGTCGCCAGCACAAAGGCCGTGCGATTCGTCGAGTTATCATGAATCACTGGAATAGCGGGCGAGCCCGCGCTGGCCTTTTATCTAATAAATGCATCCCTTCCAAGAGTCAGGATTTGGTGCACGTATTAGCTCTAGAATTACTACAGTTATTCGAGTAGCAAAGTACCATCAAAGAAACTATAACTGATTTAATGAGCCATTCGCAGTTTCACAGTCTGAAATAGTTCATACTTAGACATGCATGGCTTAATCTTTGAGACAAGCATATGACTACTGGAAGGATCGACCAGGTAGCTTCTAACAACGAGGGGGACCCCCAAGGCCTGCTACAGCCAAGGGATGCCCACCGCGATGGGAAACTGAAATTTGCATTCGCTCCGTCATGCATCCAAACATAATCTGCTGCACAAGCAATAAGAATGACGTTCACAACACATGCAGGACTCGCAATGCTCAAAGATTTCACACAAGAGGAAAGTGTCCCATCGTCAACCGGAGAGGGCCAAACAGGGAACCTCGGTTCATAGGCACCTAGGAAGAACATCCCGTACGGAACCCTTTACCCTCGAACTCGCTGTCGCCATGACTCAGAAAGAAGCCTCAAGTCTATACGAGATGCACTGTGCATGTAGCCACCTCAATTGTAAGGCCACTCAGAGACATCCATTTCCCAGGCACATGCCTCCTATACGCCTATTGAGGTGCACCTGCATAGACAAAATCCTTCTCAATCGCAATAAAAGTTTTCCCACGACGAAGAGCTGGTTGCCAAAGTGCCAACAGAGACCACCATGCTGAAGGGTGAAGGGCCGTGCGAGTCGAAAACATGGCTGGTTATGCGATTGGTGGGGCCATCACTGTGCACGTGACCACCTCAATTATAAGGCCGCTCAAGGGCATCGTGTATAACACCCCCTCCGCACATTTATAGGTGATGAGAGCCTGCTCGCATACACAAACATGTCTAACCTCTGGCAAATTTATCCTTTCCCAGCACAGCCTCGCTAACCGTTCCCCATGACATGTGATCTGCTAGTGCAGGTATAGAAAAGTTCCTACAGGTGAATACTCACACTAGCATTGTCGGCCAAGCTTCAATCTCATGCACATGCACATAACAAAGAACTGCACGACGAGGGAAACCCACCCGCGAGCACCCACATCTCGGCAAAAAGCATTCGTGCGATTTCTTCCCCTAGACAGACACGTTGGGCCTGCACTTGTCGGAGCATTGCAAAGATGAGCGCTCTAGTTCACAGGAGCCTGAGAACCAGGAGCAGGAGCAGGAGCAGGAGCGCATGCGACCGAGTAAGGACACTCAGAGACATCCATTTCCCAGGCATATGCCCCCTTCACGCTTTTTGGTGCACCCCGTACAAACGGCCATACTTCGACAAGCCCTCCCAGAATTTCGCATTTGAAGAGAGATGAGACGCCTTGGGCTTTTTGTCCACACAATGCAAACATCAAACGCTCTCTTTAGGGGGGAGCTAAAGAAGAGTATCTCTCGCAGAACCCATGAGCTGCAGCCGTTCGGATCGCACAGGGCAGGACAGGGCATGGATAGTTTCTGCATCCATACAAAAATTATCAGTAATACTCTACGCTTCTACTGGCCCCGGACCACAAAGGCTGTCACGACAGTGCCATGCACTTCTGTAGGATGAGACAGTGAAGAGGCGAGCACGCACTGAGAACGCACTAGTGAATAAATTATGCGGCAACCAAACCTTTCGCCGGCCCCCCTCTCAATCCCAAGGCTCTACCAATCGGCAAAAACTTAGGGTGGAGAGTGGACCCTTGATGAAATTAGGGACATCGAGCAATGCACCCGTGCAACCATCTCTTTCCTTCTTGTCATCCGGGCAGGATAAAAATGTAATGATAGAACGTGCCAATGAGACAGAGCCCTTGGTTAAAAGATACAACTCCATGCACACTCAGCAACAAGCGCATCTTAGAATCGAACACCAAATGTGCAGTGTGTTGCAAGCCGTGCAGACACCTACATATAGGGTATATCCAACAAAACAAAGCGACAAGTACTTCCCACCAGCTCCGCCATTGCAATTACTAAATGGGATATACTCACCGCCACAGATTAATGACCATCATTACCGTCTTGGAATAGATACAAGCACATCGAGCTTCATCCGATCAACTGGATGAATTTCACCTTGAAGGGGCCCAATCCAAAAGTTTCGGAGGTCACCTCCTGGAACTCTCAGGAACAAGGCCCATCTTACATGCAAACTCTGCTACTGTGCAAACATAGGTTGCAATTAAAGAGAAATTGCAAGGCCGTCACAATGGACCGAGGCCAATGCTCTGACTAAGTCAATTTTCTCTTGCAATCACCATGCCGCCGTTCATAGAGAGATCTCCCCATTCACTTGTGACACGACGCACAATCCAAGTGCTAGACGCGAGCTCGCCCTTGAAAGGGCCACTTTCCAAGGAATCCCTCGATGACACATTGGAACAACAACTACTGTCAAACCATTTCCAATGTTGTGCCGGTCGAGTTGGTACAGAGGCGACCTTGGGGAGCTCCCACATAGCAATCGGGATGTGCTTTCGTACCCATCTCTCACAAAGACCAATGTTAGCTATGAACAAATTTGGAATCCAAGGCCTCGCATCCATCGATATCGTCGGGGCACTGGGTCTATATACAAAGGCCACGGAGAGGTTCCGAGAAGAGAAGCCCCCCCTGCTCGCTCGCACAAACATCCCAAATTCTAGACACAAGATCCCGCCCTTGGCATCACTCTCCAGATCACCGCAATGACACATTGGAATGACAACCACTTTCGAACAACTCCCAAAATTGTGGCGATGGAGTGAGAGAGAAGAGCAGCTTTGGGGAGAGGCGCATAGTAAACGGGCTGCTCCTTCATTCCGCTCTTATATATAGATCCGATGTCGCTAATTTCGTTTGGAATCCAGGGTGCATTCTTCCTTGCCCACACGAGCAATGGCTCTTCTAATCAAATGGCCATGGGGAGCTTCCGATAACAAAGGCTCCCTTGTCACTCGTGATGCGCAGCCCAACTACTAGATGACGGCTCGCCCTTCAGATTGCTGCCCAGGAAACCACCACAACGGCACCATTGGAATGACAACCGCTACCAAACCATTCCAAAAATTTTGCGCCAAAGAAGTTGTTGCGAAGAGAATGACTCTGGGGAGAGAGCACTCGCATAGCAAAATCGGGATGGCTTCACGGCCCTTCCAATAGAAATGATGCTGGTGCCAATATTTGAAATCCGAATAACGTGTCTTTCTCGAACACTAGCATGCAAAAATTTTTGCTAGAGCGCCAAGCACCCACCTCATGGCTAGAGACAAGGGCTCGCCATTAGATCAAAACTTTGAAATCGCAGAACAGACGCGCAGTAGAATGGCAACGGCTGCCAAGTCTCTTCCGTAATTGCGTCGGTCGAGTGATCGAAGAAGATGATCTAAGAGAGGGTCCAAGCATAGGCATTCGTTGGGGGATTCACGCCGATGGCATAAATTTATGCAATACCCGAGCAACACCGGACGGAGGTTCTAGACGAGGGCTCCCATTTTAGATCGAATTTTAAAATCACCAAGAAGACGCAATGAGGGCTGGCAACCGCTGCCAAACCCTTTTCCAAAATTGAGCCAGCTGAGTGACAAGAAAACATGATCTAAAGGAGAGTCCAAGAATAGCACCCTTGAGGGTGGGCTTCATGCCCCTCTAATTGATTCAACGTCGGCGTCCACCGTTTCAAAATTCGACATATCCATCCGCCCTGACAGCGGTGTTGAATCAATGAGGGGGGCACGAGAGAGGCTCGCGACAACCACCTCTCCCATTGTAGCCACGATAGGCACGCAAAAAATATTGCTAGAGCGCCAAAGCACCCACCCTCATGGCTATAGACAAGGGCTCGCCATTAGATCAACTTCGAAATTGCAGAACAGACGTGGTGTAGAATGGCAACCGCTGCCAAGTCTCTTCCGTAATTGCGTCGGTCGAGTGATCAAAGAAGGTGATCTAAGAGAGGGTCCAAGCGTAGGCATTCGTTGGAGGATTCGCGTCGATGGCATAAATTTATGCAATACCCAAGCAACACCAGATGGAGGTGCTAGACGAGGGCTCCCATTTTAGATCGAGTTTTAAAATCACCGAGTAGACGCGGTGAGGGCTGGCAACCGCTGCCCAACCTTTTTCTGAAATTGCGCCAGCTGAGTGACAAGAAAACATGATCTAAAGGAGAGTCAAGGAATAGCACATCGAGGGTGGGCTTCATGCCCCTCTAATTTATTCAACGTCAGCGTCCATCGTTTCAAAATCTGACATATCCATCTGCCTTGACACCGGTGTTGAATCAATGAGAGGGGCACGGGAGAGGCTTGCGGCAACCACCTCTCCTATATAAGCTATTAGTGCGAGGCTCGCTCTCCACTAGAAATTCACGAACACACCGAAAACTACCTTAAAAATCCAAATCCTTGAAAATTTTGACCAAACAGCCATTCACGACCCAATTTTTTATGAGGTCGGCAGAGGAGCAAAAGATATTCATGGAGCCAATTTTTTGTGAGTTCATGGAGCCAAGGGACTGGAATGGTCATCGAGCTCATCCGATCAACTGGATGAATTTCACCTTGAAGGGGGCCCAATCCAAAAGTTCTAGAGGTCATCTCCTGGAACTTTGGAGAACAAGGCCCATCTTACATGCAAACTCTGCTACTGCGCAAACATAGGTTGCAATTAAAGAGAAATTGCGAGGCCGTCACAATGGCCTGAGGCCAATGCTCTGACTAAGTCAATTTTCTCTTGCAATCACCATGCCGCTGTTCACAGAGAGATCTCCCCATTCACTTGTGACGTGACGCACAATCCAAGTGCTAGACGCGAGCTTGCCCTTGAAAGAAAGACCACTTTCCAAGACATCCCCCGATGACACATTGGAATGACAACCGCTGTCGAACCATTCTCAATGTTGTTCCGATCGAGTTGGCACAGAGGTGACCTTAGGGAGCTCCCGCGTAGCAATCGAGATGTGCTTTCGTGCCCATCTCTCACAAAAACCAATGTTAGCTGTGAACAAATTTGGAATCCAAGGGCTCGCATCCATCGATATCGTCGCCACTGGGTCTATATACAAAGGCCACAGAGAGGTTCCGATAAGAGAAGCTCCCCTGCTCGCTCGCACAAACATCCCAAATTCTAGACACAAGCTCCTGCCCTTAGAGCATCACTCTCCAGATCACCGCAATGACACATTGGAATGACAACCGCTGCCGAACAACTCCCAAAATTGTGGCAATGGAGTGAGAAAGAAGAGCAACTTTGGGGAGCCACGCATAGCAAACGTGCTGCTGCTACTTCATTCCGGTCTTATATAGATCCAACGTTGTTGATTTTGTTTGGAATCTGAGGCTGCATTCTTCCTTGCTCACACAAGCAATGGCTCTTCTAATCGAATGGCCATGGGGAGCTTTCGATAACATAGGCTCCCTTGTCACTCGTGATGCGCAGCCCAACTGCTAGACGATGGCTCGCCCTTCAGATCACTGCCCAGGCAACCACCACAACGGCACCATTGGAATGACAACCGCTGCCAAACCATTCTGAAAATTTTGTGCCAAAGAAGTTATTACGTAGAGAACGGCTCTAGGGAGAGAGCCCTCGCATAGCAAAATCGGGATGGCTTCACGACCCTCCCAATAGAAACGATGCTAGTGCCAGTACTCCAAATCCGAATAACATGTCTTTCGCAAACACCAGCACTGATTCTGATTCGCCGAGAGCTTTTGTTATCAAAGCTCCCATTGTAGCCGCGATAGACACACAAAAAATTTCTAGAGCCCCAAGCACCCCACCTCATGGCTAGACAAGGGCTCGCGATTAGATCAACTTTGAAATTGCTGAACAGACGCGCTGTGGAATGGCAACCACTGCAAAGCCTCTTTCGTAATTACGTTGGTCAAGTGATCGAAGAAGGTGATCTAAGAGAGAGTCCAAGGCTAGGGATTCGTTGGGGGATTCGCGCCGATAGCAAAAATTTATGCAATACCCGAGCAACATCGGACGGAGGTGCTAGACAAGGGCTCCCATTTTAGATCAGGTTTTAAAATCACTAGGTAGACGCGGCGAGGGCTGCCAATCGCTGCCAAACCTTTTTATAAAATTGCGCCAGCTGACTGAAAACAAAACAAGATCTAAAGGAGAGTCTAGGAATAGCACCTCGAGGGTGGGCCTCATGCCCCTCTAATTGATTCAATGTCGACGTCCATCGTTTCAAAATTTGACATATCCATCTACCCTGACACCGGCATTGAATCAATGAGGGGGGCACGGGAGAGGCTCACGGCAACCACCTCTCCCATTGTTGCCGTGATAGGCACGCAAAAAATTGCTAGAGCCCCAAGCACCCACGTCATGGCTAGACAAGGGCTCACCATTAGATCAACTTTGAAATCACGGAACAGACGCGCTGTAGAATGGCAACCGCTGCCAAGTCTCTTTCGTAATTGCGTCAGTCGAGTGATCAAAGAAGGTGATCTAAGAGAGGGTCCAAGGGCAGGGCATTAGTTGGGGGATTCACACCGATAGCAAAAATTTATGCAATACCCGAGCAACACTGGACGGAGGTGCTAGACGAGGGCTCCCATTTTAGATCAAGTCTTAAAATCACCAAGTAGACGTAGTGAGGGCTGGCAACCACTGCCAAACCTTTTTCCAAAATTGCGCCAGCTGAGTGACAAGAAAACATGATCTAAAGGAGAGTCCAGGAATAGCACCCTCGAGGGTGGGCTTCATGCCCCTCTAATTGATTCAACGTCGGCGTCTACCGTTTCAAAATCGGACATATCCATCCGCCCTGACAGCAGCATTGAATCAATGAGGGGGGCATGGGAGAGGCTCACGGCAACCACCTCTCCTATTGTACCCACGATAGGCACGCAAAATTTTTTTGCTAGAGCGCCAAGCACCCACCTCATGGCTATAGACAATGGCTTGCCATTAGATCAACTTCGCAATCGCAGAACAGACGCGGTGTAGAATGGCAACCACTGCCAAGTCTCTTCCGTAATTGCGTCGGACTAGCGATTGAAGAAGGTGATCTAAGAGGGGGTCCAAGCATACGCATTCGTTGGGGGATTCGCACCGATGGCAAAAATTTATGCAATACCTGAGCAACACCGGACGGAGGTGCTAGATGAGGGCTCCCGTTTTAGATCAAGTCTTAAAATCACCAAGTAGACATGGTGAGGGCTGGCAACCGCTACCACACCTTTTTTCGAAATTGTGTTGGCTGAGTGACAAGAAAACATGATCTAAAGGAGAGTCGAGGAATAGCACCTCGAGGGTGGGCTTCATGCCCCTCCAATTGATTCAACGTCGGCATCCACCATTTCAAAATCCGACATTTCCATCCGCCTTGACATCCGCATTGAATCAATGAGAGGGGCATGGGAGAGGCTCGTGGAAACAACCTCTCCTATATAAGCTATTAGTGCGAGGCTCGCTCTGCATTAGAAATTAGCGAACACACCAACATCCACCTTAATAATCCAAATCGTTGAAAATTCTGACCAAACAACCATCCACGACCCAATTTTTTATGAGGTCGTCTAAGGAGCAAAAGATTGTCATCGGTTAGGAGATGTGAATTCATGGAGCCAACGGACTAAAATGGTCATCGAGCTCATCTGATCAACTGGATGAATTTCACCTTGAAGGGGCCCAATCCAAAAGTTCCAGAGGTCATCTCCTGGAACTCTCAAGAACAAGGCCCATCTTACTTGCAAACTCTGCTACTGCGCAAACATAGGTTGCAATTAAAGAGAAATTGCAAGGCCATCACAGTGGCCCGAGGCCAATCCTCCGACTAAGTCAATTTTCTCTTGCAATCACCATGCTGCCATTCACAGAGAGATCTCCCCATTCACTTGTGACACGATGCACAATCCAAGTGCTAGACGTGAGCTCGCCCTTGAAAGGCCACTTTCCAAGACATCCCCCATTGACACATTGGAATGACAACCGCTGTCAAACCATTCCCAATGTTGTGCCAATTGAGTTGGCACAAAGGTGACCTTAGGGAGCTCCCGTGTAGCAATAGAGATGTGCTTTCATACCCATCTCTCACAAAAACCAATATGTTAGCTGTGAACAAATTTAGAATCCAAGGCTCGTATCCATCGATATCGTCGGTATTGGTCTATATATTCAAAGGCCACGGAGAGGTTCCAATAAGAGAAGCTCCCCTGCTTGCTCACACAAACATCCCAAATGCTAGACACAAGCTCCCACCCTTAGCATCGCTCTCCAGATTGCTGTAATGACACATTGGAATGACAACCACTGTCGAACAACCCCCGAATTTGTGTCGATGGAGTGAGAAAGATGAGCAACTTTGGGGAGCTGCGCATAGCAAACAGGCTGCTGCTTCATTCCGCTCTTATATATAGATCCGATGTCATTGATTTTGTTTGGAATCTGAGGCTGCATTCGTCCTTGCTCACACAAGCAATGGCTCTTCTCATCGAATGGTCACGGGGAGCTTCCGATTACAAAGGCTCCCTTGTCACCCATGATGCGCAGCCCAACTGCTAGACGATGGCTCGCCCTTTAGATCGCTGCCCAGGCAACCACCACAATGGCTCCATTGGAACGAAAACCGCTGCTGAACCATTTCAAAATTTTTTTTGCCAAAGAAGTTGTTGCAAAGAGAATGACTATTGGGAGAGAGCCCTCGCATAGCAAAATCGGGATGGCTTCACGGCCCTCCCAATAGAAAAGATGCTGGTGCCAATATTCCAAATCCGAATAATGTGTCTTTCTCGAACACTAGCACCGATTCTATTGGGTCGATATCGTCGGCACTGGGTCTATATTCAAAGGCCATGGAGAGGTTCCGATAAGAGAAGCTCCACTGCTCGCTTGCACAAACATCCCCAAATGCTAGACACAAGCTCCTGCCCTTAGCATCGCTCTCCAAATCACCGCAATGACACATTGGAATGAAAACCGCTGTCGAACAACTCCCAAATTTGTGCCGATGGAGTGAGAGAAACAAGAGCCAGATCGGGTCGACAAAAATGGCTAAGCCAGATCGGGTCGGCCAGCATGGCTTGGCCACCATTTTTCGCTGAGAGCTTTCGATATTAAAGGTCCCATGTAGCTGCAATAAGTACACCATGACAAATTTCTAGAGCACCGAGCACCCATAGCAAATTGCCATTATACCAAGCAACACCAAAGTGCTAGACAAGGGCTCACATTTAGATCAAGTTTTAAAATCACCGAAAAGACACGCCATGGATCGGCAACTGCTGCCTCACCTTTTCCAAAATTGAGTCATCGGAAAACATGATCTAAAGGAGAGCTAAGGAAAAGCACTGAGATCTCTTCATGCCCCTTTCATTGATTCAACATCAGCATACACCATTTGAAAACCCAACAATCCGATCCGCCTAGACACCAATGTTGAATCAATGAAAGGGGCATGGGAGAGGCTCACGGAAACAACCTCTCCTATATAAGCTATTAGTGCGAGGCTCGCTCTGGATTAGAAATCTGCGATAGCACAGACAACTCCCTTAAAAATCCAATTCAATCAAAAATGTGACCAAACAGCCATCCACAACACCATTTTTGGAGCTCGCCCAGAATGGCTCAGCCAGCATGGCTCGCCCAGAACGGCTCGGCCAGCATGGCTTGCCCAGATCGGCTCGGCCAGCATGGTGACTTGGTGACTTGGTGAGAGTACCTGAAACTTTCATGAACAAAGGCCAATCTTACATGCAAACTCTGCTGCTACGCAAACATAGGTTGCCATTATTGAGAAATTGCAAGGTTGTCACAATGGCCCGAGGCCAATGCTCTGACTACTAAGTCAATTTTCTCTTGCAATCGCCATGCCGCCGTTCACAGAGAGATCTCCCCATTCACTTTTGATGACGCACAATTCCCAATGTCGAACCATTCCCAATGTTGTGCCGATCAAGTTGGCACAGAGGCGATCTTAGGGAGCTCCCGCGTAGCAATCAGGAAGTGCTTTCGTACCCTTCTCTCACAAAAACCAATGCTAGCTGAACAAATTTAGAATCCAAGGCTCGTATCCATCGATATCGTTGGCACTGGGTCTATACTCAAAGGCCACAGAGAGGTTCCGATAAGAGAAGCTCCACTGCTTGATTGCAAAAACATCCCCAAATGCTAGACGCAAGCTCCCGCCCTTAGCATCGCTCTCCAGATCACCGCAATGACACATTGGAATGACAACCGCTGTCGAACAACTCCCGAATTTGTGCCAATGGAGCAAGAAAGAAGAGCCAGATCGGGTCAACGAAAGCGGCTAAGCCAGATCAGGTCGGCCAGCATGGCTCGGCCACCATTTTTCGCCGAGAGCTTTCGATATTAAAGCTCCCATGTAGCCGTGATAAGTACACCATGACAAATTGCTAGAGTGCCAAGCACCCATAGCAAATTGCCATTATACCAAGCGACGCCGGAGTGCTAGACAAGGGTTCACGTTTAGATCAAGTTTTAAAATCACCAAAAAGACACGCCATGGATCGGCAACCGCTGCCTCATCTTTCCCAAAATTGAGTCATCGGAAAACATGATCTAAAGGAGAGTCGAGGAAAAGCACCGAGATCGCTTCATGCCCCTTTCATTGATTCAACATCAGCATACACTTTTTGAAAACCCAACAATCCAATCCGCCTAGACACCAATGTTGAATCAATGAAAGGGGCATGGGAGAGGCTCGCGGCAACAACCTCTCCTATATAAGCTATTAGTGCGAGGCTCGCTCTGCATTAGAAATCTGCGATAGCACGGAAAACTCCCTTAAAAATCCAATTCAATGAACAATGTGACCAAACAGCCATCCACGACACTATTTTTGGAGCTCGCCCAGAACGGCTCGGCCAGCATGGCTCGCCCAGATCGGCTCGGCCAGCATGGTGACTTGGTGACTTGGTGAGAGTACTTGGAACTATCAAGAACAAAGGCCAATCATACATGCAAACTCTGCTACTACGCAAACATAGGTTGCAATTATAGAGAAATTGCAAGGCCGTCACAATGGCCCGAGGCCAATGCTCCGACTACTAAGTCAATTTTCTCTTGCAATCGCCATGCCGCCGTTCACAGAGAGATCTCCTCATTCACTTGTGATGACGCACAATCCAAGTGCTAGACGCGAGCTCGCCCTTGAAAGGCCACGTTCCAAGACATCCCGATGACACATTGGAATGACAACCGCTGTCGAACCATTCCCAATGTTGTGCCGATCGAGTTGGCATAGAGGCGATCTTAGGGAGCTCCTGCGTAGCAATCGGGAAGTGCTTTCGTACCCTTCTCTCACAAAAACCAATGTCAGCTGAACAAATTTAGAATCCAAGGCCCGTATCCACCGATATCGTCGGCACTGGGTCTATATTCAAAGGCCACAGAGAGGTTCCGATAAGAGAAGCTCCACTGCTCGCTTGGACAAACATCCCCAAATGCTAGACGCAAGCTCCCGCCCTTAGCATCACTCTCCAGATCATCGCAATGACACATTGGAACGACAACCGCTATCAAACAACTCTTGAATTTGTGCCGATGGAGTGAGAAAGAAGAGCCAGACCGGGTCGACGAAAACGGCTAAGCCAGATCAGGTCGGCCAACATGGCTGGCCCAGATCGGGTCGGCCAGCATGGCTCAGCCACCATTTTTTGCCAAGAGCTTTCGATATTAAAGCTCCCATGTAGCCGCAATAAGTACACCATGACAAATTGCTAGAGCGCCGAGCACCCATAATAGAAAATTGCCATTATACCAAGCAACGCCGGAGTGCTAGACAAGGGTTCACGTTTAGATCAGGTTTTAAAATCACCAAAAAGACATGCCATGGATCAGCAACCGCTGCCTCACCTTTTCCAAAATTGAGTCATCGAAAAACATGATCTAAAGGAGAGTCGAGGAAAAGCACCGAGATCGCTTCATGCCCCTTTCATTGATTCAACATCAACATACACCGTTTGAAAACCCAACAATGCGATCTGCCTAGACACCAATGTTGAATCAATGAAAGGGGCATGGGAGAGGCTCGCGGCAACAACCTCTCCTATATAAGCTATTAGTGCGAGGCTCGCTCTGCATTAGAAATCTGCGATAGCATGGACAACTCCCTTAAAAATCCAATTCAATGGAAAATGTGACCAAACAGCCATCCACGACACCGTTTTTGGAGCTCAGCCAGATCGGGTCGGCCAGCATGGCTCACCTAGATCGGCTCGGCCAGAACGGCTTGCCCAGATCGGGTCAGCCAGAATGGCTCACCCAGATCGGCTTGGCCAGCATGGCTCGGCCAGAACGGCTCGACCAGATTGGGTCGGCCAGCGTGGCTCACCCAGATCGGCTCGGCCAGGCTGGCTCACCCACCATTTTTCAAGCACACTACCTCCCCTATAGAAGCTATTAGTGCAAGCCTTACTCTACATCAAAAATGTACATTCAGTGCACAAGTACCTTAAAACCCAATTCAATGAAAATGTGACCAAACAGCCATCCACGACACCATTTTTGGAGCTCGCCCAGATCGGCTCGGCCAGCATGGCTCGCCCAGATCGGCTCGGCCAGCATGGCTCGGCCAGAATGGCTCGCCCAGATTGGCTCGGCCAGCATGGCTCACCCAGATCGGCTCGGCCAGGCTGGCTTGCCCACCATTTTTCAAGCACACTACCTCCCCTATATAAGCTATTAGTGCAAGCTGTTGGTGTTTTTTCTTGATGTTAACAGTGCTAAAACTACTAGGTGACAAAAGGCTTAGTACCTAGATATCAGTACATACACAACCTAAAGAATAGCCAATTCTCATTATCACTTGCATATGCAAAGTACTAGGGTCCAACTTCAACAAAACCTTAGACGGTTTTCTACTCTTTTGGCTCTGTAAAAACCAGGGCAGGTGCACCCGGGGATGGTTCAAAGATGGAATAATTGTGTGAGAATTATTCTTAGTTTCATTTTGATTCTCATCTCTAAATCCTCAAAAATATATGTAAATAACTAATAAACACATCCCTTGAACAGATATGGCCAAGAAATCTTCTATAGCTCTGCAAATGTTTCCAACAACAATGGCTAAATGAAGCTAAAACAATCCATGCGGGCAAGTGCTGGCCAACTTTGAAAATCTTATAGGAAAGATAATTGAAAATTGATTTTATGATGTATTTTGAAAAAGCTAGTTATAATATACTTCTCTTTTGGGTGAAATACTTTCGATCAGTGCCTAATCCATTGGGAATTCAGAGTCAAGTAAATTCTTAGATCTAATTTATTGCCTTGCAATGAATTTTCATCAGCAATTCTTACCAGAATTTATCATTCAAAAATCCTTATTAACACCCAAGCAACCTCATCACATTCATCAGAGCCTTTATTTAATCCATTGAATTAACAGCAATAACAAATGGATGTACAGTCTTACTATATTGCAATCAATTGCATAAGCTTTTACTCATACAACATCAAGGTAGCTAAGTATTAAAAAAGGAGACAAAATTCAGAGAAGAACAGATATGGGGACAGTTCATAATTTGTATTCATTTCCTTTGAAAATGGTATATCCTTTACAAAAGACCCAGAAAAACCTTCAGAGAAGAAGCACAGTTCTTTCTACATTCATCCATATCCCAGAAATTCTAACAGAAAAAGTATACTATAAATTTCTTTCCCAAAAATGTTTGGACCAAAAACAGAACTAAGCATAATACTTAGTGAAAACCAAATTCGGACCCATCTTTAGCCTTGGGATCTCACTTAAATAATGTGAGATGCAACAAGCTTCAGGCTACAGTAAGTGACAGGTGTCCTTCCTTTAAAAAACAAAAACAAGAATAACAGAAAGGTTGGTTACAATAGCACTTCTTGGCGGGTCCCTTTCTGTTATGCTTCTTGGTTGTTATGATCTGATCTCACAATCATTCCTCATCTTCAGAATACATACCCATAAGGTCTGTAAGTGATGTATCATCTTCTGTTACATGCAAACTCACTTTAACTTGGGGATTTTCTATGTCATCATTGATGACTACAAAAGTAACTATTACTCTTACATCTTCCTCGTCATCGTCTCCTGACATCTGTTCACTAAACTGATCTTTCCATCTGTTAAAAGTATCATCATCTGGCCAATCAAAACTTAGGGTTTCTCTTTGTATCTTTATTAAAGAATTGGCATTTTCTTCTAAATCATTGAATTCTTTTCTTATATCAGCATAATATAATTGTATCTTTACCAACTCTTCATTTGTCTTTCCCCAAAACCAATGGCCAGTCTCACTGATGATGTTTGTTATTCTGTTATCGAATAATTCATCCATTTCCTTTTTCCATTTGTCTTTTTCCTTTACTGTATCAACAGATTCTAAGGCACAAGGAAATAGGGTGAATTTTTTAGCAAGATATCTTGAAAAACAGAGTGTCAATTTCCTCTGTAAAGAATCTCTTTTATTTTCAAAATTATCTAATTGATTCAATAAATCAAAAAGCCTTTCAACCTGATGATAAGGCATTTGAACTATAGATATACAAATAATTGTAACATCATTATTTCTCTGTCTCCACTTCTGTGCAAGAGAATCTAGTCCATTCTTTTCTTTGTTTAACTCATCCATGAGGGTTACAATCCTTGTCAACTGATCATAAAAATTTGACCATTGTATTTTATCCCTCAAGTATGTCACACCCTGCCTCCATTTCTCTTCTTGCTGATTTCTAAATTCTATCTGCCACTCATGTAATTTGGTTTTTTCTGCTTCAAATTCCTCTGCAGTATAGAATTGGGGTCTTTTAGGGGTGTCAGGTATCTCAATAATAGGGGTTAATCCCACAGATGACTGTGGGGGATATGCAATTCTTAGTGTACTAGATTCTCCCACTTTTCTCTTTCCAAGTACCTTTTCTAATTGAGATACCCTATTTTCTAACTCAATTCTCCTTTTTACCTCTTGATTATAGGCTTCCACCACTATTTCATATTTATTATGCATATCAATCATTTCCCTCTCTTCTCTTTCCGTAGTAGCCAGGGCAAATTTAGAATAATCCACATTCATGTGGGCTGCCTGTACATTTGAAGTGTCAGCAACTCTTCTTACAATGATACTCCCTGTTAATCCTGAATCATCAGGCTGTGATGAAGTAATTCTGGATCCTCTTCTCAGGGACCACATAACAAGGGCAGCTTGATCATTGTTGAATGTTGTACCCAAGAATTCCTCTTTATTTGGATCCTGGAGTCCTAAATTATTTGAAACAGAATTAAAAATTAATGCGTCAGCAATGTCCCAATTGGGCAATAATAAAACATTAGCATTTTTTACCATCTGTGTTCCCTCATCAGGGGTTATATTTTGGAACTCTTGCACCATTTGTTCCTTTATTATATTTTGAATGGAGGTCTCATCCATTTTTGGATGTTCTGCTTTCATGTTATTACACCTTTGCTCAAAAATGTGCATGTTTACTCTCCACGCAAACTGATGGAAAGCCCTAGATCTTACAAAATTGTTATCAGATAAAAAATGCTGACTGGCTTGTTCCAAAACAGGGTCCAATTCCCTTCCTCTGAAATCTGCTGTAGTTAATTCAAAACTTGGTACAGGGGGTTCCTGAGGGTTCTCTTCATCAATCTTTGCTTGTGTAACAAAAATTTCTCCTTGTGACCCCATTTGTTCGAATTTCTCATTGGTGAGCTGTTCTTCCTCAATTCTTATTGGGGTTTGAGAAGGTGAGCCACTTTCATCAGGGGATTCTTCCTCCCTTATTATTCTCCTTCTTTTGGGGGAAGGTTCAGGGGGTCTTTCTTCTAGGACAGTGCTGGTGGATCCAACTATTTGTTTTTCTTTATGCACAACGGGCACCTGCTGTCGGACAATAGTATATCTTGTTTTCTTCCGTACCACCAGTGGACCTATTCCAATGTTGGGGGTGAAACCCAATTTTCTCATAATTTCTCTGGCTTTATCTAGAAAGGAATTAATAAAATGTTGTTTCTTCTCATTCATTACTTCCATTATCTCAGAGAAAGTACTCATGAGCTTATGTATTTTATCTGCATTGTTTGCGGCATTACTAAGAGGACTGAAATCTTTGTCAAAATAATTAATAAATTCCAAAACTTTTGAATAGACTCTCCATTTTTCTTTCTTTATTTCTTGCTCATGGAGAGAATATTCATTTCTTATTATATCTTCAGGAAAATAGAATTCATGCTGAACTGGACGAAGCTTGATTCTCAATCTAAGGGCAGAGTTAAAGAAACCTTCTGTATCACAAAAACGAGAGTGAGACACTGCCATTTTATATTGATCCAAAATTTTATGGAGAAAGACCCACCCTTCTTTAGTTATCACAAACTGGTGGGCTATAGTACAAGTAGGAAAAATTGATCCTATCCCCCTTTTGTGCAAAAAGGCCTCCTCCACTCCTCCCAACTGCCACAAAAATTCAGCTATCCCTACCTTTAAAGGTACCTGATAGGGTAACACATGGGGTGTTCCTTTGAATCCATAGACCCTGATGACCATTGAGACTAAATATGGGATAATATCTCCCCAATTATGTGAAACTTTTAGATTATGGGTTTTGTCCATAGGCCTAACAAGGTGCATTAATGCCTTAGGGATTCTGGGATTGTCACTCAATATGAGGCACCTTAGTTTGGAGGAAAAGTTCCTATCAAATCTAATGAAGCTAGCATTTTCTGCTTCCTAGGTCATGTCTGCACTCCATAATTGGACTGGCAGTGCTTCCCCTTCTTGTTCTCTATTTAAGACCATTTCTTTACCAAAATAAGTGGCCCCTTTAAAAAGAAACATATGCATCAGTAAGGAATACTGACCCCAAACCTTTTCCACCTTGCCCTGTGAAATCCCCACCAATCCATGATGAATCTCATTTGCCAAGTAAGATGCAAAATCAAAAATTATTTCCACACCAAAAGAAGAGATTTGGGTGATCATATACATGAAGCTCACCGGAATAAAATCTTCTTCGCCCTCTCCGAAGACTCTGCACAGGGTCCTATATATCTCCACTGCCCTGGCATTAAAACATGATTTCTTGAAGGGTTCTTTAGAAGATGATGTTATGGTTGGGAGGCCTCCAATCCGGCCTATGTGGGCTTTCAGTGCACCCTGTCTAACTACATCCCTCTTGGATATATATTCTTTTTCTAAATCTATCAGATTAATGGGCACATGATACATGGTGAGGGGTCCTAGACTGAAAACCTTCCTAATCTCCTCGGGACTGATGGTAACTAAAGCCTCACCATCTATTCTTCTCACTACCTTAGTGGCTTGGTCATAGTTTTTTGCTATGGCTTCAAGCAGGTCAAAATCCATAAACACGTTGGGGACAACAAGCTTCCCAAGATCAAAATTCCATATATTGGCATGAGGTGCATATAACTTCCTCTCTGCAAACCATTTTTTGAATAAACTCAAACCAGTTTGAGAAGTTTGAGCATCCCGGACCCAATTACCCTTATCATACAATACATCAGCTACCCTAAGCCTAGGGTTGAGTGAGGTTAACCTCTTAACTTGCATCGTTTCTACAGTAGACTCAGGAAGTAACTCAAGCAAATCATCATGCACATTTCTATCCAGGTAGTTTACTGCACCTGTAAATCCCTTCTTAGGAGGCATCTTGGGCTATCCTTTTTAAAACTTAAAAGCTCACAAAGATGATGACAGTTTTACTTACTTGAATTCTGTCTCAATTCTCCTTTGTATTCCTGCAAAATTTCAGTGAATAGATAACTTGACAATTTTTTATCAACCTTGGCACGCTTTTCTTTCAGTAATGGCTTCTGCACAAGAATGGCTTCAAATCTTTTCTCGCGTGAAATGAAACTGATGCAATCTCTCTGTATTATACTCTATTTTTCCTCACAGACGAAGCTTTCTTGTCTAATTAATACAGAGAGTGGCACTACATTTTTTATTTAAAACTGCGCTGTTGATCTTCAAAGATCCTACGATCATGCGGTACAAAGAGAACAACTAGGAGTTATATTTGCCATGTCAGTTATTTTACCCAATGAGAGCTTGCCACGTACATAATTCTTTCTTTTGATGGCACTTACATTTAGACCCACTGACGACGGAGAACACGTGTCAGCATGTCGCTACTTCGTTATGCATAAAGAACAAGCACCTTGCCATGACGAGGCGGCGACAATCATTGATCGGATCAAGAAATGATCGAAAGATACGCTACAGGACTTCTTAAGAAAGAAGGCGGCGGGCCCAACTCGCTATGTCGCTGTAATTATCTTCCTTGCAACTCTTCATAGCGAGGTAGCAAGCTTTGTTGATCCACTTCAAGCTGACGTTCCAGATTTCTTGTACATTTAGTCAGATAGGTATTAATGAGAATCGGATCTCTGCATAGCTGGCACATGTCAAAATTTATCACAGTCATCTATCATTACACGTCATCAAAGATCTTGCTGATCTTTTGCCATTTTACAGGGCCTCGCTAACTTGCTAACGGTGAAGCAATTCAATTTTCCGATAGCGAGGTAGCGAGCTTCGGCACTTAAAAGGATTCCGTGCCAGAAAATGCAAGGGTTACCCAGTAATTACTTCTGTTAATTAAAAGTGATTCTGACAATGGTATTTATGACTGGTCATGCCACCTAGTGTAATTATGATACAAGCAAGATGCAATATCATCATTTTTAGATTTTCACGTGGCCTCGCTACTTCGCTAACGGTGAAGTGCCTGAATTTTCCGATAGCGAGGTGGCGGAAGTTCCAGAAAAAATCAACATTCCGGCTCTGATGTCAGATATTCTAGTGGGTCCCTCTCCCCCTTTTTTTATGGCGAATTGCAAAGTGTACCTGCACAATAAAACATTTAATAAGAAAATCTTCAATCGCCGCACCTTCACTTCATGGTCCCACCGCTTAAAAAACTCAACACTCGCTATCTCGCTATACTTAATGAGCATGCAACTCTCAATAGCGAGGTAACGCCAATGGTAGATCTAATCGGATCAGACGGTTGGGACAAATAGGAAGAAAGGTAACCCGGGAGGAAGGAAAAGGAATATGAAAGCATATTTGCCTCTTTTGAAATTTGAAAATTTCATGCCCGACCATTTATGAATAGGGATGAATATAAGGCTTATATGGTGATTATTTCTTATAGATGGTTTATCCAAAACCTTATACTTCACTTAGACATAGAACATCTGACTTTCCTATGGTTTAACTGAGAAATTTTTTACTGCAGAAAAAGTCAGACCAACACAAGCCTTACTCTACATCAGAAATGTACATTCAGTGCACAAGTACCTTAAAACCCAATTCAATGAAAAATGTGACCAAACAGCCACCCACGACACTATTTTTGGAGCTCGTCCAGATCGGCTCAGCCAGCATGGCTTGCCCAGATCGGCTCGGCCAGCATGGCTCAGCCAGAACGGCTTAGCCAGATCGGGTCGCCCAGCATGGCTCGCCTAGATCGGCTCGGCCAGCATGGCTCGGCCAGAATGGCTCGCCCAGATTGGCTCGGCCAGCATGGCTCACCTAGATAAGCTCGGCAAGGCTGGCTCGCCCACCATTTTTCAAGCACACTACCTCCCCTATATAAGCCATTAGTGCAAGCCTTACTCTACATCAGAAATGTACATTCAGTGCACAAGTACCTTAAAACCCAATTCAATGAAAAATGTGACCGAATAGCCATCCACGACCCCATTTTTCATGAGGTTGTCAACGGAGACAAAGATTGGCATTGGTTAGGCGATTTGATTGCATCAGTCAGGGGGGTAAATTGATCAACTTTTGGAGACCGACTAGAATGGCTTGATGACCATTTTATATCGGAAGCTACCCGATTTGAGAATTATGACTCAAGTAGAATGGCTCGGGTACCCATTTTACGAACTTAAAGAGTCGACTTGGTGGGCCGACCTGGCAGGGTGACTTGATGAACAAACTTAAAGAGTCGACTTGGTGAGAGTACTTGGTGGGCCGACCTGGCAAGGTGACTTGATGAACTAACTTAAAGAGTAGACTTGGTGAGAGTACTCGGTGGGCTGCCCTGGTCACGTGACTTGATGAACGAACTTAAAGAGTCGACTTGGTGGGCCGACTTGGTCGGGTGACTTGATGAACGAACTTAAAGATTCGAATCAGTGGGTCGAACTAGTGGGATGACTTGGTGAGAGTACTTGGTGGGCTAACCTGGTAGGGTGACTCGATGAACAAACATAGAGAGTCACCTTTGCGAGAGTGCTTGGTGGGTTGAACTGGCGGGGTGACTTGATGAACGAACTTAAAGAGTCAACTTGGTGAGAGAACTTGGTGGGCTGAGCTGGTGGCGTGAATTGATGAACAAACCTAAAGAGTCAACTTTGTGAGAGTACTTGGTGGGCCGACCTGGCGGGGTGACTTGATGACCGAACTTAAAGGGTCGACTTGGTGAGAGTACTTGGTGGGCCGACCTGGCAGAGCGACTTGATGAACAAACTTAGAGAGTCAAATTTGTGAGAGTACTTGGTGGGGTGACTTGATGAACAAACCTAAAGAGTCGACCTGGTGAGAGTACTTGGTGGGCCGACCTGGCAGGGTGACTTGATGAACAAACTTAAAGAGTCGACCTTGCAGGCCGACTTGGCAGAGTGACTTCATGAACGAACTTAAAGAGTCCACTTGGTGGGCCGACCTGGCAGGGTGACTTGATGAACGAACTTAAAGAGTCGACTTTGTGAGAGTAATTTGTGGGCTGACCTGGCTGGGTGACTTGATGAATGAACTTAAAGAGTCGACTTGGTGGGGTGACTTGATGAATGCACTTGAAGGGTCGACTTGGTGGGGTGACTCTATGGACGGACCTAAAGAGTTGACTTGGTGAGAGTACTTGGTGGGGTGACTTGATGAACAGAATTAAAGAGTCAACTTGGTGAGAGTACTTGGTGGGGTGACTTGATGAGCGCACTTGAAGAATCGACTTGGTTAGAGTACTTGGTGGGGTGACTGTATGAATGGACTCAAAGATTTGACTTGCTGAGAGTACTTGGTGGCTCGACTTGATGAGAAAACTTAAAGAGTCCACTTGGTGAGAGTACTTGGCGGGGTGAACTGATGAACGGACTTAAAGAATCGACTTGGTGGGAGTACTTGGTTGGCCGAACTGGTTGGGTGACTTGATGAACGGACATAAAGAGTCGACTTGGTGGGAGTACTTGGTTGGCCGAACTGGTACTTGTTCTGGTGACTTGATGAACGGACTTAAAGAGTCAACTTGGTGGGGTCACTTGATGAAAGGACTTAAAGAGTTGACTTGGTGAGAGTACTTGATGGGGTGACTTGATGAAAGAACTTAAAGGGTCAACTTGGCAGGGTGACTTGGTGAACGGACCCAAAGAGTTGACTCGGTGAGAGCACTTGGTGGGGTGACCTGATGAACAGACTCAAAGAGTCAACTTGGTGAGAGTACTTGGTGGCTCGACTTGATAAGTAGACTCAAAGAGTCCACTTGGTGAGAGTACTTGGCAGGGTGAACTAATGAACGGACTTAAAGAGTCGACTTGGTGAGAGTACTTGTTCTGGTGACTTGATGAACGGACTTAAACAGTCAACCTGGTGGGGTGACTTGATGAAAGGACTTAAAGAGTCAACTTGGTGAGAGTACTTGGTGGGGTGACTTGATGAACGCACTTGAACAATCGACTTGGTTAGAGTACTTGGTGGCGTGACTTGATGAACGGACTCAAAGATTGATTTGGTGAGAGTACTTGGTGGCTCGACTTGATGAGCAGACTTAAAGAGTCAACTTGGTGAGAGTACTTGGAAGGGTGAACTAATGAACAGACTTAAAGATTCGACTTGCTGGGAGTACTTGCTGGGCCGACCTGGTGGGGTGACTTGATGAACGGACTTAAAGAGTCGACTTGGTTAGAGTACTTGTTCTGGTGACTTGATGAAGGGACTTGAAGAGTCAACTTGGTGGGGTGACTTGATGAAAGGACTTAAAGAGTTGACTTGGTTAGAGTACTTGGTGGGGCAACTTGATGAATGAACTTAAAGGGTCGACTTGGCGGGGTGACTTGATCAACGCACTCGAAGGGTCGAGTTGCTGGGGTGACTTGATGAACGAACCTAAAGAGTTGAACGGGTGAGAGTACTTGGTGGGGTGACTTGATGAACAGAGTTAAAGAGTCAACTTGGTGAGAGTACTTGGTCGGGTGACTTGATGAATGCACTTGAAGAATTGACTTGGTTAGAATACTTGGTGGGGTGACTTGATGAACGAACTTAAAGAGTCAACTTGGTGGGCCAACCTGGCAGGGTGACTTGATGAACGAACTTAGAGAGTCGACTTAGTGAGAGTACTTGGTGACTTGGTGGGCCGACCTGGCTGGGTGACTTGATGAACGAACTTAAAGAGTCCACTTGGTGGGCCGACCTGGCAGGGTGACTTGATGAATGAACCTAAAGAGTCGACTTGGTGAGAGTACTTGGTGGGCAGACATAGCGGGGTGATTTGATGAACGAACTTAAAGAGTCGACTTGGTGAGAGTACTTGGTGGGGTGACTTGATGAACGAACCTAAAGGGTTGACTTGGTGGGCCAACCTGGCAGGGTGACTTGATGAACAAACTTAAAGAGTCAACTTGGTGGGCCGACCTGGCAGGGTGACTTGATGAACAAACTTAAAGAGTCAACTTGGTGAGAGTACTTGGTGGGCTGACCTGGCAAGGTGACTTGATGAACTAACTTAAAGAGTCGACTTGGTGAGAGTACTCGGTGGGCTGACCTGGTCACATGACTTGATGAATGAACTTAAAGAGTCGACTTGGTGGGCCGACTTGGCCGGATGACTTGATGAACGAACTTAAAGAGTCAATTTGGTGGCCCGACTTGGCGGGGTGACTTGGTGAGAGTACTTGGTGGGCTGACCTGGCAAGGTGACTCGATGAACGAACTTAGAGAGTCGACTTTGCGAGAGTACTTGGTGGGTCGAACTGGCAGGGTGACTTGATGAACAAACTTAAAGGGTGGACTTGGTGAGAGAACTTGGTGGGCCGAGCTGGCGGGGTGAATTGATGAATGAACCTAAAGAGTCGACTTTGTGAGAGTACTTGGTGGGCCGACCTGGGCGGGTGACTTGATGATCGAACTTAAAGGGTCGACTTGGTGAGAGTACTTGGCAGGCCGACCTGGCTGAGCGACTTGATGAACGAACTTAGAGAGTCAACATTGTAAGAGTACTTGGTGGGCTGACCTGGCGGGGTGACTTGATGAGCAAACTTGAAGAGTGAACTTGGTGAGAGTACTTGGTGGGCTGACCTGGCGGGGTGACTTGATGAACAAACTTAAAGAGTCGACCTTGTGGGCCGACTTGGCAGAGTGATTTCATGAACGAACTTAAAGAGTCCACTTGGTGGGCCGACCTGGTGGGGTGACTTGATGAATGAACTTAAAGAGTCGACTTGGTGAGACTAATTTGTGGGCTAACCTGGCGGGGTGACTTGATGAATTAACTTAAAGAGTTGACTTGGTGGGGTGACTTGATGAATGCACTTGAAGGGTCGACTTGGTGGGGTGACTCTATGAACGGACCTAAAGAGTTGACTTGGTGAGAGCACTTGGTGGGGTGACTTGATGAACAGACTCAAAGAGTCGACTTGGTGAGAGTACTTGGTGGGGTGACTTGATGAGCGCACTTGAAGAATTGACTTGGTTAGAGTACTTGGTGGGGTGACTTGATGAACGGACTCAAAGAGTCGACTTGTTGAGAGTACTTGGTGGCTCGACTTGATGAGCAGACTTAAAGAGTCCACTTGGTGAGAGTACTTGGCGGGGTGAACTGATGAACGGACTTAAAGAATCAACTTGGTGGGAGTACTTGGTTGGCCGAACTGGTGGGGTGACTTGATGAATGGACATAAAGAGTGCTTGTTCTGGTGACTTGATGAATGGACTTAAAGAGTCGACTTGCTGGGGTGACTTGATGAAAGGACTTAAAGAGTTGACTTGGTGAGAGTACTTGGTCGGGTGACTTGATGAATGCACTTGAAGAATAGACTTGGTTAGAGTACTTGGTGGGGCGACTTGATGAACAAACTTAAAGAGTCAACTTGGTGGGCCGACCTGGCGGGGTGACTTGCTGACCTGGCCGGGTGACTTGATGAATGAACTTAAAGAGTCCACTTGGTGGGCCGACCTGGCAGGGTGACTTGATGAATGAACCTAAAGAGTTGACTTGGTGAGAGTACTTGGTGGGCAGACATAGTGGGGTGATTTGATGAGTGAAATTAATGAGTCGACTTGGTGGGGTGACTTGATGAACGAACCTAAAGAGTCGACTTGGTGGGCCGACCTGGCAGGGTGACTTGATGAATGAACCTAAAGAGTCGACTTGGTGGGCCGTACTAGCAGGGTGACTTGATGAACGAACTTAAAGAGTCAACTTGGTAGGCTGACCTAGTAGGGTGACTTGATGAACAAACTTAAAGAGTCGACTTGGTGAGAGTACTTGGTGGGCCGACTTGGCGGGGTGACTTGATGAACAAACCTAAAGAGTCGACTTGGTGAGAGGACTCGGTGGGCTGACCTAGTCACGTGACTTGATGAACGAACATAAAGAGTCGACTTGGTGGGCCGACTTGGCTGGGTGACTTGATGAACGAACTTAAAGAGTCAACTTGGTGGGTCAAACTAGCGGGGTGACTTGGTGAGGGTACTTGGTGGGCTGACCCAGCAGGGTGACTTGATGAACGAACTTAGAGAGTCGACTTTGTGAGAGTACTTGGTGGGTCGAACTGGCAGGGTGACTTGATGATCGAACTTAAAGAGTCAACTTGGTGAGAGAACTTGGTGGGCCGAGCTGGCAGTTTGAATTGATGAACGAACCTAAAGAGTTGACTTTGTGAGAGTACTTGGTGGGCCGACCTGGCGAGGTGATTTGATGACCGAACTTAAAAGGTCAACTTGGTGAGAGTACTTGGCGGGCCGACCTGGTGGAGCGACTTGATGAACAAACTTAAAGAGTCAACTTGGTGAGAGTACTTGGTGGGGTGACTTGATGAAAAAACCTAAAGAGTCGACTTGGTGAGAGTACTCGGTAGGCCGACCTGGCGGGGTGACTTGGTCATCAAACTTAAAGAGTCGACTTGGTGAGAGTACTTGGTGGGCTGACCTGGCGGGGTGACTTGATGAACGAACTTCAATAGTCGACTTGGTGGGCCGACTTGGCAGAGTGACTTCATGAACGAACTTAAAGAGTCCACTTGGTGGGCCGACCTGGCGGGGTGACTTGATGAACAAAATTAAAGAGTCGACTTGGTGGGGTGACTTGATGAACACACTTGAAGGGTCGACTTTGTGGGGTGACTCTATGACTGGACCTAAAGAGTTGGCTTGGTGAGAGCACTTGGTGGGGTGACTTGATGAACAGACTCAAAGAGTCAACTTGGTGAGAGTACTTGGTGGCTCGACTTGATGAGCACACTTGAAGAATCGACTTGGTCAGAGTACTTGGTGGGGTGACTTGATGAACGGACTCAAAGAGTCGACTTGCTGAGAGTACTTGGTGGCTCGACTTGATGAGCAGACTCAAAGAGTCCACTTGGTGAGAGTACTTGGCAGGGTGAACTGATGA
This sequence comes from Cupressus sempervirens, assembly GCA_028749045.1. Taxonomy (NCBI): domain Eukaryota; kingdom Viridiplantae; phylum Streptophyta; class Pinopsida; order Cupressales; family Cupressaceae; genus Cupressus; species Cupressus sempervirens. The sequence continues at coordinate 567,987,424 of CM053784.1, read as the reverse complement.
ACGGACTTAAAGAATCAACTTGGTTGGAGTACTTGGTTGGCCGAACTGGAGGGGTGACTTGATGAAAGGACATAAAGAGTCAACTTGGTGAGAGTACTTGTACTAGTTCAGGTGACTTGATGAACGGACTTAAAGAGTCGACTTGGTGGGGTTACTTGATGAAAGGACTTAAAGAGTCAACTTGCTGGGGTGACCTGATGAAAGGACTTAAAGAGTCGACTTGGTAAGAGTACTTGGTGGGGCGACTTGATGAACGGACTTAAAGGGTCGACTTGGTTAGAGTACTTGTTCTGGTGACTTGATGAACGGACTTGAAGAGTCGACTTGGTGGGGTGAATTGATGAAAGGACTTAAAGAGTCAACTTGGTGAGAGTACTTGGTGGGGCGACTTGATGAATGGACTTAAAGGGTTGACTTGGTGGGGTGACTTGATGAACAGACCTAAAGAGTTGACTTGGTGAGAGTACTTGGCATGGTGAACTGATGAACAGACTTAAAGAGTCGACCTGGTGGGCTAACCTGGTGGGGTGACTTGATGAACGGACTTATAGAGTCGACTTGGTGAGAGTACTTGTTCTGGTGACTTGATGAATGGACTTAAAGAGTCGGCTTGGTGGGGTGACTTGATGAAAGGACTTAAAGAATTGACTTGGTAGGGTGACTTGATGAACGAACTTAAAGGGTCAACTTTGCAGGGTGACTTGATGAACGGACCTAAAGAGTTGACTTGGTGAGAGTACTCGGTGGGGTGACCTGATGAACAGACTTAGAGAGTCAACTTGGTGGGTCGACCTGGTTGGGTGACTTCGTGAACGGACTTAAAGTGTCGACTTGGTGGGAGTACTTGGTGGGGTGACTTGACGAACGAACTTTAAGGGTTTACTTGGCAAGGTGACTTGATGAACGATCCTAAAGAGTTGACTTGGTGAGAGTACTTGGTGTGGTGACTTGATGAAAAGACTTAAAGAGTCGAATTGGTGAGAGTACTTGGTGGGGTGACTTGATGAACGCACTTGAAGAGTCGACTTGGTGGGGTGACTTTATGAACGGACCTAAAGAGTTGACCTGGTGAGAGTACTTGGTGGGGTGACTTGATGAACATAGTTAAAGAGTCGACTTGGTGAGAGTACTTCGTTGGGTGACTTGATGAACGCACTTGAAGAATCGACTAGGTTAGAGTACTTGGTGGGGTGACTTGATGAATGAACTTAAAGATTCGACTTGGTGGGCCGACCTGGCGGGGTGACTTGATGAACGAACTTAGAGAGTTGACTTGGTGAGAGTACTTGGTGACTTGGTGGGCCGACCTGGACGGGTGACTTGATGAACAAACTTAAAGAGGCGACTTAGTGAGAGTACTCGGTGGGCTGACCTAGTCACGTGGGTCAAACTAGCGAGGTGACTTGGTGAGAGTACTTGGTGGGCTAACCTAGCAGGGTGACTTGATGAACGAACTTAGAGAGTCGACTTTGTGAGAGTACTTGGTGGGTCAAACTGGCGGGGTGACTTGATGAACGAACTTAAAGAGTCGACCTGGTGAGAGAACTTGGTGGGCCGAGCTGGTGGGGTGAATTGATGAACGAACCTAAAGAGTCGACTTTGTGAGAGTACTTGGTGGGCCAACCTGGCGGGGTGACTTGATGACCGAACTTAAAGGGTCGACTTGGTGAGAGTACTTGGTGGGCCGACCTGGTAGAGCAACTTGATGAACAAACTTAAAGAGTTGACTTGGTGAGAGTACTTGGTGGGGTGACCTGATGAACAAACCTAAAGAGTCGACCTGGTGAGAGTACTTGGTGGGTCGACCTGGCGGGGTGACTTGGTGAGCAAACTTAAAGAGTCGACTTGGTGAGAGTAAATGGTGGGCTGACCTGGCGGGGTGACTTGATGAACAAACTTAAAGAGTCCACCTGGTGGGCCGACCTGGCGGGGTGACTTGATGAACGAACTTAAAGAGTCGACTTGGTGAGAGTAATTTGTGGGCTGACCTGGCGGGGTGACTTGATGAATGAACTTAAAGAGTCGACTTGGTGGGGTGACTTGATGAACGCACTTGAAGGGTCGACTTGGTGGGGTGACTCTATGAACGGACCTAAAGAGTTGACTTGGTGAGAGTACTTTGTGGGGTGACTTGATGAAAGGACTCAAAGAGTCCACTTGGTGAGAGTACTTGGTGGCTTGACTTGATGAACAGACTTAAAGAGTGAACTTGGTGAGAGTACTTGGTGGGGTGAACTGATGAGCAGACTTAAAGAGTCGACTTGGTGGGCTGACCTGGTGGGGTGACTTTATGGACAGACTTAAAGAGTCGACTTGGTTAGAGTACTTGTTCTAGTGACTTGATGAACGGACTTGAAGAGTCGACTTGGTGGGGTGAATTGATGAAAGGACTTAAAGAGTCGACTTGGTGAGAGTACTTGGTGGGGCAACTTGATGAACGAACTTAAAGGGTCAACTTGGCGGGGTGACTTGATGAACGGACCTAAAGAGTTGACTTGGTGAGAGTACTTGGCGAGGTGAACTGATGACCAAACTTAAAGGTGGGAGTACTTGGTGGGTCGACCTGGTGGGGTGACTTGATGAACGGACTTATAGAGTCGACTTGGTGAGAGTAGTTGTTCTGGTGACTTGATGAACGGACTTCAAGAGTCGGCTTGGTGGGGTGACTTGATGAAAGGACTTAAAGAGTCAACTTGGTGGGGTGACTTGATGAACGAACTTAAAGGGTCGACTTTGCGGGGTGACTCGATGAACGGACCTAAAGAGTTGACTTGGAAAGAGTACTCGGTGGGGTGACCTAATGAACAGACTTAGAGAGTCGACTTGGTGAGAGTACTTGGTGGGCCGACCTGGTTGGGTGACTTTGTGAACTGACTTAAAGAGTCAACTTGGTGGGGTGACTTGATGAACGGACTTCAACGGTCGACTTGGCAAGGTGACTTGATGAATAGTCCTAAAGAGTTGACTTGGTGAGAGTACTTGGTGTGGTGACTTGATGAACAGACTTAAAGAGTCGAATTGGTGAGAGTACTTGGTGGGGTGACTTGATGAACATAGTTAAAGAGTCAACCTGGTGAGAGTACTTGGTCGGGTGACTTGATGAACGCACTTGAAGAATCGACTTGGTTAGAGTACTTGGTGGGGTGACTTGATGAACAAACTTAAAGATTCGACTTGGTGGGCCGACCTGGCGGGGTGACTTGATGAACGAACTTAGATAGTCAACTTGGTGAGAGTACTTGGTGACTTGGTGGGCCGACCTGGCCGGGTGACTTGATGAACAAACTTAAAGAGTCGACTTGGTGAGAGTACTCGGTGGGCTGACCTGGTCATGTGACTTGATGAACAAACTTAAAGAGTCGACTTGGTGGGCCGACTTGGCCAGGTGACTTGATGAACGAACTTAAAGAGTCGACTTGGTGGGTCGAACTAGCGGGGTGACTTGGTGGGCTGACCTGGCAGGGTGACTTGATGAACGAACCTAGAGAGTCGACTTTGTGAGAGTACTTGGTGGGTCGAATTGGTGGGGTGACTTGATGAAAGAACTTAAAGAGTTGACCTGGTGAGAGAACTTGGTGGGCTGAGCTGGTGGGGTGAATTGATGAATGAACCTAAAGAGTCAACTTTGTGAGAGTACTTGGTGGGCCGACCTGGCGGGGTGACTTGATGACCAAACTTAAAGGGTCGACTTGGTGAGAGTACTTGGCGGGCCGACCTGGCGGAGCGACCTGATGAATGAGTCGACTTGGTGAGAGTACTTGGTGGGGTGACTTGATGAACAAACCTAAAGAGTCGACCTGGTGAGAGTACATGGTGGCCCGACCTGGCGGGGTGACTTGATGGGCAAACTTAAAGAGTCGACTTGGTGAGAGTACTTGGTGGGTTGACCTGGCGAGGTGACTTGATGAACGAACTTAAAGAGTCGACCTTGTGGGCTGACTTGGTAGAGTGACTTCATGAACGAACTTAAACAGTCCACTTGGTGGGCCGACCTGGCGGGGTGACTTGATGAACGAACTTAAAGAGTCGACTTGGTGAGAGTAATTTGTGGGCTGACCTGCCAGGGTGACTTGATGAATGAACTTAAAGAGTCGACTTGGTGGGGTGACTTGATGAACGCACTTGAAGGGTTGACTTGGTGGGGTGACTCTATGAACGGACCTAAAGAGTTGACTTGGTGAGAGTACTTGGTGGGGTGACTTGATGAAAGGACTTAAAGAGTCGACTTGGTGAGAGTACTTGGTGGGGCGACTTGATGAACGCACTTGAAGAATCGACTTGGTTAGAGTACTTGGTGGGGCGACTTGATGAATGGACTCAAAGAGTCGACTTGGTGAGAGTACTTGGCAGGGTGAACTGATGAACAGACTTAAAGAGTCGACTTGGTGGGCCGACCTGGTGGGGTGACTTTATGAACGGACTTAAAGAGTCGACTTTTTTAGAGTACTTGTTCTGGTGACTTGATGAACGGACTTGAAGAGTCAACTTGGTGGGGTGACATGATGAAAGGAATTAAAGAGTTGACTTGGTGAGAGTACTTAGTGGGGCGACTTGATGAACGAACTTAACGGGTCAACTTGGTAGGGTGACTTGATGAACAGACCTAAGGAGTTGACTTGGTGAGAGTACTTGGCAGGGTGAACTGATGAACGGACTTAAAGAGTCAACTTTGCGGGCCGACCCGGTGGGGTGACTTGATGAACGGACTTATAGATTCGACTTTTGAGAGTAGTTGTTCTGGTGACTTGATGAACGGACTTGAAGAGTTGGCTTGGTGGGGTGACTTGATGAAAGGACTTAAAGAGTCGACTTGGTGGGGTGACTTGATGAACGAACCTAAAGGGTCGACTTTGCGGGGTGACTCGATGAACAAACCTAAAGAGTTGACTTGGCAAGAGTACTCGGTGGGATGACCTGATGAACAGACTTAGAGAGTCGACTTGGTGAGAGTACTTGGTGGGCCGACCTGGTTGGGTGACTTCGTGAACTGACTTAAAGAGTGGACTTGGTGGGGTGACTTGATGAACGAACTTCAAGGGTCGACTTGGAAAGGTGACTTGATGAACGGTCCTAAAGAGTTGACTTGGTGAGAGTAATTGGTGTGGTGACTTGATGAACAAACTTAAAGAGTCAAACTGGTGAGAGTAGTTGGTGGGGTGACTTGATGAACATAGTTAAAGAGTCGACTTGGCGAGAGTACTTGGTCGGGTGAATTGATGAACGCACTTGAAGAATCGACTTGGTTAGAGTACTTGGTGGGGTGACTTGATGAACGAACTTAAAGATTCGACTTGGTGGGCTGACCTAGCGGGGTGACTTGATGGACGAACTTAGAGAGTCAACTTGGTGAGAGTACTTGGTGGGCCGACCTAGCCGGGTGACTTGATGAACAAACTTAAAGAGTCGACTTGGTGAGAGTACTCGGTGGGCTGACCCGGTCACGTGACTTGATGAACGAACTTAAAGAGTCGACTTGGTGGGTCGAACTAGCGGGGTGACTTGGTGGGCTGACCTGGCAGGGTGACTTGATGAACGAACCTAGAGAATTGACTTTGTGAGAGTACTTGGTGGGTCGAACTAGCGGGGTGACTTGATGAATGAACTTAAAGAGTCGACCTAGTGAGAGAACTTGGTGGGCCGAGCTGGCGGGGTGAATTGATGAATGAACCTAAAGAGTCGACTTTGTGAGAGTACTTGGTGGGCCGACCTGGCGGGGTGACTTGATGACCGAACTTAAAGGGTCGACTTGGTGAGAGTACTTGGCAGGCCGACCTGGCGGAGTGACTTGATGAATGAGTCGACTTGGTGAGAGTACTTGGTGGGGTGACTTGATGAACAAACCTAAAGAGTCGACCTGGTGAGAGTACTTGGTGGGCTGACTTGGCGGGGTGACTTGATGGGAAAACTTAAAGAGTCAACTTGGTGAGAGTACTTGGTGGGTTGACCTGGCGGGGTGACTTGATGAACGAACTTAAAGAGTTGACCTTGTGGGCCAACTTGGCAGAGTGACTTCATGAACGAACTTAAAAAGTCCACTTGGTGGGCTGACCTGGCGGGATGACTTGATGAACGAACTTAAAGAGTCGACTTGGTGAGAGTAATTTGTGGGCTGACCTGGCGGGGTGACTTGATGAATGAAATTAAAGAGTCGACTTGGTGGGGTGACTTGATGAATGCACTTGAAGGGTCAACTTGGTGGGGTGACTCTATGAACGGACCTAAAGAGTTGACTTGGTGAGAGTACTTGGTGGGGTGACTTGATGAAAGGACTTAAAAAGTCGACTTGGTGAGAGTACTTAGTGGGGCGACTTGATGAACGCACTTGAAGAATCGACTTGGTTAGAGTACTTGGTGGGGCGACTTGATGAACGGACTCAAAGAGTCGACTTGGTGAGAGTACTTGGAGGGGTGAACTGATGAATAGACTTAAAGAGTCGACTTGGTGGGCCGACCTGGTGGGGTGACTTTATGAACGGACTTAAAGAGTCGACTTGGTTAGAGTACTTGTTTTGGTGACTTGATGAACGGACTTGAAGAGTCGACTTGGTGGGGTGACTTGATGAAAGGACTTAAAGAGTCGACTTGGTGAGAGTACTTGGTGGGGCGACTTGATGAACGGACTTAAAGGGTCAACTTGGCGGGGTGACTTGATGAACGGACCTAAGGAGTTGACTTGGTGAGAGTACTTGGCGGGGTGAACTGATCAACGGACTTAAAGAGTCGACTTGGTGGGATGACCCGGTGGGGTGACGTGATGAACGGACTTATAGAGTTGACTTGGTGAGAGTAGTTGTTTTGGTGACTCTATGAACGGACTTGAAGAGTCGGCTTGGTGGGGTGACTTGATGAAAGGACTTAAAGAGTCGACTTGGTGGGGTGACTTGATGAACGAACTTAAAGGGTCGACTTTGCAGGTGACTCAATGAACAGACCTAAAGAGTTGACTTGGCGAGAGTACTCGGTGGGTTGACCTGATGAACAAACTTAGAGAGTCAACTTGGTGAGAGTACTTGGTGGGCTGACCTGGTTGGGTGACTTCGTGAACTGACTTAAAGAGTCGACTTGGTGGGGTGACTTGATGAACGGACTTCAAGGGTCGACTTGGCAAGGTGACTTGATGAACGGTCCTAAAGAGTTGACTTGGTGAGAGTACTTGGTGTGGTGACTTGATGAACAGACTTAAAGAGTCGAATTGGTGAGAGTACTTGGTGGGGTGACTTGATGAACATAGTTAAAGAGTCAACTTGGTGAGAGTACTTGGTCGGGTGACTTGATTAACGCATTTAAAGAATCGACGTGGTTAGAGTAATTGGTGGGGTGACTTGATGAACGAACTTAAAGATTCGACTTGGTGGGCCGACCTGGCGGGGTGACTTGATGAACAAACATAGAGAGTCGACTTGGTGAGAGTACATGGTGGGCCGACCTGGCCGGGTGACTTGATGAACAAACTTAAAGAGTCGACTTGGTGAGAGTACTCGGTGGGCTGACCCGGTCACATGACTTGATGAACGAACTTAAAGAGTCGATTTGGTGGGTTGAACTAGTGGGGTGACTTGGTGAGAGTACTTGGTGGGCTAACCTGGCAGGGTGACTTGATGAACGAACTTAGAGAGTCGACTTTGTGAGAGTACTTGGTGGGTCAATCTGGCGGGGTGACTTGATGAACGAACTTAAAGAGTCAACCTGGTGAGAGAACTTGGTGGGCCGAGCTGGCGGGGTGAATTGATGAACGAACCTAAAGAGTCGACTTTGTGAGAGTACTTGGTGGGCCGACCTGGCCAGGTGACTTGATGACCGAACTTAAAGGGTCGACTTGGTGAGAGCACTTGGTGGGCCAACCTGGCAGAGTGACTTGATGAACGAACTTAGAGAGTTGACTTGGTGAGAGTACTTGGTGGCGTGACTTGATGAACAAACCTAAAGAGTCGACCTAGTGAGAGTACTTGGTGGGCTGACCTGGCGGGGTGACTTGATGGTCAAACTTAAAGAGTTGACTTGGTGAGAGTACTTGGTGGGGTGACTTGATGAACGAACTTAAAGAGTTGACCTTGTGGGCCGACTTGGTAGAGTGACTTGATGAACAAACTTAAAGAGTCAACTTGGTGAGAGTAATTTGTGGGCTGACCTGGCGGGCTGACTTGATGAATGAACTTAACGAGTCGACTTGGTGGGGTGACTTGATGAACGCACTTGACGGGTCAACTTGGTGGGGTGACTCTATGAACAGACCTAAAGAGTTGACTTGGTGAGAGTACTTGGTGGGGTGACTTGATGAAAGGACTTAAAGAGTCGACTTGGTGAGAGTACTTGGTGGGGCGACTTGATGAACACACTTGAAGAATCGACTTGGTTAGAGTACTTGGTGGGGTGACTTGATGAAAAGACTCAAATAGTCGACTTGGTGAGAGTACTTGGTGGCTCGACTTGATGAGCAGACTTAAAGAGTCAACTTGGTGAGAGTGGGCCTAACGGGGCAAGGTTGTGAGTGGGCCTAACGAGGCGACTTGGTGGGGCGACTTGGTGAGTGGAATTAGAGAGCCAACGTGGTGAGGCGACTCGATGAGTTGGTTCGTTGAGATGACATGGTGAGCTGACTTCGTGAGTCGACCTGGCGAGTGAACTTGAAGAGTTGACTTGGAAACGTGCTCGAGTCGACTTGGTGAGGCAACCTGGCGAGCGAGCTCAAAGAGTCAACATGGTGAGGCGACTCATTGAGTCAACATGGTGAGGCGACTCATGGTGAGGAGCAATCCTTGAGGCGACTTGGTGGGCCTACTTGATTAGTCGACTTGGTAAGCCGACCTGACGAGCTGACACGGTGAGCAGACTTAAAGAGGCGACGACTTGGTGGGGTAACTCGACAAGCCAACTTATCGAGGTGAGATGGTGAGTCGACTTGGTGAGCTGACTTGGTGAGCACACTTAAAGAGTTGATTTGGAAACGTACTTGAACAACTGACTTGGTGAGCTGACATGGTGAGTGGGCTTAGAGAAGCAACTCGGTGGGGTAACTTGGCGAGCACACTTGCTGGGGCAAGGTGGTAAAACGACTAGGTGATTCGACTTGGTGAGCTGACTTGGTGAGCGAACTTAAGGGGTTGACTTGGTGAGGCAACCTGAATAGTCGACTCGGTGAGCTGACTTGGGGAGCCGACATGGTGAGCGGTCTTAAAGAAGAGGCAACCTGGTGAGGCGAGATGGTAAGTCATCTTGGTGAGCTGGCTTGATGAGCTATGAGTGGGCTTAAAGAGTCAATTCTTGATTTGGCAAAGACCACATGGTCAGATGACTTGGTGAGCCGACCTGGCTAGCAAAATTGGCAAGCAAACTTATAGAATCGACTTGCTGTCCCCAGCCAGGATCGCACGCCTGGGTCGACCCAACTTGGGTCACCCGACTCCGTCGCCCCAGCCTCGGGCGACCTGACTGGGTCGCCAGAGTGGGTCGACAAGGGGAAAAAAAAAAAAAATCATGGGAGGCCCTGTACAGCGAAAAGCGCTAAATTTTGGGCATTACAAAAAAAAAAAAAAAACAAGTTACCCGCTTTTGGATCACGCACAAGTTTCAGTTCACGTATTGCCAAGCCAACTCGAGGCGTTACGCCTAGCTAGCCAGATTCGAGGTAGGGTAGCCGAAACGATCCGATTTGAGAATTTTCATTATATAAAGAGATCATGATAGGCCCCATAAGGCAAAAAAGAATGAAATTTTGGGAGTTCAAAAAAAAAGGCTCAAGGCGCTTCGAGTCGAGGTTGCCGAGGCGGGTCAGGTTGAAAACTTTGGGCGTTAACCAAAAAGAAAAAGTTAACCGCTTTTGGATCACATACACGGGTCGGGGCACTTAGAATCAAGTCGAGCACGGTGACATGAGTCGTGCGAAAAATTTGGAGACGACTCGAGTCGGGGCATCCGACTCTATCCGAGTTCAAAACTTTGGGACTTGACAAAAAAAAGAAAAAGGAAAAAGTTACCCAGTTTTGGGTCACGTAAGTGACTCGGGCCACTCAGAATCAAGGCGAGTGCGGTTACATGAGTCGAGCGAAAAAAAAAAAATGGAGGTGGTTAAGGCTCGAGGCAATTCTAGTCAGGGTAGCTGAGTCGATTCGAAAAATTTGGCCGTTAGACAAAAAAATAGTTAATCGCTTTTGGATCACGTACATGACTTGGGGCTCATAGAATCAAGTCAATCACGGTGACATGAGTGGTTTGAAAAAATTGCAGGCGATTAAGGCTCCAGGCGATTTGATTCGGGGTTGCTGACACGATTCGGGTTGAAATCTTTGGGTGTTAACCAAAGAAGGAAGAAGTTAACCGCTTTTGGATCACGTACATGACTCGAGGCTAAATATTTTGGTGTTTTATTTTGATGTTAACAGTGCTAAAACTACTAGGTGACAAAAGGCTTAGTACCTAGATATCAGTACATACACAACCTAAAGAATAGCCAATTCTCATTATCACTTGCATATGCAAAGTACTAGGGCCCAACTTCAACAAAACCTTAGATGGTTTTCTACTCTTTTGGCTCTGTAAAAACTAGGGCGGGTGCACCCGGGGATGGTTCAAAGATGAAATAATTGTATGAGAATTATCCTTAGTTTCATTTTCATTCTCATCTCTAAATCCTCAAACATATAGGTAAATAACTGATAAACACATCCCTTGAACAGATATGGCCAAGAAATCTTCTATAGCTCTGCAGATGTTTCCAACAACAATGGCTAAATGAAGCTAAAACAATCCATGCAGGCAAGTGCTGGCCAACTTTGAAAATCTTACAGGAAAGATAATTGAAAATTGATTTTATGATGTATTTTGAAAAAGCTAGTTATAATATACTTCTCTTTTGGGTGAAATACTTTCGATCAGTGCCTAAACCATTGGGAATTCAGAGTCAAGTAAATTCTTAGATCTAATTTGTTGCCTTGCAACGAATTTTCATCAGCAATTCTTACCAGAATTTATCATTCAAAAATCCTTATTAACACCCAAGCAACCTCATCACATTCATCAGAGCCTTTATTTAATCCATTGAATTAATAGCAATAACAAATGGATGTACAGTCTTACTAAATTGCAATCAATTGCATAAGCTTTTACTCACACAACATCAAGGTAGCTAAGTATTAAAAAAGGAGACAAAATTCAGAGAAGAACAGATATGGGGACAGTTCATAATTTGTATTCATTTCCTTTGAAAATGGTATATCCTTTACAAAAGACCCAGAAAAAGCTTCAGAAAAGAAGCACAATTCTTTCTACATTCATCTATATCTCAGAAATTTTGACAGAAAAAGTATACTATAAATTTCTTTCCCAAAATGTTTGGACCAAAAAAGAACTAAGCATAATACTTAGTGAAAACCAAATTCAGACCCCTCTTTAGCCTTGGGATCTCACTTAAATAATGTGAGATGCAACAAGCTTCAGGCTACAGAAGGTGACAGGTGTCCTTCTTTTGAAAAACAAAAACAAGAATAATAGAAAGGTTGATTACAACAGCACTTCTTGGCAGGTCCCTTTCTGTTATGCTTCTTGGTTATTATGATCTGCTCTCGCAATCATTCCTCATCTTCAGAGTACATACCCATAAGGTCTGTAAGTGATGTATCATCTTCTGTTACATGCAAAATCACTTTAACCTGGGGATTTTCTATGTCATCATTGCTGACTACAAGAGTAACTATTACTCTTACATCTTCATCGTCATCTTCTCCTGATATCTGTTCACTAAACTGATCTTTCCATCTGTTGAAAGTATCATCATCTGGCCAATCAAAACTTAGGGTTTCTCTTTGTATCTTTATTAAAGAATTGGCATTTTCTTCTAAATCATCGAATTCTTTTCTTATATCAGCATAATATAATTGTATTTTTACCAGCTCTTCATTTGTCTTTCCCCAAAACCAATGGCCAGTCTCACTGATGATGTTTGTTATTCTGTTATTAAATAATTCATCCATTTCCTTTTTCCATTTGTCTTTTTCCTTTACTGTATCAATAGATTCTAAGGCACAAGGAAATAGGGTGAATTTTTTAGCAAGATATCTTGAAAAATAGAGTGTCAATTTCCTCTGTAAAGAATCTCTTTTATTTTCAAAATTATCTAATTGATTTAATAAATAAAAAATCCTCTCAACCTGATGATAAGGCATTTGAACTGTAGATATACAAATAATTGTAACATCATTATTTCTCTGTCTCCACTTCTGTGCAAGAGAATCTAATCCATTATTTTCTTTATTTAATTCATCCATGAGGGTTACAATCCTTGTCAACTGATCATAAAAATTTGACCATTGTATTTTATCCCTCAAGTATGTCACACCCTGCCTGCATTTCTCTTCCTGCTGATTTCTAAATTCTATCTGCCACTCATGTAATTTGGTTTTTTCTGCCTCAAATTCCTCTACAGTATAGAATTGGGGTCTTTCAGGGGTGTCAGGTATCTCAATAATAGGGGTTAATCCCACAGATGACTGTGGGGGATATGCAATTCTTAATGTACTGGATTCTCCCACTTTTCTCTTTCCAAGTACCTTTTCTAATTGAGATACCCTGTTTTCTAACTCAATTCTCCTTTTTACCTCTTGATTATAGGCTTCCACCACTACTTCATATTTATTATGCATATCAATCATTTCCCTCTCTTCTCTTTCCGTAGTAGCCAGGGCAAATTTAGAATAATCCACATTCATGTGGGCTGCCTGTACATTTGAAGTGTCAGCAACTCTTCTTACAATGATACTCCTTGTCAATCCTGAATCATCAGGCTGTGATGAAGTAACTCTAGATCCTCTTCTCAGGGACCACATAACAAGGGCAGCTTGATCATTGCTGAATGCTGTACCCAAGAATTCCTCTTTATTTGGATCCTAGAGTCCTAAATTATTTGAAACAGAATTAAAAATTAATGCGTCAGCAATGTCCCAATTGGGCAATAATAAAACATTAGCATTTTTTACCATCTGTCTTCCCTCATCAGGGGTTATATTTTGGAACTCTTGAACCATTTGTTCCTTTATTAGATTTTGAATGGAGGTCTCATCCATTTCTGGATGTTCTGCTCTCATATTATTGCACCTTTGCTCAAAAATGTGCATGTTTACTCTCCAAGCAAACTGATGGAAAGCCCTAGATCTTACAAAATTGTTATCAAACAAAAAATGCTGACTGGCTTGTCCCAAAACAGGGTCCAATTCCCTTCCTCTGAAATCTACTGTAGTTAATTCAAAACTTGGTACAGGGGGTTCTTGAGGGTTCCCTTCATCAATCTCTGCTTGTGTAACAAAAATTTCTCCTTGTGACCCCATTTGTTCGAATTGCTCATTGGTGAGCTATTCTTCCTCAATTCTTATTGGGGTTTGAGAAGGTGAGCCACTTTCATCAGGGGATACTTCCTCCCTTATTATTCTCCTTCTTTTGGGGGAAGGTTCAGGGGGTCTTTCTTCTAGGACAGTGCTGGTGGATTCACTTATCTGTTTTTCTTTATGCACAACGGGCACCTGCTATCGGACAATAGTATATCCTGTTTTCTTCTGTACCACCAGTGGACCTATTCCAATGTTGGGAGTGAAACCCAATTTTCTCATAATTTCTTTGGCTTTATCTGGAAAAGAATTAATAAAATGTTGTTTCTTCTCATTCATTACTTCCATTATCTCAGAGAAAGTACTCATGAGCTTATGTATTTTATCTGCATTGTTTGCAGCATTACTAAGAGGACTGAAATCTTTGTCAAAACAATTAATGAATTCCAAAAATTTTGAATAGACTCTCCATTTTTCTTTCTTTATTTCTTGCTCATGGAGAGAGTATTCATTTCTTATTATATCTTCTGGAAAATAGAATTCATGCTGAACTGGACGAAGCTTGATTCTCAATCTAAGAGCAGAGTTAAAGAAACCTTCTGTATCACAAAAATGAGAGTGAGACACTGCCATTTTGTATTGATCCAAAAATTTATGGAGAAAGACCCACCCTTCTTTAGTTATCAAAAATTGGTGGGCTATAGTACAAGTAGGAAAAATTGATCCTGTCCCCCTTTTGTGCAAAAAGGCCTCCTCCACTCCTCCCAACTGCCACAAAAATTCAGCTATCCCTACCTTTAAAGGTACCTGATAGGGTAACACATGGGGTGTTCCTTTGAAACCATAGACCCTAATGACCGTTGAGACTGAATATGGGATAATATCTCCCCAATTATGTGAAACTTTTAGATTATGGGTTTTGCCCATAGGCCTGACAAGGTGCATTAATGCCTTAGGGATTCTGGGATTATCACTCAATAAGAGGCACCTTAGTTTGGAGGCAAAGTGCCTATCAAATCTAACGAAGCTAGCATTTTCTGCTTCCCAGGTCATGTATGCACTCCACAATTGGACTGGCAGTGCTTCCCCTTCTTGTTCTCTATTTAAAACCATTTCTTTACCAAAATAAGTGGCCCCTTTAAAAAGAAACATATGCATCAGTAAGGAATACTGACCCCAAACCTTTTCCACCTTGCCCTGTGCAATCCCCACTAGTCCATGATGAATCTCATTTGCCAAGTAAGATGCAAAATCAAAAATTATTTCCTCACCAAAAGAAGAGATTTGGGTGATCATATACATGAAGCTCACCAAATAAAGTCTTCTTCGCCCTCTCCGAAGACTCTGCATAGGGTCCTATATATCTCCAATGCCCTGGCATTAAAACATGATTTCTTGAAGGGATCTTTAGAAGATGATGTTATGGTTGGGAGGCCTCCAATCTGGCCTATGTGGGCTTTCAGTGCACCCTGTCTAACTACATCCCTCTTGGATATATATTCTTTTTCTAAATCTATCAGATTAATGGGCACATGATACATGGTGAGGGGTCCCAGATTGAAAACCTTCCTAATCTCCTCGGGACTGATGGTAACTAAAGCCTCACCATCTATTCTTCTCACTACCTTAGTGGCTTGGTCATAGTTTTTTGCTATGGCTTCAAGCAGGTCAAAATCCATAAACACGCTGGGGACAACAAGCTTCCCAAGATCAAAATTCCAAATATTGGCATGAGGGGCATATAACTTCCTCTCTGCAAACCATTTTTTGAATAAACTCAAACCAGTTTGAGCAGTTTGAGCATCCCGGACCCAATTACCCTTATCATACAATCCATCAGCTACCCTAAGCCTAGGGTTGAGTGAGGTTAACCTCTTAACTTGCACCGTTTCTACAGTAGATTCAAGAAGTAACTCAAGCAAATCATCATGCACATTTCTATCCAGGTAGTTTACTGCTCTTGTAAATCCCTTCTTAGGAGGCATCTTGGGCTATCCTTTTTAAAACTTAAAAGCTCACAAAGATGATGGCAGTTTTACTTACTTGAATTCTGTCTCAATTCTCCTTTGTATTCCTGCAAAATTTCAGCGAACAGATAACTTGACAATTTTTTATCAACCTTGGCACGCTTTTCTTTCAGTAATAGCTTTTGCACAAGAATGGCTTCAAATCTTTTCTCACGTGAAATGAAACTGATGCAATCTCTCTGTATTATACTCTATTTTTCCTCACGAACGAAGCTTTCTTGTCTAATTAATACAGAGAGTGGCACTACATTTTTTATTTAAAACTGCGTCGTTGATCTTCAAAGATCCTACGATCATGCGGTACAAAGAGAACAACTAGGAGTTATATTTTCCATGTCAGTTATTTTAACCAATGAGAGCTTGCCACGTACATAATTCTTTCTTTTGATGGCGCTTACATGTAGACCCACTGACGTTGGAGAACATGTGTCAGCATGTCGCTACTTCATTATGCATAAAGAAAAAGCACCTTGCCATGACGAGGCGGCGACAACCGTTGATCGGATCAAGAAATGATCGAAAGATATGCTACAGGACTTCTTAAGAAAGAAGGCGGCGGGCCCAACTTGCTATGTCGCTGAAATTATCTTCCTTGCAAGTCTTCATAGCAAGGTAGCGAGCTTCGTTGATTCAC
Organism: Cupressus sempervirens; assembly: GCA_028749045.1. Taxonomy (NCBI): domain Eukaryota; kingdom Viridiplantae; phylum Streptophyta; class Pinopsida; order Cupressales; family Cupressaceae; genus Cupressus; species Cupressus sempervirens. The sequence goes on along the minus strand of CM053784.1, from coordinate 567,971,450 downwards.
TTCAAGCTGACGTTCCAGATTTCTTGTACATTTAGTTAGGTAGGTATTAATGAGAATCGGATCTCTGCATAGCTAGCACATGTCAAAATTTATTACAGTCATCTGTCATTACACGTCATCAAAGATCTTGCCGATCTTTTGCCATTTTACGGGTCCTCGCTAACTCGCTAACGGTGAAGCACCTCAATTTTTTGATAGCGAGTTAGCGAGCTTCGGCACTTTAAAGGATTCTGTGCCAAAAAAAAGCAAGGGGTACCCAGTAATTACTTCTGTTAATTAAAACTGATTCTGACAACGGTATTTATGACTGGTCATGCCACCTGGTGTAATTATGATACAAGCAAGATGCAATGTCATCATTTTTAGATTTTCACGTGGCCTCGCTACTTTGCTAACGGTGAAGTGCCTGAATTTTCCGATAGCGAGGTGGTGGAACTTTCGGAAAAATCAACATTCTGGCTCTGATGTCAGATATTCTAGTGGGTCCTTCTCCTTCCCTTTTTTATGGCGAATTGCAAAGTGTACCTGCACAATAAAACATTTAAAGCAAATCTCCGATCGCCGCACCTTCACTTCATGGTCCCACTGCTTAAAAACTCAACACTCGCTATCTCGCTATACTTAATGAGCATGCAACTCTCAATAGCGAGGTAACGCCAGCGGTAGATCTAATCGGATCTGACGGTTGGGACAAATAGGAAGAAAGGTATTCCGGGAGAAAGGAAAAGGAATACGAAAGCATATTCGCTTCTTTTGAAATTTGAAAATTTCGCGCCCGACCATTTATGAATAGGGATGAATATAGGGCTTATATGGCGAATATTTCTTATAGATGGTTTATCCAAAACCTTATACTTCACTTAGACATAGAACATCTGACTTTTCTATGGTTTAACTGAAAAATTTTTTACTGCAGAAAAAGTCAGACCAACAGTGGCTTTGTCTGGGGATGATAGACTAGTTGAATCTATGCAAGGATTCAGAATCTATGGGAGAGCAGACCACACATCCAGGAAGTGACAACTTCTTCAGAGAGCACAGAGCAACACACAAAAACAAAAACTCAGACTGTACAAGGATTTACAGAAAACAAGACGCCAGGAAAACCTAAAACTATTGTTCATGGAAGAAAATAAGTATTTTTTCAAGAAAAATACCTCTTCAAGAACTGTCCATGAACTGGCAATTCAAGAATATTATCAAACATATCTTTGATTATGTAAGAATATTCACCCCAAGCATTCTCAATGAGATATGGGCCTAACCAAATGGGATCAAATTTGCCATGTTTTCCTTTATCTTCAATTCTGGCGTTCCACATTAAGACTAGGTCTCCATTTTCAAATTTCTTGTTTACAGTTCTTTTATCATAGAGTGTTTTGACTTGTAACTGCAATTTTTGATTTCTCAGAGATGCTTCTCTTCTGGCTTTGGTCAATCCTACCAATTCATTCATTCTTTCTTTCATTTCATCAGTAGTATCTTCATCATATGACTAGATGTAATTGTATAATCCCATCAAATTTTTCTGGGGCATTCTAGCTTGAATTCCATACACTAAATCAAATGGAGCCACCCTAATTGCCTTCTTTACAGTTACTCTGTCAGCCCATATTACCAACTGTAATTTGGAATCCCATGCCCTTTTATTATCGTCCAAGGTTCTCTTAATGATTTTCAATAGGCTTTTATTTGTGGACTCAGCTTGTCCATTCCCTTGTGGATGATATGGGGCAGATGTTGTTCTTGTCATTCCATATTTATCACAAAACTTGATGAATTCCTCAGACCTAAAACACATAGCATTATCTGTGACAATTTTCTGTGGACATCCAAATCTGGAAATGATATTATTCAACAAGAAATTATTTACCACTTTACTCGTTGCATTTCTGGTAGGGATAGCCTCTACCCATTTTGTAAAGTAGTCAGTAGCAACCAAAATCCAAGAATAGCCAGTACTGGACTTGGGAAAAATTTATCCTATGAAGTCCAGACCCCACTGTTGAAAAGGTGCTTTAGTTTCAACTGGCTTCAGTGGAGTATTTCCTGAGAATTTCAGCTTTCCAGCAAATCTCTGACAAGGATCACATTTTTTAACCATAACTTGAGCATCTTTGAACAAAGTAGGCCACCAGAAACCAGCTCTCATTATCTTATGTGCAGTAGTATTGGCCATGTAATGTCCTCCACATACTCCAGCATGCATTTCTTTCAAAATCTCTTTTGCCCTTTCTCTGTCAACACATTTCAATAGAACTCCTTCAAAGTTTCTCCACCATAAGTTATTTTGAACAATTACATACCTGATGGCTTGCAATTTAATATTCCTTTTTTCATTATCAGGCAGATGGGGAGGAACTTCCATATGTTGCAAATAATGTATAACATTAATGTACCAGTCACACTGGTCCATGTCGCATAAATCAGTTCTGAAATCATCATTTACTAGGTTTATCTGATTAGCTTCTAGGTTAGTTTCGGCCATAAGTTTGGCCAAACCTTGACCTCTTACTAACTTAGTTATCTGCATATCAATGTTAAATTCTTGGATTCTATTGATCCATCTGCATCTCCTTCCTGACACTTCTTGCTGAGAGAAAATATCTTTAACTGCAGCACTAAGTACAAAGGCAATAATAGTAGCACCTACCAAATAACTTCTGAATGCTTTTATGGCCTTTACCAAAGCATATGCTTGTTTTTCATTTATTTCATACTTCAGTTCAGCATGCTGCAGGGATTTGCTAAAAAAGGCAATAGGCTGTTCATACCCTTTTTGGTTTTTCTGTAATAAAACTGCAGCTACAATATGGAATGATGCAAAAGAAAAAATATGCATGGGTTTTGTATAATCTGGGGTCCTCAACATTGGAGCATTTTTTATCGCAGTTTTTATATCCTGGAATGCCTGTGAAGGTTCACCATTCCAATCTATAACAGCTCCTTTCTTGAGCATTTTTGAAATGGGTCTACTGATTTCAGCGAAATTGGTAACAAACCTCCTCAAAAAGTTAACCTGGCTAAAAAAGGACTGTATACCTTTCACATTTTTAGGTTTAGGGACTTTATCAATAGCTATCACCCTTTCTGGGTCTATTTTTACCCCATCCTTGGACACTATGTGTCCTAATAACTTTCCTTCTGTGACCCCAAACGAGCATTTCTTTGGGTTTAGGGATACCCCATATTCCAGGGCTTTTATAAAAAAAATTTCCAAATGTTTGCAGTGATCTTCAGCCTTGTTAGAATACGCTGTAAGATCATCCTGGTACACAACCATAAATTTGTCAATATATTCATGAAATGCTACATCCATGGCTCTTTAGAAAGTAGCTCCTGCATTAATCAAGCCAAAAGGCATCCTCACATACACATACGTTCCCCAAGGGGTTGTGAAGGCTGTTTTGAACTGTTCACTTTCTTTTACCAGAACTTGATTATATCCAGAAAAGCCATCCATCATTGACATCAATTCAGAGCTGGTCACTTGTTGCAACATGGCTTCCATATTAGGTAAGCCATAATTATCTTTTAGAGATGCAATGTTTAGATTTTTAAAATCCACACAAAGCCTAATATCTCCATTCTTTTTTCTTACAGGAACAAGGTTTAAAACCCAAGTGGAATGCCTAATTGGTTTGATTATTCCACCATCTCTCATTTTTGTCAGTTCTTCTTGCATTTTTGGGGCAAGGGTAGGATTGATTGGCCTCTGCTTTTGCCTAAAAGGTTTTACATTTTCTTTCAACAGTATGACATGCTGGAAAAGGTCCTCCCTATAAGCTTTAAGGTCATCATATGACCAAGAAAAAACATGCCTGTACTTTCTAAGTAGGTCAATCAATGCTTTTCTGATTTGAACTGGCAGATCTTGGCCGATGTAAACCTTTTTAGGGAATTCATCCGTTCCCAAATTCATTTCTTCTAGCTCCTACGGTTTGGGGTCCTTTATTTCCGATCTTACTCTGTCTTGGTTATCAAAAATGTTCTCCAAGACTACCAACCCCTTAGGCATCTTATTTGTTTTTAATTGCATGATTTCTTGACCAAAAATGGTTTCCTTCCCATTTATGGTTTCAATCAGTCCATTGTAGTCCATCTCCTGCCCATGGTATTTGTCTTCATTTAGCAAAAAATTTGTGATATCTTTGTCATCTTCAAACACCTGCCAATTGTCAATGTTGTTAGGTATAGAAGGTCTGTTTTGAACCTCAATCTGGGAGATTCCTGCAAATGATATTTCTTTTGGTTTGATAGCTACATTGGCCAGAAGATCGGCCATTTTATTTTGGGTCCTATCTCTCCATGAGATCCCAAATGCATCAAAGAATTCTATTTGATCCCAGACCGCATTTCTATATTGTTTTAATCTCCTATTTTTTGAGGAGTATGTTCCTTTAATCTGAGAGATGATCAATTCAGAATCCCCTATGACACACAATTTCTTAATTTTGTGGTCTGTGGCCACTTTGAGACCTAGCAACAATGCTTCATATTTAGCAATGTTATTAGTGCAAGCAAACTTCAAGGTGAATGAATACCTGAAGGTGTTATTTTCAGGGGACACAAAGACTACACCTGCCATTGCACCCTCTTTAGAAATAGCCCCATCAAAGAACATTGTCCACAATTTTGGTGAATTCATGCAACATTCAACCTCATTTTCAATGTTATCAGGTAAGTTTTCCACTTCCTGAATAATTAATTCAGCCCTGAAAGCATTAATCCCAGTGTCTAGGAAACAGGTGGTATCTTTGTCAATTTCTTCACCTAAGATGTGGTTAACCCTTGGTTCCCTATTTACCCTGATAGCTTTGTCCCCTATATGGAAAGTGGCATAAGTAAGGTCACATTGTAGGCTTCCCCCCATGGCGGCACTCCATTTTCTGGAAAGTAGCATCCCGTAGTGTGGGGGTATATCCACTACAAGGACAGACATGGTTAATTCCACCTCAGGAAATGCAGCTAGTTTGAATGGTAAGGCATTTATAGTACTTATTACTGGAACCTCTCTAGCATCCATCCCTCGGCATCTACCTTGCTTAGTATCCACCTTCAATCCTAGGGCTTCCATTACTTTAAAAGGCATTATAGTGTTGGAAGCTCCAGAATCTATCATACAATTTTTCAAAGTTTTCCCTTTTATGATTAGACTAAGGAAAAAAGGATCAATATCTTGTATGAATGCAAATAATGAATCATCTAAGAACATCTGAGGAATCTGGGATATAATACCATTGTCCTCTATTATTAATGGGGTCTGTTGGGCTACAGCTTGATCATCAATACTATTGTTGTTTGCTATTCCACCCAACCATGACAAAGCCTTATTTTTATGCTCTTCAATTCTAAAAAGCTCAGATAAGGGTACTTTCACAGTAATTTGAGATAACATGGCAATCATATCAACAGGTTCAACCACAGTAGGTTTTACAATAGTACCTAGAATCGGAGTCTTTTGAGTAGTGGGTACTACTTTTAGCTTGACAACATCCGGTTTTGATTTCTCTGGTTGCACTACGGTCTTTGTTGCTTCACCTTTCTGAAATTGAACCTTCTTTTTTGGTTCCCATTTCTGACCCTTGTTCTCCTTGATCTTAGACACATCTATACTAGCTTTCTTATGTTGATCATCTGTCTTATGAGTGGTGTCTTTGATGAACATACTAGATGGCCTTCCTGCCTCATTATTTATTGCTCTATTTCTCAAATTGTAATTACTGTGGACTTGTGAAATCATTTCGGCTATAATTCTATCAATTTCCTCCTTAGAGGGGATTCTTAGGTTTGTGAAACCTACTTCAGAAAATGTATTGCATACCTTATGTGTATCATTCTTTTCATCATCTAAAAATATTTGTTGATGATGTAACTGGTAAGCAATTCTCTGGCTGGTAACATCATTCTCAGGTTCTTTTGAATCAGAATCTATCAAATCATCAGATGTGTTCGCCATATTGCAGCTTATATCATCATGGTTTTTTTCTTCTGTTTCTTCTTCTGCTCGCACTCCTTGAGCTTGGGCGAACGACTGGGCAACAGCACAATAATCAGCAGAATGAGGTGATTGGCATATAATGCACCAAGGTACATCATTATTCATATTTACAGTGTTCCTTTGTAGGGGGTCTGGGGTACCCTTATCTTTCATATTTTGGATCTGGTTGGGAACTGGTTTACCATCTTTCCATTGGGTGGTGTAAGGGTAATTCTACATCCTAGGCTGTCTATTGAAATTGTTGTTATTCATAGGGGTTCTCTCAGTAACATTTGTTTTATTGAAAATAGTGGGATTCATCTTCTTGAGCATTTCTAAAACATGGCCTATAGTAGGTTCTTCAGGCCTTTTTCCTATGGGAGTTTTGTCACCTTCCCTTTTATTATTATTCTTAGGGTTGAAAAGCTTAGGATCATCCCTCCTCCCTAATTTGCCAGAGGCCTTTCTATTATTTTCTATATTCACTGCAACTCTATAGGCATCTCTCAAAGTTTTAGGATCCTTGTCTCTCAATTGGTAGGCCATTTTGCTATCAAAGGCATTGAAATAGGTTGTAAGAAAGACGTCTTCATTTAACCGCATAAACTGAAATAGTTTGTACATCCCTTTCTGAAATCTCACATTGAAGTCAAATGTGGATTCATCTTGATATTGTTGAACTCATTCAACATGAATCCTGCATTAGTATTGTCCCCATATTGTTCTTTGAACAATTTCTCCAAATCACTCCATGAAGTAATACTATCATCAGGCAACCTCCTAAACCAATCCCTTGCATCCTCTGTGAGTGAATGCACAAATAATTTCATCACCATGTCCTCATGTTCAACTTCGTAATCATTGAGCATGTCAATGAAAATTCTCAAATTTTTTTCACCAGTAATAGCATTATTTCCAGAAAACTTAACCACTTTATCCCTTAAATCAAAAGATATGGGATGGGGGGCACCAGGAATACTGACAAATGATATTTGTCTATATTTTTCGAGGTATATAGGCTTCTTCTAGAAACTAGGAGCGTTAGAGGTACTAGCTGCATTAGCTTGAGTTAGGAGAGCAGCTTGGGATAGCTGTGGTGGGACAAATGGGACTTGAGTGCCAATATTGGAAGATGAGGTAGGAGCAGATTGGGGTGCTTTCTGAGTCGAGATTATGGGAGCATTAACTGGTGCAGGATTTGTAGGTGGGATAGACAAACTAGGCCATGAATTCAATGCAGAATTAGACTTTATGAATTGGATTTTCCTTCTGGTTTCTGCGGCCTGAGCTTCATTTTCAACCTTCTCAAGTTCTTTTGCAAGGTCTTCCCTCTCCTTTCGAGCCTTCTCTAGTTCCATATCTAATTTTGATATGGAGGGTTGTATAGGTTTGCTCGGTATGGCTTGAGGCTCATTTATTTGGATTCCTATAGCCTTGCCTTTCCCTTTATCTGGAACTGTTCCAGTGGGCTCTATTGGATTAACTTGAATGGGTTTATAAGCTTGAACTTGAGCAATAATTGGTTCTTGCCTTTGATTTAGGAGTTTTTCCTGTTGTTGAACTTTAGCTCTTAGATTATCAATATTTCCAAAGACGTCCTGATGGAGAGTGGGGGTATTCTCTTCTAATTTTTTATTTTGCTCTTTCAAAGCAGCCATCCTTCTTAGCAAAGTATCTCTTTCTATTATTGCATCCAAAGTGGCTCGCTCCCTTTCCTTTTCAAGACGGATGTGTTTAGCTTCTTCCTCAGCAATCCATTTCTTCAAAAATCCTATTTCAGATTGCACTTCTTTAGAATCAGCAGAGGTTGCCTCGAAATCAGCAGGATCATCTAGATCTATAAGGTTTGGTTCCATATATGGGGCTACTCTGGGATTAAAAAGGGTATCAGATGAACTCCTAAATCCTAGCCTACAATTTATATCTGCTGCAGGCCCTAGTCTTGGTGAAGCAATTCCCATAGTAGATACATCTTTATCTTGAAAAACTCTCTGATCTGGTAATGGGGTACTAAAAATACCTCCTAAAAGTCTTGTATTTTCGGATTCAGAACTAAGCAAAGATGATTCTCTTGCTATTATCAGTTGATAATGGGAATTTACGGAGGCATTACCTCTAGGCTTCCAAGTAGGATTTGGATCTATTCTTTTCTTATTTTGGTTCTTCCTACCACCTTGGGGTAAATCAGTATACATTGATACATCGAGATTGGCTCTCATGTAAGCCCTTGTGTTTTTTCTCTTGTCAGCCATATTCTCCTTTTGTTACAATAAGCACTAGCTTCAAAACCTTGACTGAGTCGCCACCCTTTTTCGGGAAAATATAATAACACTTCTTACTGACAGAAAGAAAACAATACACAAGTGGGAATAAAGATATGGCACAAAGAGATCAATCACTGATGTTGTAAGACTGCAACTCTTGCTTGTTAGATAAGACACTCGGATAAGCTGGATGCATCAGTGTGTAGCAATGGTACTTGGGTTTATATCTTCTTTAAATTCTCAAGTTTTGACACTAAAGATTCCCCAGCAGAGTCACCATTTTGTTGGTGTTTTATTTTGATGTTAACAGTGCTAAAACTACTAGGCGACAAAAGGCTTAGTACCTAGATATCAGTACATACACAACCTAAAGAATAGCCAATTCTCATTATCACTTGCATATGCAAAGTACTAGGGCCCAACTTCAACAAAACCTTAGATGGTTTTCTACTCTTTTGGCTCTGTAAAAACCAGGGCGGGTGCACCCGGGGATGGTTCAAAGATGAAATAATTGTATGAGAATTATCCTTAGTTTCATTTTCATTCTCATCTCTAAATCCTCAAACATATAGGTAAATAACTGATAAAAACATCCCTTGAACAGATATGGCCAAGAAATCTTCTATAGCTCTGCAGATGTTTCCAACAACAATGGCTAAATGAAGCTAAAACAATCCATGCAGGCAAGTGCTGGGCAACTTTGAAAATCTTACAGGAAAGATAATTGAAAATTGATTTTATGATGTATTTTGAAAAAGCTAGTTATAATATACTTCTCTTTTGGCTGAAATACTTTCGATCAGTGCCTAATCCATTGGGAATTTAGAGTCAAGTAAATTCTTAGATCTAATTTTTTGCCTTGCAACGAATTTTCATCAGCAATTCTTACCAGAATTTATCATTCAAAAATCCTTATTAACACCCAAGCAACCTCATCACATTCATCAGAGCCTTTATTTAATCCATTGAATTAACAGCAATAACAAATGGATGTACAGTCTTACTAAATTGCAATCAATTGCATAAGCTTTTACTCACACAACATCAAGGTAGCTAAGTATTAAAAAAGGAGACAAAATTCAGAGAAGAACAGATATGGGGACAGTTCATAATTTGTATTCATTTCCTTTGAAAATGGTATATCCTTTACAAAAGACCCAGAAAAAGCTTCAGAAAAGAAGCACAGTTCTTTCTACATTCATCTATATCTCAGAAATTTTGACAGAAAAAGTATACTATAAATTTCTTTCCCAAAATGTTTGGACCAAAAAAGAACTAAGCATAATACTTAGTGAAAACCAAATTCGGACCCCTCTTTAGCCTTGGGATCTCACTTAAATAATGTGAGATGCAACAAGCTTCAGGCTACAGAAGGTGACAGGTGTCCTTCTTTTGAAAAACAAAAACAAGAATAACAGAAAGGTTGATTACAATAGCACTTCTTGGCGGGTCCCTTTCTGTTATGCTTCTTGGTTGTTATGATCTGCTCTCGCAATCATTCCTCATCTTCAGAGTACATACCCATAAGGTCTGTAAGTGATGTATCATCTTCTGTTACATGCAAAATCACTTTAACCTGGGGATTTTCTATGTCATCATTGCTGACTACAAGAGTAACTATTACTCTTACATCTTCCTCGTCATCTTCTCCTGACATCTGTTCACTAAACTGATCTTTCCATCTGTTGAAAGTATCATCATCTAGCCAATCAAAACTTAGGGTTTCTCTTTATATCTTTATTAAAGAATTGGCATTTTCTTCTAAATCATTGAATTCTTTTCTTATATCGGCATAATATAATTGTATTTTTACCAGCTCTTCATTTGTCTTTCCCCAAAACCAATGGCCAGTCTCACTGATGATGTTTGTTATTCTGTTATCGAATAATTCATCCATTTCCTTTTTCCATTTGTCTTTTTTCTTTACTGTATCAATAGATTCTAAGGCACAAGGAAATAGGGTGAATTTTTTAGCAAGATATCTTGAAAAATAGAGTGTCAATTTCCTCTGTAAAGAATCTCTTTTATTTTCAAAATTATCTAATTGATTCAATAAATCAAAAATCCTCTCAACCTGATGATAAGGCATTTGAACTGTAGATATACAAATAATTGTAACATCATTATTTCTCTGTCTCCACTTCTGTGCAAGAGAATCTAATCCATTCTTTTCTTTATTTAATTCATCCATGAGGGTTACAATCCTTGTCAACTGATCATAAAAATTTGACCATTGTATTTTATCCCTCAAGTATGTCACACCCTGCCTCCATTTCTCTTCCTGCTGATTTCTAAATTCTATCTGCCACTCATGTAATTTGGTTTTTTCTACTTCAAATTCCTCTGCAGTATAGAATTGGGGTCTTTCAAGGGTGTCAGGTATCTCAATAATAGGGGTTAATCCCACAGATGATTATGGGGGATATGCAATTCTTAATGTACTGGATTCTCCCACTTTTCTCTTTCCAAGTACCTTTTCTAATTGAGATACCCTGTTTTCTAACTCAATTCTCCTTTTTACCTCTTGATTAAAGGCTTCCACCACTACTTCATATTTATTATGCATATCAATTATTTCCCTCTCTTCTCTTTCCGCAGTAGCCAGGGCAAATTTAGAATAATCCACATTTATGTGGGCTGCCTGTACATTTGAAGTGTCAGCAACTCTTCTTACAATGATACTCCCTGTCAATCCTGAATCATCAGGCTATGATGAAGTAACTCTAGATCCTCTTCTCAGGGACCACATAACAAGGGCAGCTTGATCATTGCTGAATGCTGTACCCAAGAATTCCTCTTTATTTGGATCCTGGAGTCCTAAATTATTTGAAACAGAATTAAAAATTAATGTGTCAGCAATGTCCCAATTGGGCAATAATAAAACATTAGCATTTTTTACCATCTGTCTTCCCTCATTAGGGGTTATATTTTTGAACTCTTGAACCATTTGTTCCTTTATTAGATTTTGAATGGAGGCCTCATCCATTTCCGGATGTTCTGCTCTCATATTATTGCACCTTTGCTCAAATATGTGCATGTTTACTCTCCACGCAAACTGATGGAAAGCCCTAGATCTTACAAAATTGTTATCAGACAAAAAATGCTGACTGGCTTGTTCCAAAATAGGGTCCAATTCCCTTCCTTTGAAATCTACTGTAGTTAATTCAAAACTTGGTATAGGGGGTTCTTGAGGGTTCCCTTCATCAATCTCTGCTTGTGTAACAAAAATTTCTCCTTGTGACCCCATTTGTTCGAATTGCTCATTGGTGAGCTATTCTTCCTCAATTCTTATTGGGGTTTGAGAAGGTGAGCCACCTTCATTAGGGGATACTTCCTCCCTTATTATTCTCCTTCTTTTGGGGGAAGGTTCAGGGGGTCTTTCTTCTAGGACAGTGCTGGTGGATTCACTTATCTGTTTTTCTTTATGCACAACGGGCACCTGCTGTCGGACAATAGTATATCCTGTTTTCTTCCGTACCACTAGTGGACCTATTCCAATGTTGGGAGTGAAACCCAATTTTCTCATAATTTCTCTGGCTTTATCTGGAAAAGAATTAATAAAATGCTGTTTCTTCTCATTCATTACTTCCATTATCTCAGAGAAAGTACTCATGAGCTTATGTATTTTATCTGCATTGTTTGCAGCATTACTAAGAGGACTGAAATCTTTGTCAAAACAATTAATGAATTCCAAAACTTTTGAATAGACTCTCCATTTTTCTTTCTTTATTTCTTGCTCATGGAGAGAGTATTCATTTCTTATTATATCTTCTGGAAAATAGAATTCATGCTGAACTGGACGAAGCTTGATTCTCAATCTAAGAGCAGAGTTAAAGAAACCTTCTGTATCACAAAAACGAGAGTGAGACACTGCCATTTTGTATTGATCCAAAAATTTATGCAGAAAGACCCACCCTTCTTTAGTTATCAAAAACTGGTGGGCTATAGTACAAGTAGGAAAAATTGATCCTGTCCCCCTTTTGTGCAAAAAGGCCTCCTCCACTCCTCCCAACTGCCACAAAAATTCAGCTATCCCTACCTTTAAAGGTACCTGATAGGGTAACACATGGGGTGTTCCTTTGAAACCATAGACCCTGATGACTGTTGAGACTGAATATGGGATAATATCTCCCCAATTATGTGAAACTTTTAGATTATGGGTTTTGTCCATAGGCCTGACAAGGTGCATTAATGCCTTAGGGATTCTGGGATTATCACTCAATAAGAGGCACCTTAGTTTGGAGGCAAAGTGCCTATCAAATCTAACGAAGCTAACATTTTCTGCTTCCCAGGTCATGTCTGCACTCCACAATTGGACTGGCAATGCTTCCCCTTCTTGTTCTCTATTTAAAACCATTTCTTTACCAAAATAAGTGGCCCCTTTAAAAAGAAACATATGCATCAGTAAGGAATACTGACCCCAAACCTTTTCCACCTTGCCCTGTGCAATCCCCACCAATCCATGATGAATCTCATTTGCCAAGTAAGATGCAAAATCAAAAATTATTTCCACACCAAAAGAAGAGATTTGGGTGATCATATACATGAAGCTCACCGGAATAAAGTCTTCTTCGCCCTCTCCGAAGACTCTGCACAGGGTCCTATATATCTCCAATGCCCTGGCATTAAAACATGATTTCTTGAAGGGCTCTTTAGAAGATGATGTTATGGTTAGGAGGCCTCCAATCCGGCCTATGTGGGCTTTCAGTGCACCCTATCTAACTACATGGTGAGGGGTCCCAGATTGAAAACCTTCCTAATCTCCTTGGGACTTATGGTAACTAAAGCCTCACCATCTATTCTTCTCACTACCTTAGTGGCTTGGTCATAGTTTTTTGCTATGGCTTCAAGCAGGTGAAAATCCATAAACACGCTGGGGACAACAAGCTTCCCAAGATCAAAATTCCAAATATTGGCTTGAGGGGCATATAACTTCCTCTCTGCAAACCATTGTTTGAATAAACTCAAACCAGTTTGAGCAGTTTGAGCATCCCGGACCCAATTACCCTTATCATACAATCCATCAGCTACCCTAAGCCTAGGGTTGAGTGAGGTTAACCTCTTAACTTGCACCGTTTCTACAATAGATTCAGGAAGTAACTCAAGCAAATCATCATGCACATTTCCATCCAGGTAGTTTATTGCTCCTGTAAATCCCTTCTTAGGAGGCATCTTGGACTATCCTTTTTAAAACTTAAAAGCTCACAAAGATGATGGCAGTTTTACTTACTTGAATTCTGTCTCAATTCTCCTTTGTATTCCTGCAAAATTTCAGCGAACAGATAACTTGACAATTTTTTATCAACCTTGGCACGCTTTTATTTCAGTAATAGCTTCTGCACAAGAATGGCTTCAAATCTTTTCTCGCGTGAAATGAAACTGATGCAATCTCTTTGTATTATACTCTGTTTTTCCTCAGGGACGAAGCTTTCTTGTCTAATTAATACAGAGAGTGGCACTGCATTTTTTATTTAAAACTGCGCCGTTCATCTTCAAAGATCCTACGATCATGCGGTACAAAGAGAACAACTAGGAGTTATATTTGCCATGTCAATTATTTTACCCAATGAGAGCTTGCCACGTACATAATTCTTTCTTTTGATGGCGCTTACATGTAGACTAACTGACGTTGGAGAACACGTGTCAGCATGTCGCTACTTCGTTATGCATAAAGAAAAAGCACCTTGCCATGACGAGGCGGCGACAACCGTTGATCAGATCAAGAAATGATCGAAAGATATGCTACAGGACTTCTTAAGAAAGAAGGCGGCGGGCCCAACTCACTATGTCGCTGAAATTATCTTCCTTGCAACTCTTCATAGCGAGGTAGCAAGCTCCGTTGATTCACTTCAAGTTGACGTTCCAGATTTCTTGTACATTTAGTCAGGTAGGTATTAATGAGAATCGGATCTCTGCATAGCTGGCACATGTCAAAATTTATCATAGTCATCTATCATTACACATCATCAAAGATCTTGCCGATCTTTTGCCATTTTACGGGGCCTCACTAACGGTGAAGCACCTCAATTTTCTGATAATGAGGTAGCGAGCTTCGGCACTTTAAAGGATTCCGTGCCGGAAAAAAGCAAGGGGTACCCAGTAATTACTTCTGTTAATTAAAACTAATTCTGACAATGGTATTTATGACTGGTCATGCCACCTGGTGTAATTATGATACAAGCAAGATGCAATGTCATCATTTTTAGATTTTCACGTGGCCTCGCTACTTCGCTAACGGTGAAGTGCCTGAATTTTCCGATAGCTAGGTGGTGAAACTTCCAGAAAAATCAACATTCCGGTTCTGATGTCAGATATTCTAGTGGGTCCTTCTCCTTCCCTTTTTTATGGCGAATTGCAAAGTGTACCTGCACAATAAAACATTTAAAGATAATCTCCGATCGCCGCACCTTCACTTCATGGTCCCACCACTTAAAAAATCAACACTCGCTATCTCGCTATACTTAATGAGCATGCAACTCTCAATAGCGAGGTAACACCAGCAGTAGATCTAATCGGATCTGATGGTTGGGACAAATAGGAAGAAAGGTAACCCGGGAGAAAGGAAAAGGAGTACGAAAGCATATTCGCTTCTTTTGAAATTTGAAAATTTCGCGCCCGACCATTTATGAATAGGGATGAATATAGGGCTTATATGGCGAATATTTCTTATAGATGGTTTATCCAAAACCTTATACTTCACTTAGACATAGAACATCTGACTTTTCTATGGTTTAACTAAAAAAAATTTTACTGCAGAAAAAGTCAGACCAACAGGGGGATTCGCGCCGATCGCATAAATTTATGTAACAGCCAAGCAACACCAGACGGAGGTGCTAGATGAGGGCTCCCATTTTAGATCAAGTTTTAAAATCATCAAGTTTTAGATCATAAATGCCCCTCTAATTGATTCAACGTTGGCATCCACCGTTTCAAAATCCGACATATCCATCTGCCCTGACAGCAGCGTTGAATCAATGAGGGGGGCACGAGAGAGGCTCGTGGCAACCACCTCTCCCGTTGTAGCCACAATAGGCATGCAAAAAAATTTTCTACAGTGCCAAGCACCCACCTCATGGCTAGAGACAAGGGCTCACCATTAGATCAACTTCGAAATCGCAGAACAGACGCGGTGTAGAATGGCAACCGCTGCCAAGTCTCTTCCGTAATTACGTCGGTCGAGTGATCAAAGAAGGTGATCTAAGAGAGGGTTCAAGCATTAGGCATTCATTGGGGGATTCGCACCGATGGCATAAATTTATGTAATACCCGAGCAACACCGGACGGAGGTGCTAGACGAGGGCTTGCAACCGTTGCAAAACCTTTTTCCGAAATTGCGCCAGCAGAGTGACAAGAAAACATGATCTAAAGGAGAGTCCACAAATAGCACCCTCGAGGGTGGGCTTCATGACCCTGTAATTGATTCAACATCGGCATCCACTGTTTCAAAATTTGACATATCCATCAGCCCTGACAGCGACGTTGAATCAATGAGGGGGGCACGGGAGAGGCTCGCGGAAACCACCTCTCCCATTGTAGCCGCGATAGGCACGCAAAAAATTTTGCTAGAGTGCCAAGCACCTACCTCATGGCTATAGACAAGGGCTCGCCATTAGGATCAACTTTGAAATCGCAGAATAGATGCGGTGTAGAATGGCAACCGCTGCCAAGTCTCCTCCGTAATTGCGTCAGTCGAGTGATCGAAGAAGGTGATCTAAGAGAGGGTCCAAGCGTAGGCCTTTGTTGGGGGATTCGCGCCGATGGCATAAATTTATGCAATACCCGAGCAACACCAGACAGAGGTGCTAGACGAGGGCTCCCATTTTAGATCAAGTCTTAAAATCACCAAGTAGACGCGGTGAGGGCTGGCAACCGCTGCCAAACCTTTTTCCGAAATTGCGCCAGCTAAGTGACAAGAAAACATGATCTAAAGGAGAGTCCAGGAATAGTACCCTCGAGGGTGGGCTTCATGCCCCTCTAATTGATTCAACGTCGGTGGCCACCATTTCAAAATCTGACATATCCATCTGCCCTGACAGCGGCATTGAATAAAATGACGGGGGCACGGGAGAGGCTCGCGGCAACCACCTCTCCCATTGTAGCCGCGATAGGCACGCAAAAATTTTTGCTAGAGCACCAAGCACCCACCTCATGGCTATACACAAGGGCTCGCCATTAGATCAACTTCAAAATCAAAGAATAGACACGGTGTAGAATGGCAACCGCTGCCAAGTCTCTTCCGTAGTTGCGTCGGTCGAGTGATCAAAGAAGGTGATCTAAGAGAGGGTCCAAGCGTAGGCATTCATTGGGTGATTTGCACCGATGGCATAAATTTATGCAATACCCAAGCAACACTGGACGGAGGTGCTAGACGAGGGCTCCCATTTTAGATCGAGTTTTAAAATCACTGAGTAGACGCGGTGAGGGCTGGCAACTGTTGCCAAACCTTTTTCCAAAATTGCGCCAGCTGAGTGACAAGAAAACATGATCTAAAGGAGAGTCAAGGAATATCACATCAAGGGTGGGCTTCATGCCCCTCTAATTGATTCAACATCAGCGTCCATCATTTCAAAATCTGACATATCCATCCACCTTGACATCGGCGTTGAATCAATGAGAGGGGCACGGGAAAGGCTTGCGAAAACCACCTCTCCTATATAAGCTATTAGTGCGAGGCTCACTCTCCATTAGAAATTTGCAAACACACTGAAAACTGCCTAAAAAATCCAAATCCTTGAAAATTTTGACCAAACAACCATTCACGACCCAATTTTTTATGAGGTCGGCAGAGGAGCAAAAGATTGTCATGGAGCCAATTTTTTGTGAGTTCATGGAGCCAAGGGACTGAAATGGTCATCGAGCTCATCCGATCAACTGGATGAATTTCACCTTGAAGGGGGCCCAATCCAAAAGTTTTGGAGGTCATCTCCTGGAACTCTCAAGAACAAGGCCCATCTTACATGCAAACTCTGCTACTGTGCAAACATAGGTTGCAATTAAAGAGAAATTGTGAGGCCGTCACAATGGCCCGAGGCCAATGCTCTGACTAAGTCAATTTTCTCTTGCAATCACCATGCCACTGTTCACAGAGAGATCTCCCCATTCACTTGTGATGCGACGCACAATCCAAGTGCTAGACGCGAGCTCACCCTTGAAAGAAAGACCACTTTCCAAGACATCCCCCGATGACACATTGGAATGACAACCGCTGTTGAACCATTCCCAATGTTGTGCCGATCGAGTTGGCACAAAGGCGACCTTAGGGAGCTCCCGCGTAGCAATCGGGATGTGCTTTCATACCCATCTCTCACAAAAACCAATGTTAGCTGTGAACAAATTTGGAATCCAAGGACTCGCATCCATCGATATCGTCGCCACTGGGTCTATATACAAAGGCCACAGAGAGGTTCCGATAAGAGAAGCTCCCCTGCTCGCTCGCACAAACATCCCAAATTCTAGACACAAGCTCCTGCCCTTAGAGCATCACTCTCCAGATCACCACAATGACACATTGGAATGACAACCGCTGCCGAACAACTCCCAAAATTGTGGCAATGGAGTGAGAAAGAAGAGCAACTTTGGGGAGCTGCGCATAGAAAACGGGCTGCTGCTGCTTCATTCCGCTCTTATATAGATCTGACATCGTTGATTTCATTTGGAATCCGATGCTGCATTCATCCTTGCTCACACAAGCAATGGCTCTTCTAATCAAATGGCCACGGGGAGCTTCTGATAACATAGGCTCCCTTGTCACTCGTGATGCGCAGCCCAACTGCTAGACGATGGCTCGCCCTTCAGATCGCTGCCCAGGCAACCACCAAAATGGAACCATTGGAATGACAACCACTGCTGAACCATTCTGAAAATTTTTTGCCAAAGAAGTTGTTGCGTAGAGAACGACTCTGGGGAGAGAGCCCTCGCATAGCAAAATCGGGATGGCTTCACGACCCTCCCAATAGAAACGATGTTGGTGCCAGTACTCCAAATCTGAATAACGTGTCTTTCGCAAACACCAGCACTGATTCTATTGGGGGAGGGTCACCGAGAGCTTTTGTTATCAAAGCTCCCATTATAGCCACGATAGGCACACAAAAAAATGCTAGAGCCCCAAGCACCCCACCTCATGGCTAGACAAGGGCTCGCGATTAGATCAACTTCGAAATCGCTAAACAGACAAGCTGTGGAATGGCAACCGCTGCCAAGCCTCTTCCGTAATTGCGTCGGTCGAGTGATCGAAGAAGGTTATCTAAGAGAGAGTCCAAGGCTAGGGATTCGTTGGGGGATTCACGCCGATAGAAAAAATTTATTAAATACCCGAGCAACACTGGACGGAGGTGCTAGACGAGGGCTCCCGTTTTAGATCAGGTTTTAAAATCACCAGGTAGACGTGGTGAGGGCTGGCAACCGCTGCCAAACCTTTTTCCGAAATTGTGCCAGCTGACTGACAAAAAAAAAGATCTAAAGGAGAGTCCAGGAATAGCACCTCGAGGGTGGGCCTCATGCCCCTCTAATTGATTCAACGTCGACGTCCACCATTTCAAAATTTGACATATCCATCCGCCCTGACACCAGCATTGAATCAATGAGGGGGGCACGGGAGAGGCTCGTGGCAACCACCTCTCCCATTGTTGCTAGGATAGGCACGCAAAAAATTGCTAGAGCCCCAAGCACCCACGTCATGGCTAGACAAGGGCTCGCCATTAGATTAACTTCGAAATCGCGGAACAGACGCGCTGTAGAATGGCAACCGCTGCCAAGTCTCTTCCGTAATGTCATCGATCGAGTGATCGAAGAAGGTGATCTAAGAGAGGGTCCAAGGGTAGGGCATTCATTGGCGGATTTGCGCCGATAGCAAAAATTTATGCAATACCCGACCAACACCGGACGGAGGTGCTAGATGAGGGCTCCCATTTTAGATCAAGTCTTAAAATCACCAAGTAGACGCGGTGAGGGCTGGCAACCGCTGCCAAACCTTTTTCTGAAATTACGCCAGCTGAGTGACAAGAAAACATGATCTAAAGGAGAGTCCAGGAATAGCACCCTTGAGGGTGGGCTTCATGCCCCTCTAATTGATTCAACGTCGGCGTCCACCATTTCAAAATCTGACATATCCATCCGCCCTGACAGCGACGTTGAATCAATGAGGCGGGCATGGGAGAGGCTCGCGGAAACCACCTCTCCCATTGTAGCCACGATAGGCACGCAAAATTTTTTTTGCTAGAGCGCCAAGCACCCACCTCATGGCTATAGACAATGGCTCGCCATTAGATCAACTTTGCAATCGCAGAACAGACGCGGTGTAGAATGGCAACCGTTACCAAGTCTCTTCCGTAATTGCGTCGGACTAGCGATCGAAGAAGGTGATCTAAGAGAGGGTCCAAGCGTACGCATTCATTGGGGGATTCACGCCGATGGCAAAAATTTATGCAATAATCGAGCAACACCAGACGGAGGTGCTAGATGAGGGCTCCCATTTTAGATCAAGTCTTAAAATCACCAAGTAGACGTGGTGAGGGCTAGCAACCGCTGCCAAACCTTTTTCCAAAATTGCACCAACTGAGTGACAAGAAAGCATGATCTAAAGGAGAGTCTAGGAATAGCACCCTCGAGGGTGGGCTTCATGCCCCTCTAATTGATTCAACGTCGGCGTCCACCATTTCAAAATCTGACATATCCATCCACCCTGACAACGACATTGAATCAATGAGGGGGGCATGGGAGAGGCTCGCAGCAACCACCTCTCCCATTGTAGCCGTGATAGGCACGCAAAATTTTTTTTGCTAGAGTGCCAAGCACCCACCTCATGGCTATAGACAAGGGCTCGCCATTAGATCAACTTCGAAATTGCAGAACAGACACGGTGTAGAATGGAAACTCCTGCCAAGTCTCTTCCATAATCGAGTCGGTCGAGTGATCGAAGAAGGTGATCTAAGAGAGGGCCCAAGCGTAGGCATTCGTTGGGGGATTCGCACCGATGGCAAAAATTTATGCAATACCCGAGCAACACCGGACGGAGGTGTCCTAGATGGGGGCTCCTGTTTTAGATCAAGTTTTAAAATCACCAAGTAGACGCGGTGAGGGCTGGTAACCACTGCCAAACCTTTTTCTGAAATTGCGCCAGCTGAGTGACAAGAAAAAATGATCTAAAGGAGAGTCTAGGAATAGCACCCTCGAGGGTGGGCTTCATGCCCCTCTAATTGATTCAACGTCGGCGTCCATCGTTTCAAAATCTGACATATTTGAATCAATGAGGGGGGCACGGGAGAGGCTTGCGAAAACAACCACTCCCATTGTAGCCGCGATAGGTACGCAAAATTTTTTGCTAGAGCACCAAGCACCCACCTCATGGCTATACACAAGGGCTCGCCATTAGATCAACTTCGAAATCGCAGAACAGACGCGGTGTAGAATGGCAACCGCTGCCAAGTCTCTTCCGTAGTTGCGTCGGTCGAGTGATCGAAGAAGGTGATCTAAGAGAGGGTCCAAGCATAGGAATTCATTGGGGGATTCGCGCCGATGGCATAAATTTATGCAATACCCAAGCAACACCGGACGGAGGTGCTAGACGAGGGCTCCTGTTTTAGATTGAGTTTTAAAATCACCGAGTAGACGCGGTGAGGGCTGGCAACTGCTGCCAAACCTTTTTTCGAAATTGTGCCACCTGAGTGACAAGAAAACATGATCTAAAGGAGAGTCGAGGAATAGCACATCGAGGGTGGGGTTCATGCCCCTCTAATTGATTCAACGTCGGCGTCCACCATTTCAAAAACCCACATTTCCATCCGCCTTGACATCGGCATTGAATCAATGAGAGGGGCACGGGAGAGGCTCGCGGAAACAACCTCTCCTATATAAGCTATTAGTGCGAGGCTCGCTCTGCATTAGAAATTAGCGAACACACCGACATCCGCCTTAATAATCCAAATCGTTGAAAATTCTGACCAAACAGCCATCCACGAACCAATTTTTTATGAGGTCGTCTAAGGAGCAAAAGATTGTCATCGGTTAGGAGATGTGAATTCATGGAGCCAATGGACTGAAATGGTCATCGAGCTCATCCGATCAACTAGATGAATTTCACCTTGAAGGAGCCCAATCCAAAAGTTTCGGAGGTCATCTCCTGGAACTCTCAAGAACATGGGCCATCTTATTTCCAAACTCTGCTACTGCGCAAACATAGGTTGCAATTAAAAAGAAATTGCAAGGCCATCACAGTGGCCAGAGGCCAATGCTCCGACTAAGTCAATTTTCTCTTGCAATCACCATGCCTCCGTTCATAGAGAGATCTCCCCATTCACTTGTGACGCAAAGCACAATCCAAGTGCTAGACGCAAGCTCGCCCTTGAAAGCCCACTTTCCAAGACATCCCTCGATGACACATTGGAACGACAACTACTGTCGAACCATTCCCAATGTTGTGCCGATCGAGTTGGTACAGAGGCGACCTTAGGGAGCTCCCGCGTAGCAATCGGGATGTGCTTTCGTACCCATCTCTCACAACAACCAATATGTTAGCTGTGAACAAATTTAGAATCCAAGGCTCTTATCCATCGATATCGTCGGCACTGGGTCTATATATTCAAAGGCCACGGAGAGGTTTCGATAAGAGAAGCTCCCCTGCTCGCTCGCACAAACATCCCAAATGTTAGACACAAGCTCCCGCCCTTAGCATCGCTCTCCAGATCGCTGCAATGACACATTGGAATGACAACCATTGTCAAAAAACCCCCAAATTTGTGCTGATGGAGTGAGAAAGACGAGCAACTTTGGGGAGCCACGCATAGCAAACGGGCTGCTGCTTCATTCCGCTCTTATATATAGATCCGATGTCATTGATTTCGTTTGGAATCCGAGGCTACATTCATCCTTGCTCACACAAGCAGTGGCTCTTCTCATCGAATGGTCATGGGGAGCTTCTGATTACAAAGGCTCCCTTGTCACCTGTGATGTGCAGCCCAACTGCTAGATGACGGCTCGCCCTTCAGATCGCTACCCAGGCAACCACCACAACGGCGCCATTGGAATGACAACCGCTGCCAAACCATTCCAAAAAAATTTTTGCCAAAGAAGTTGTTGCAAAGAGAATGACTCTGGGGAGAGAGCCCTCGCATAGCAAAATCAGGATGGCTTCACGGCCCTCCCAATAGAAACGATGCTGGTGCCAATATTCCAAATCCAAATAATGTGTCTTTCTCGAACACCAGCACCGATTCTATTGGGTTGATATCGTTGGCACTGGGTCTATATTTAAAGGCCATGGAGAGGTTCTGATAAGAGAAGCTCCACTGCTCGCTTGCACAAACATCCCCAAATGCTAGACGCAAGCTCCCGCCCTTAGCATCACTCTCCAGATCACCGCAATGACACATTGGAACGACAAACGCTATCGGACAACTCCCGAATTTGTGCCAATGGAGTGAGAGAAACAAGAGCCAGATCGGGTCGACGAAAATGGCTAAGCCAGATCGGGTCGGCCAGCATGGCTCGCCCACCATTTTTCGTTGAGAGCTTTCGATATTAAAGCTCCCATGTAGCCACGATAAGTACACCATGACAAATTGCTAGAGTGCCGAGCACCCATAGCAAATTGCCATTATACCAAGCAATGCCAGAGTGCTAGACAAGGGCTCACGTTTAGATCAAGTTTTAAAATCACCGAAAAGAAACGCCATGGATTGGCAACCGCTGCCTCACCATTTCCAAAATTGAGTCATCGAAAAACATGATCTAAAGGAGAGCCAAGGAAAAGCACTGAGATCGCTTCATGCCCCTTTCATTGATTCAACATCAGCATACACCGTTTGAAAACCCAACAATCCGATCTGCCTAGACACCAATGTTGAATCAATGAAAGGGGCATGGGAGAGGCTCGCGGCAACAACCTCTCCTATATAAGCTATTAGTGCAAGGCTCACTCTGCATTAGAAATCTACGATAGCACAGAAAACTCCCTTAAAAATCCAATTCAATGAAAAATGTGACCAAACAGCCATCCACGACACCATTTTTGGAGCTCGCCCAGAACGGCTCGGCCAGCATGGCTCACCCAGAATGGCTCGGCCAGCATGGCTCGCTCAGATCATCTCGGCCAGCATGGTGACTTGGTGACTTGGTGAGAGTACCTGGAACTGTCAAGAACAAAGGCCAATCTTACATGCAAACTCTACTGCTA
This sequence comes from Cupressus sempervirens, assembly GCA_028749045.1. Taxonomy (NCBI): domain Eukaryota; kingdom Viridiplantae; phylum Streptophyta; class Pinopsida; order Cupressales; family Cupressaceae; genus Cupressus; species Cupressus sempervirens. The sequence continues at coordinate 567,948,037 of CM053784.1, read as the reverse complement.
CGCAAACATAGGTTGCAAATATAGAGAAATTGCAAGGCCGTCACAATGGCCCGAGGCCAATGCTCTGACTACTAAGTCAATTTTCTCTTGCAATCGCCATGCCGCCGTTCAAAGAGAGATCTCCCCATTCACTTGTGACGATGCACAATCCAAGTGCTAGATGCGAGCTTGCCCTTGAAAGGCCGTGTTCCAAGACATCCCGATGACACATTGGAATGACAACCACTATCGAACCATTCCCAATGTTGTACCGATTGAGTTGGCACAGAGGCGATCTTAGGGAGCTCCCGCGTAGCAATCGGGAAGTGCTTTCGTACCCTTCTCTCACAAAAACCAATGCTAGCTGAACAAATTTAGAATCTAAGGCTCGTATCCATCGATATCGTCGGAACTGGGTCTATACTCAAAGGCCATGGAGAGGTTCCGATAAGAGAAGCTCCACTACTCGCTTGCACAAACACCCCCAAATGCTAGATGCAAGCTCCCACCCTTAGCATCGCTCTCTAGATCACCGCAATGACACATTGGAATGACAACCACTATCGAACAACTCCCAAATTTGTGCCGATGGAGCAAGAAAGAAGAGCCAGATCGGGTCAACGAAAGCAGCTAAGCCAAATTGGGTCGGCCCGCATGGCTCGGCCACCATTTTTCGCCGAGAGCTTTCGATATTAAAGCTCCCATGTAGCTTCGATAAGTACACCATGACAAATTTCTAGAGTGCCGAGCACCCATAGCAAATTGCCATTATACCAAGCGACGTCGGAGTGCTAGACAAGGGTTCACGTTTAGATCAAGTTTTAAAATCACCAAAAAGACACGCCATGGATCGGCAACCGCTGCCTCACCTTTCCCAAAATTGAGTCATCAGAAAACATGATCTAAAGGAGAGCCAAGGAAAAGCACCGAGATCGCTTCATGCCCCTTTCATTGATTCAACATCAGCATACACTGTTTGAAAACCCAACAATCCGATCTGCCTAGACACCAATGTTGAATCAATGAAAGGGGCATGGGAGAGGCTCGCAGCAACAACCTCTCCTATATAAGCTATTAGTGCGAGGCTCGCTCTACATTAGAAATCTGCGATAGCACGGACAACTCCCTTAAAAATCCAATTCAATGAAAAATGTGACCAAACAGCCATCCACAACACCGTTTTTGGAGCTCGCCCAGAACGGCTCGGCCAGCATGGCTCGCCTAGATCGGCTCGGCCAGCATGGTGACTTGGTGACTTGGTGAGAGTACTTGGAACTGTCAAGAACAAAGGCCAATCTTACATGCAAACTCTGCTACTGCGCAAACATAGGTTGCAATTATAGAGAAATTGCAAGGCCGTCACAATGGCCCGAGGCCAATGCTTCGACTACTAAGTCAATTTTCTCTTACAATCGCCATGCCGCCGTTCATAGAGAGATCTCCCCCTTCACTTGTGACGACGCACAATCCAAGTGCTAGAGGCGAGCTTGCCCTTGAAAGGCTGTGTTCCAAGACATCCCGATGAAACATTGGAACGACAACCGCTGTCGAACTATTCCCAATGTTTTTCCGATCGAGTTGGCACAGAGGCGATCTTAGAGAGCTCCCGTGTAGCAATCGGGAAGTGCTTTCATACCCTTCTCTTACAAAAACCAATGTTAGCTGAACAAATTTAGAATCCAAGGCCCGTATCCATTGATATCGTTAGTACTGGGTCTATATTCAAGGGCCACAGAGAGGTTCTGATAAGAGAAGCTCCACTGCTCACTTGCACAAACATCCCCAAATGCTAGACGCAAGCTCCCACCCTTAGCATCGCTCTCCAGATCACCACAATGACACATTGGAACGACAATCACTGTTGAACAACTCTCGAATTTGTGCCGATGGAGTGAGAAAGAAGAGCCAGATCGGGTCGACAAAAATGGCTAAGCTAGATCGGGTCGGCCAACATGGCTCGCCCAGATCGGGTCAGCCAGCATGGCTCGGCCACCATTTTTCATCGAGAGCTTTTTATATTAAAGCTCCCATGTAGCTGCGATAAGTACACCATGACAAATTGCTAGAGAGCTGAGCACCCATAATAGAAAATTGCCATTATACCAAGCAACGCCGGAGTGCTAGACAAGGGTTCACGTTTAGATCAGGTTTTAAAATCACCAAAAAGACATGCCATGGATCGGCAACCGCTGCCTCACCTTTTCCAAAATTGAGTCATCGAAAAACATGATCTAAAGGAGAGCCGAGGAAAAGCACCGAGATCGCTTCATGCCCCTTTCATTGATTCAACATCATCATACACTGTTTGAAAACCCAACAATCTGATCCACCTAGACACCAATGTTGAATCAATGAAAGGGGCATGGGAGAGGCTCGCGGCAACAACCTCTCCTATATAAGCTATTAGTGCGAGGCTCGCTCTGCATTAGAAATGTGTCGGCCAGACCAGGTCAGCCAGCATGGCTCGCCTAGATCGGCTCGGCCAGAACGGCTCACCCAGATCGGGTCGGCCAGAATGGCTCGCCCAGATCGGCTCGGCCAGCATGGCTCGGCCAGAATAGCTCGGCCAGATCGGGTCGGCCAGCGTGGCTCACCCAGATCGGCTCGGCCAGGCTGGCTCGCCCACCATTTTTCAAGCACACTACCTCCCCTATATAAGCTATTAGTGCAAGCCTTACTCTACATCAAAAATGTACATTCAGTGCACAAGTACCTTAAAACCCAATTCAATGAAAAATGTGACCAAACAGCCATCCACGACACCATTTTTGGAGCTCGCCCAGATCGGCTCGGCCAGCATGGCTCGCCCAAATCGGCTCGGCCAGCATGGCTTGGCCAGAACGGCTCGCCCAGATCGGCTCGGCCAGCATGGCTTGCCCAGATCGGCTCGGCCAGGCTGGCTCGCCCACCATTTTTCAAGCACACTACCTCCCCTATATAAGCTATTAGTGCAAGCCTTACTCTACATCAGAAATGTACATTCAGTGCACAAGTACCTTAAAACCCAATTCAATGAAAAATGTGACCAAACAGCCATCCACGACACCGTTTTTGGAGCTCAGCCAGCATGGCTCGCCCAGATCGGCTCGGCCAGCATGGCTCGGCAAGAACGACTCAGCCAGATCGGGTCGGCCAGCATGGCTCATCCAGATTGGCTCGGCCAGATCGGCTCGGCCAGCATGGCTCGGCCAGAACAGCTCGCCCAAATCGGCTCGACCAGCATGGCTCGCCCAGATCGGCTCGGCCAGGCTGGCTCGCCCACCATTTTTCAAGCACACTACCTCCCCTATATAAGCCATTAGTGCAAGCCTTACTCTACATCAGAAATGTACATTCAGTGCACAAGTACCTTAAAACCCAATTAAATGAAAAATGTGACCGAATAGCCACCCACGACCCCATTTTTCATGAGGTTGTCAACGGAGACAAAGATTGGCATTGGTTAGGCAATCTGATTGCATCAGTCAGGGGGGTAAATTGATCAATTTTTGGAGACCGACTAGAATGGATTGACGACCATTTTATATTGGAAGCTACCTGATTTGAGAATTATGAGTCAAGTAGAATGGCTCAGGTACCCATTTTACGAACTTAAAGAGTCGACTTGGTGGGCCGACCTGGCAGGGTGACTTGATGAAATAACTTAAAGAGTCGACTTAGTGAGAGTACTTGGTGGGCTGACCTGGCAAGGTGACTTGATGAACTAACTTAAAGAGTAGACTTGGTGAGAGTACTCGGTGGGCTGCCCTGGTCACGTGACTTGATGAACGAACTTAAAGAGTCAACTTGGTGGGCCGACTTGGCCGGGTGACTTGATGAACGAACTTAAAGAGTCGACTCGGTGGGTCGAAGTAGCGGGCTGACTTGGTGAGAGTACTTGGTGGGCTGACTTGGCAGGGTGACTCGATGAATGATCTTAGAGAGTCGACTTTGCGAGAGTGCTTGGTGGGTTGAACTGGCGGGGTGACTTGATGAACAAACTTAAAGAGTCAACTTGGTGAGAGAACTTGGTGGGCCGAGCTGGCGGGGTGAATTGATGAACAAACCTAAAGAGTTGACTTTGTGAGAGTACTTGGTGGGCCGACCTGGCGGGGTGACTTGATGACCGAACTTAAAGGGTCGACTTGGTGAGAGTACTTGGTGGGCCGACCTGGCAGAGCGACTTGATGAACGAACTTAGAGAGTCGACTTTGTGAGAGTACTTGGTGGGGTGACTTGATGAACAAACCTAAAGAGTCAACCTGGTGAGAATACTTGGTGGGCCGACCTGGCAGGGTGACTTGATGAGCCAACTTAAAGAGTTGACTTGGTGAGAGTACTTGGTGGGGTGACCTGGCGAGGTGACTTGATGAACGAACTTAAAGAGTCGACCTTGTGGGCCGACTTGGCAGAGTGACTTCATGAACGAACTTAAAGAGTCCACTTGGTGGGCCGACTTGGCGGGGTGACTTGATTAACGAACTTAAAGAGTCAACTTGGTGAGAGTAATTTGTGGGCTGACCTAGCTGGGTGACTTGATGAATGAACTTAAAGAGTCAACTTGGTGGGGTGACTTGATGAATGCACTTGAAGGGTCGGCTTGGTGGGGTGACTCTATGGACAGACCTAAAGAGTTGACTTGGTGAAAGTACTTGGCGGGGCCACTTGATGAACAGACTTAAAGAGTTGACTTGGTGAGAGTACTTGGTGGGGTGACTTGATGAGCGCACTTGAAGAATCGACTTGGTTAGAGTACTTGGTGGGGTGACTTGATGAACGGACTCAAAGATTTGACTTGCTGAGAGTACTTGGTGGCTCGACTTGATGAGCAGACTTAAAGAGTCCACTTGGTGAGAGTACTTGGCGGGGTGAACTGATGAACAGACTTAAAGAATTGACTTGGTGGGAGTACTTGGTTGGCCAAACTGGTACTTTTTCTGGTGACTTGATGAACGAACTTAAAGGGTCAACTTGGTGGGGTCACTTGATGAAAGGACTTAAAGAGTTGACTTGGTGAGAGTACTTGGTGGGGTGACTTGATGAAAGAACTTAAAGGGTCGACTTGGCGGGGTTACTTGGTGAACGGACCCAAAGAGTTGACTCGGTGAGAGCACTTGGTGGGGTGACTTGATGAACGGACTCAAAGAGTCGACTTGGTGAGAGTACTTGGTGGCTCAACTTGATGAGAAGACTCAAAGAGTCCACTTGGTGAGAGTACTTGGCGGGGTGAACTGATGAACGGACTTAAAGAGTTGACTTGGTGGGAGTACCTGGTGGGGTGACTTGATGAAGGGACATAAAGAGTCGACTTGGTGAGAGTACTTGTTCTGGTGACTTGATGAACGGACTTAAACAGTCGACCTGGTGGGGTGACTTGATGAAAGGACTTAAAGAGTCGACTTGGTGAGAGTACTTGGTGGGGTGACTTGATGAACGCACTTTAAAAATCGACTTGGTTAGAGTACTTGGTGGGGTGACTTGATGAATGGACACAAAGATTCGAGTTGGTGAGAGTACTTGGTGGCTCGACTTGATGAGCAGACTTAAAGAGTCAGCTTGGTGAGAGTACTTGGCAGGGTGAACTGATGAACGGACTTAAAGAGTCGACTTGCTAGGAGTACTTGGTGGGCCGACTTGGTGGGGTGACTTGATGAACGAACTTAAAGAGTCAACTTGGTTAGAGTACTTGTTCTGGTGACTTGATGAATGGACTTGAAGAGTCAACTTGGTGGGGTGACTTGATGAAAGGACTTAAAGAGTCGACTTGGTGAGAGTACTTGGTGGGGTGACTTGATGAACGAACTTAAAGGGTCGACTTGGCAGGGTGACTTGATCAACGCACTTGAAGGGTCGAGTTGGTGGGGTGACTTGATGAACGGACCTAAAGAGTTGACCAAGTGAGAGTACTTGGTGGGGTGACTTGATGAACAGAGTTAAAGAGTCGACTTGGTGAGAGTACTTGGTCGGGTGACTTGATGAACGCACTTGAAGAATCGACTTGGTTAGAATACTTGGTGGGGTGACTTGATGAACGAACTTAAAGAGTCAACTTGGTGGGCCAACCTGGCAGGGTCACTTGATGAACGAACTTAGAGAGTCGACTTAGTGAGAGTACTTGGTGACTTGGTGGGCCGACCTGGCCGGGTGACTTGATGAACGAACTTAAAGAGTCCACTTGGTGGGCCGACCTGGCGGGGTGACTTGATGAATGAACCTAAAGAGTCGACTTGGTGAGAGTACTTGGTGGGCAGACATAGCGGGGTGATTTGATGAACGAACATAAAGAGTCGACTTGGTGAGAGTACTTGGTGGGGTGACTTGATGAACGAACCTAAAGGGTCAACTTGGTGGGCCAACCTAGCAGGGTGACTTGATGAAAAAACTTAGAGAGTCGACTTGGTGAGAGTACTTGGTGGGCCGACCTGGCCGGGTGACTTGATGAACAAACTTAAAGAGTCAACTTGGTGACAGTACTCGGTGGGCTGACCCGGTCACGTGACTTGATGAACGAACTTAAAGAGTCAATTTGGTGGGTCGAACTAGGGGGGTGACTTTGTGAGAGTACTTGGTGGGCTGACCTGGTAGGGTGACTTGATGAACGAACTTAGAGAGTCGACTTTGTGAGAGTACTTGGTGGGTCAAACTGGCGGTGTGACTTGATGAATGAACTTAAAGAGTCGACCTAGTGACAGAACTTGGTGGGCCGAGCTGGCGGGGTGAATTGATGAACGAACCTAAAGAGTCGACTTTGTGAGAGTACTTAGTGGGCCGACCTGGCCAGGTGACTTGATGACCAAACTTAAAGGGTTGACTTGGTGAGAGCACTTGGTGGGCTGACCTGGTGGAGTGACTTGATGAACGAACTTAGAGAGTCGACTTGGTGAGAGTACTTGGTAGGGTGACTTGATGAACAAACCTAAAGAGTCGACCTGGTGAGAGTACTTGGTGGGCCGACCTGGTAGGGTGACTTGATGGGAAAACTTAAAGAGTCACCTTGGTGAGAGTACTTGGTGGGGTGACTTGATGAACGAACTTAAAGAGTCGATCTTGTGGGCCGACTTGGTAGATTGACTTGATGAACGAACTTAAAGAGTCAACTTGGTGAGAGTAATTTGTGGGCTGACCTGGTGGGGTGACTTGATGAATGAACTTAAAGAGTTGACTTGGTGGGGTGACTTGATGAATGCACTTGACGGGTCGACTTGGTGGGGTGACTCTATGAACGGACCTAAAGAGTTGACTTGGTGAGAGTACTTGGTGGGGTGACTTGATGAAAGGACTTAAAGAGTCGACTTGGTGAGAGTACTTGGTGGGGCGACTTGATGAACGCACTTGAAGAATTGACTTGGTTAGAGTACTTGGTGGGGCGACTTGATGAACGGACTCAAAGAGTCGACTTGGTGAGAGTACTTGGTGGCTCGACTTGATGAGCAGACTTAAAGAGTCAACTTGGTGAGAGTGGGCCTAACGGGGCGAGGTTGTGAGTGGGCCTAACGGGGCGAGTTGGTGGGGTGACTTGGCCACTGGAATTAGAGAGCCAACGTGGTGAGGCGACTCGGCGAGTTGGTTCGTTGAGATGACATGGTGAGCTGACTTGGCGAGTCGACCTGGCGAGCGAACTTAAAGAGTCGACTTGGCAATGTACTCGAGTCAACTTGGTGAGGCGACCTAGCGAGCGGGCTCAAAGAGTCAACATGGTGAGGTGAATCATTGAGTCAACATGGTGAGGCAACTCATGGTGAGGAGCTATCCTTGAGGTGACTTGGTAGGCCTACTTGATTAGTCGACTTGGTGAGGCGACCTGATGAGCTGACACGGTGAGCGGGCTTAAAGAGGTGACGACTTGGTGGGGTAACTCAGCAAGCCAACTTATCGAGGCGAGATGGTGAGTCGACTTGGTGAGCTGACTTGGTGAGCGCACTTAAAGAGTCAACTTCATGAGGTGACTCGGCAAGTTAGCTCGCTGATGTGACTTGGGCGGGCCAACCTGGCGAGCGAACTTAAAGAGGTAACTTGGGCGGGCTAACCTGGTGAGCGAACTTAAAGAGTTGACTTGGCAACGTACTTGAACAACCAACTTGGTGAGTTGACATGGTGAGTGGGCTTAGAGAAGCAACTCAGTGGGGCAACTTGGTGAGCACACTTGCTGGGGCAAGGTGGTAAAATGACTAGGTGATTTGACTTGGTGAGCTGACTTGGTGAGCAAACTTAAGGGGTCGACTTGGTGAGGCAACCTTAATAGTTGACTCGGTGAGCTAACTTGGGGAGCCGACATTGTGAGCGGTCTTAAAGAAGAGGCGACCTGGTGAGGCGAGATAGTAAGTCATCTTGGTGAGCTGGCTTGACGAGCTGTGAGCGGACTTAAAGAGTCAATTCTTAATTTGGCAAAGACCACATGGTCAGATAACTTGGTGAGCCGACCTGTCTAGCAAAATTGGCAAGCAAACTTATAGAATCGACTTGCTGTCCCCAGCCAGGATCGCACGCCTGGGTCGACCCAACTTGGTTCACCCGACTCCGTCGCCCCAGCCTCGGGCGACCCGACTGGGTCGCCAGAGTGGGTCGACAAGGGGAAAAAAAAAAAAATCATGGGAGGCCCTGTACAGCGAAAAGTGCTAAATTTTGGGCATTACAAAAAAAAAAAAAAAAACAAGTTACCCGCTTTTGGATCACGCACAAGTTTCAGTTCACGTATTGCCGAGCTGACTCGAGGCGTTATGCCTAGCTAGCCAGATTCGAGGTAGGGTAGCTAAAATGATCCGATTTGAGAATTTTCATTATATAAAGAGATCATGATAGGCCCCATAAGGAAAAAAATAATGAAATTTTGGGAGTTCAAAAAAAAACGTTACCCGGTTTTGGATCGCGCACAGGGCTTGGGTCACGTATTATCGAGGTGCCCTGGGTGACATGATTCAAGCAAAAAGTTGATGGTGGCATGAGTCGTGCAAAAAAATTGGAGGCCATTAAGGCTCGAGGCGCTTCGAGTCGAGGTTGCCAAGGCGGGTCGGGTTGAAAACTTTGGGCGTTAACCAAAAAGAAAAAGTTAACCAAAAATTTGGAGACAACTCGAGTCGGGGCATTCGACTCTATCCGAGTTAAAAACTTTGGGACTTGACAAAAAAAAGAAAAAGGAAAAAGTTACCCGGTTTTGGATCACGTAAGTGACTCGGGCCACTTAGAATCAAGGCGAGTGCGGTTACATGAGTTGAGCGAAAAAAAAAAAATGGAGGCGGTTAAGGCTCGAGGCAATTCGAGTCGGGGTAGCTGAGTTGATTCGAAAACTTTGGCCATTAGCCAAAAAAAGAGTTAATCACTTTTGGATCACGTACATGACTTGGGGCGCATAGAATCAAGTCAAGCATGGTGACATGAGTGGTTCGAAAAAATTGCAGGCGATTAAGGCTCAAGGCGGTTTGAGTCGGGGTTGCTGACACGATTCAGGTTGAAATCTTTGGGTGTTAACCAAAGAAGGAAGAAGTTAACCGCTTTTGGATCACGTACATGACTCGAGGCACCAAGTCAAGCATGGTGACATGAGTCCTACGAAAAAAATGGAGGCAGTTAAGGCTCGAGGCGATACGAGTCAGGGTTGCCGACACAATTTGGGTTGAAAACTTTGGGCGTTAACCCAAAAAAAGAGTTGACCGCCTTTGGATCACGCACATGACTCGGCGCACTTAGAATCATGTTGAGCACGGTGACATGAGTCGTGTGAAAAATTGGAGGTAGTTAAGGCTCGACGCGATTCGAGTCGGGGTTCGGGTAGTTGGGGCGATTCGTGTCGGGGTTGCCGACACGGCTCAAGTTGAAAACTTTGGGCATTAACCCCAAAAAGAAAAAAGTTGACCTCTTTTGGACTAGGTACATGACTCGGGGAACTTAGAATCAAGTCGAGCATGGTGGCATGGGTTTGCGAAAAATTCGGAGGCGATTCAAGTCGGGGTAGCCAACTTGATTTGAGTTCAAAACTTTGGGCGTTAACCAAAAAAATAAGTTGACCAATTTTGGATCACGTACATGAGTCGTCTGCCCTCGCGAAAATTACAAAACCCGGGGACCTGCCTGGAATTTGCAGTCGGAAGATTTTTCTGCCCTCACAAAAATTTACAAACCCCACCCACTCGAAATTTGGACTTGGAAGATTTTTCCGCCCTCGCAGAATTTACAAACCCCACCCGCTCAGAATTTGGCACTTGGAAATTATGAAA
>CM053784.1:567840368-567930368 GCA_028749045.1 Cupressus sempervirens | reverse complement strand
AAAAATCCTTCTCGATCGCAACAAACATTTTCCCACGATGAAGAGCTGGTTGCCAAAGTGCCAATGGAGACCACCGTAGTAAAGGGTGAAGGGCCGTGCGAGTCGAAAACATGGCTGGTTATGCGATATGCGGGGCCATCACTGTGCACGCGACCACCTCAATTATAAGGCCGCTCAAGGGCATCGTGTATAACACCCCCTCCACACATTTATAGGTGATGAGAGCCCGCCCGCATACACGGACATGTCTAACCTCTGGCAAATTTCTCCTTTCCCAGCACAGCCTCGCTAACCGTTCCCCGTGACACGTGATCTGCCAGCGCAGGTACAGAAAAGTTCCTACGGGTGAACACTCACACTAGCGTTGTTGGACAAGATTCAATCTCATGCACATGAACATACCAAAGAACTGCACCATGAGGGAAACCCACCCGCGAGCACCCACATCTCGACAAAAAGCATTCGTGCAATTTCTTCCCCTAGATAGACACATTGGGCCTGCACTTGTTGAAGCATTGCAAAGACAAGCGCTCTGGTTCGCAGGAGCCTGAGAAGAACATTCGTACAAAACCCATTCTCCCAAAATGCTCGAATCACAAATGCTCGTAGCAGAGTCATAATGCAAAGATGTACACCGCGCATGCGACCAAGTAAGGACACTCAGAGACATCCATTTCCCAGGCATATGCCCCCTACACGCTTTTTGGTGCACCCTGTACAAATGGCCATACTTCGACAAGCCCTCCCAGAATTTCACATCTGAAGAGAGATGAAACACCTTGGGCTTTTTGTCCACACAATGCAAACACCGAACGCTCTCTTTAGGGGGGAGCTGAAGAAGAGTATCTCCCGCAGAACCCATGAGCCACAGCCGTTCGGATCGCATAGGGCAGAACAGGGCATGGAGAGTTTCCCGATCCAAACAAAAATTATCGGTAATACTCTATGCTTCTACTGGCCCGGACCACAAAGGCTGTCATGACAGTGCCATGCACTTCTGTAGGATGAGACAGTGAAGAGGCGAGCATGCACCAGAATGCACTAGCGAATAAATTATGCGGCAAGCAAACCTTTCGTCGGCCCCCCTCTCAATCCCAAGGCTCTACCAATCGGCAAAAACTTAGGGTGGAGAGTGGACCCTTGATGAAATTAGAGACGTCAAGCAATGCACCCGTGTAACCATCTCTTTCCTTTTTGCCGTCCAGGCAGGATAAAAATGCAATGATAGAATGTGCCAATGAGACGGAGCCCTTGGCTAAAAGATACAACTCCATGCACACTCAGCAACAAGCACATCTTAGAATCGAACACCAAATGTGCAGTGTGTTGCAAGCCGTGCAGACACCTACATATAGGGTATATCCAACAAAACAAAGTGACAAGTACTTCCCACCAGCTCTGCCATTGCGATTACCGAATGGGATATACTCACCGCCATAGATTAATGACCATCATTACCGTCTTGGAATAGATACAAGCACATCGAGCTTTGTCCGATCAACTGGATGAATTTCACCTTGAAGGGGCCCAATCCAAAAGTTTCAGAGGTCACCTCCTGGAACTCTCAGGAACAAGGCCCATCTTACAAGCAAACTCTGCTACTGCGCAAACACAGGTTGCAATTAAAGAGAAATTGCAAGGCCGTCACAATGGCCCGAGGCCAATGCTCCGACTAAGTCAATTTTCTCTTGCAATCACCATGCCGCCGTTCACAGAGAGATTTCCCCATTCACTTGTGACGTGATGCACAATCCAAGTGCTAGACGCAAGCTTGCCCTTGAAAGGGCCACTTTCCAAGGCATCCCCCGATGACACATTGGAACGATAACCGCTGTCGAACCATTCCCAATGTTGTGCCGGTCGAGTTGGCACAGAGGCGACCTTGGGGAGCTCCCGCGTAGCAATCAAGATGTGCTTTCGTACCCATCTCTCACAAAGACCAATGTTAGTTGTGAACAAATTTGGAATCCAAGGCCTCGCATCCATCGATATCGTTGGGGCACTGGGTCTATATACAAAGGCCATGGAGAGGTTCCGAGAAGAGAAGCCCCCCTGCTCCCTCGCACAAACATCCCAAATTCTAGATACAAGCTCCCACCCTTAGCATCGCTCTCCAGATCACCGCAATGACACATTGGAATGACAACCGCTGTCGAACAACTCCCAAAATTGTGGTGATGGAGTGAGAGAGAAGAGCAGCTTTGGGGAGAGGCGCATAACAAATGGGCTGCTCCTTCATTCTGCTCTTATATACAGATCCGATGTCGCTGATATCATTTGGAATCCAGGGTGCATTTTTCCTTGCCCACACGAGAAATGGCTCTTCTGATCAAATGGCCACAGGGAGCTTCTGATAACAAAGGCTCACTGGTAGACGACGACTCGCCCTTCAGATCGCTGCCCAGGAAACCACCACAATGGCACCATTGGAACGACAACCACTGCGGAACCATTCTAAAAATTTTGTGCCAAATAAGTTCTTACGAAGAGAACGACTCTGGAGAGAGAGCACTCGCATAGCAAAATTGGGATGGCTTCACGACCCTTCCAATAGAAACGATGCTGGTGCCAATATTCAAAATCTGAATAACATGTCTTTCTCCAACACCAGCACCGATTCTATTGGGGAGGGTTGCCGAGAGCTTTTGTTATCAAAGCCTACCATTGTAGTCACGATAGGCACGCAAAAAATTTTGCTAGAGCGCGAAGCACCCACCTCATGGCTAGAGACAAGGGCTCGCCATTAGATCAAAACTTCAAAATTGCAGAACAGACGTGCTGTAGAATGGCAACCGCTGCCAAGTCTCTTCCGTAATTGCATCGGTCGAGTGATTGAAGAAGGTGATCTAAGAGAGGGTCCAAGCATAGGCATTAGTTGGGGGATTCGTGCCGATGGCATAAATTTATGCAATACCTGAGCAACACCGGACAGAGGTGCTAGACGAGGGCTCCCATTTTAGATCGAGTTTTAAAATCACCAAGAAGACGCGGTGAGGGCTGGCAACCGCTGCCAAACCTTTTTTTGAAATTACGGCAGCTGAGTGGCAAGAAAACATGATCTAAAGGAGAGTCTAGGTATAGCACCCACGAGGGTGGGCTTCATGCCCCTCTAATTGATTCAACGTCGGCTTCCACCGTTTCAAAATTTGACATATCCATCCACCCTGACAGCGGCGTTGAATCAAAGAGGGGGGCACAGGAGAGGCTCGCAGCAACCACCTCTCCCATTGTAGCCGCGATAGGGCACGCAAAAAAATTTTGCTACAGCACCAAGAACCCACCTCATGGCTAGAGACAAGGGCTCGCCATTAGATCAACTTCAAAATCGCAGAACAGATGCGGTGTAGAATGGCAACCGCTGCCAAGTCTCTTCCTTAATTGCGTCGGTCGAGTGATCGAAGAAGGTGATCTAAGAGAGGGTCCAAGCGTTAGGCATTCATTGGGGGATTTGCGCTGATGGCATAAATTTATGCAATACCCGAGCAACACCGGATGAAGGTGCTAGACGAGGGCTCCCGTTTTAGATCGAGCTTTAAAATCACCAAGTAGACGCGGTGAGGGCTGGCAACCGTTGCCAAACCTTTTTCCAAAATTGCGCCAGCTGAGTGACAAGAAAACATGATCTAAAGGAGAGTCCATGAATAGCACCCTCGAGGGTGGGCTTCATGCCCCTCTAATTGATTCAACGTCGGTGTCCACCGTTTCAAAAATCTAACATATCCATCTGCCCTGACAGCGGCGTTGAATCAATGAGGGGGGTACAGGAGAGGCTCGCGGCAACCACCTCTCCCATTTTAGCCATGATAGGCACGCAAAAAATTTTGATAGAGTGCCAAGGACCAACCTCATGGCTATAGACAAGGGCTCGCCATTAGGATCAACTTTGAAATCGCAGAACAGACGCGGTGTAGAATGGCAACCGCTGCCAAGTCTCCTCCATAATTGCGTCAGTCGAGTGATCGAAGAAGGTGATCTAAGAGAGGGTCTAAGCATAGGCCTTCATTGGGGGATTTGCGCCAATGGCATAAATTTATGCAATACCCGAGCAACACCGGACAGAGGTGCTAGACGAGGGCTCCCGTTTTAGATTAAGTCTTAAAATCACCAAGTAGACGCGGTGAGGGCTGGCAACCGCTGCCAAATCTTTTTCCAAAATTGTGCCAGCTGAATGACAAGAAAACATGATCTAAAGGAGAGTCCAAGAATAGCACCCTCGAGGGTGGGCTTCATGCCCCTCTAATTGATTCAACGTCGGCATCCACCGTTTCAAAATCCGACATATCCATCCGCCCTGACAGCGGCATTGAATCAAATGAGGGGGGCACGGGAGAGGCTCACGGCAACCACCTCTCCCATTGTAGCCGCGATAGGCATCCAAAAATTTTTGCTAGAGCGCCAAGCACCCACCTCATGGCTATATACAAGGGCTCACCATTAGATCAACTTCGAAATCGCAGAATAGATGAAATGTAGAATGGCAACCACTGCCAAGTCTCTTCCGTAGTTGCGTCGGTCGAGTGATCGAAGAAGGTGATGTAAGAGAGGGTCCAAGCGTAGGCATTCGTTGGGTGATTCGCACCGATGGCATAAATTTATGCAATACCCAAGCAACACCGGATGGAGGTGCTAGACGAGGGCTCCCGTTTTAGATCGAGTTTTAAAATCATCGAGTAGATGCGGTGAGGGCTAGCAACCGCTGCCAAACCTTTTTCCAAAATTGTGCCAGCTGAGTGACAAGAAAACATGATCTAAAGGAGAGTCGAGGAATAGCACATCGAGGGTGGGCTTCATGCCCCTCTAATTGATTCAACGTCGGCGTCCATCATTTAAAAATCTGACATATCCATCCGCCTTGACACCGGCGTTGAATCAATGAGAGGGGCATGGGAGAGGCTCGCGGCAACCACCTCTCCTATATAAGCTATTAGTGTGAGGCTTGCTCTCCATTAGAAATTTGCGAACACACCAACAACTGCCTTAAAAATCCAAATCCTTGAAAATTCTGACCAAACAGCCATTCACGACCCAATTTTTTATGAGGTCGGCAGAGGAGCAAAAGATTGTCATGGAGCCAATTTTTTGTGAGTTCATGGAGCCAAGGGACTGAAATGGTCATCGAGCTCATCCGATCAACTGGATGAATTTCACCTTGAAGGGGGCCCAATCCAAAAGGTTCGGAGGTCATCTCCTGGAACTCTCGAGAACAAGGCCCATCTTACACGCAAACTATGCTACTGTGCAAACATAGGTTGCAATTAAAGAGAAATTGCAAGGCCATCACAACGGCCCGAGGCCAATGCTCCGACTAGGTCAATTTTCTCTTGCAATCACCATGCTGCCGTTCACAGAGAGATCTCCCCATTCACTTGTGATGCAACGCACAATCCAAGTGCTAGACGCGAGCTCGCCCTTGAAAGAAAGATCACTTTCCAAGACATCCCCCGATGACACATTGGAATGACAACCACTGTCGAACCATTCCCAATGTTGTGCCGATCGATTTGGCATAGAGGCGACCTTAGGGAGCTCCCGCGTAGCAATCGGGATGTGCTTTTGTGCCCATCTCTCACAAAAACCAATGTTAGCTGTGAACAAATTTGGAATCCAAGGGCTCGCATCCATCGATATCGTCGCCACTGGGTCTATATACAAAGGCCACGAAGAGGTTCCGATAAGAGAAGCTCCCCTGCTCGCTCGCACAAACATCCCAAATTCTAGACACAAGCTCCTGCCCTTAGAGCATCTCTCTCCAGATCACCGCAATGACACATTGGAATGACAACCACTGCCGAACAACTCCCAAAATTGTGGCAATGGAGTGAGAAATGAGAGCAACTTTGGGGAGCCGCGCATAGCAAACGAGCTGCTGCTGCTTCATTCCGCTCTTATATCGATCCGACATCATTGATTTCATTTGGAATCTGAGGCTACATTCATCCTTGCTCACACAAGCAATGGCTCTTCTAATTGAATGGCCACGGGGAGCTTCCGATAACATAGGGTCCCTTGTCACTCGTGATGCGTAGCCCAACTGCTAGACGACGGCTCGCCCTTCAGATCGCTGCCCAGGCAACCAGCACAATAGCACCATTGGAATGACAACCGTTACCGAACCATTCTAAAAATTTTGTGCCAAAGAAGTTGTTGCGTAGAGAATGACTCTGTGGAGAGAGCCCTCGCATAGCAAAATCGGGATGGCTTCGCGACCCTCCCAATAGAAATGATGCTGGTGCAAGTACTCCAAATCCGAATAACGTGTCTTTCATGAACACCAGCACTGATTCTATTGGGGGAGGGTCGCTGAGAGATTTTGTTATCAAAGCTCCCATTGTAGCCACGATAGGCACACAAAAAATTGCTAGAGCCCCAAGCACCCCACCTCATGGCTAGACAAGGGCTCGCGATTAGATCAACTTCAAAATCGCTGAACAGACGCATTGTGGAATGGCAACCGCTGCCAAGCCTCTTTTGTAATTGCGTCGGTCGAGTGATTGAAGAAGGTGATCTAAGAGAGATTCCAAGGCTAGGGATTCGTTGGGGGATTCACGCCGATAGCAAAAATTTATGCAATACCCGAGCAACACCGGACGAAGGTGCTAGACGAGGGCTCCTATTTTAGATCAGGTTTTAAAATCACCAGGTAGATTCAGTGAGGGCTGGCAACCGCTGCCAAACCTTTTTCTGAAATTGTGCCAACTGACTGACAACAAAACAAGATCTAAAGGAGAGTCCAAGAATAGCACCTCGAGGGTGGGCCTCATGCCCCTCTAATTGATTCAACGTCGGCGTCCACCATTTCAAAATCTGACATATCCATCCGCCCTGACATCGGCGTTGAATTAATGCGGGGGGCACGGGAGAGGCTCGCGGCAACCACCTCTCCCATTGTTGCCGTGATAGGCACGCAAAAAATTGCTAGAGCCCCAAGCACCCACGTCATGGCTAGACAAGGGCTCGCCATTAGATCAACTTTGAAATCGCGGAATAGATGCGCTGTAGAATGGCAACCGCTGCCAAGTCTCTTCCATAATTGCATCGGTCGAGTGATCGAAGAAGGTGATCTAAGAGAGGGTCCAAGGGTAGGGCATTCATTGGGGGATTTGCGCTGATAGCAAAAATTTATGCAATACCCGAGCAACACCGGACGGAGGTGCTAGACGAGGGCTCCCGTTTTAGATCAAGTCTTAAAATCACCAAGTAGATGCGGTGAGGGCTGGCAACCGCTGCCAAACCTTTTTCCAAAATTTTGCCAACTGAGTGACAAGAAAACAAGATCTAAAGGAGAGTCCAGGAATATCACCCTCGAGGGTTGGCTTCATGCCCCTCTAATTGATTCAACGTCGGTGTCCACCGTTTCAAAATCCGACATATCCATCCGCCCTGACAGTGGCATTGAATCAATGAGGGGGGCATAGGAGAGGAGCGCGGCAACCACCTCTCCCATTGTAGCCATGATAGGCACGCAAAATTTTTTTTGCTAGAGCGCCAAGCACCCACCTCATGGCTATAGACAACGGCTCGCCATTAGATCAACTTCGCAATTGCAGAATAGACGCGGTGTAGAATGGCAACCGCTGCCAAGTCTCTTCCGTAATTGCGTCGGACTAGCGATCGAAGAAGGTGATGTAAGAGAGGGTCCAAGCATACGCATTCATTGGGGGATTCGTGTCAATGGCAAAAATTTATGCAATACCTGAGCAACACCAGACGGAGGTGCTAGACGAGGGCTTCCATTTTAGATCAAGTCTTAAAATCACCAAGTAGACGCGGTGAGGGCTGGCAACCGCTGCCAAACCTTTTTTCAAAATTGTGCCAGCTGAGTGACAAGAAAACACGATCTAAAGGAGAGTCCAGGAATAGCACCCTCAAGGGTGGGCTTCATGCCCCTCTAATTGATACAACGTCAGCGTCCACCGTTTCAAAATCTGACATATCCATCCGCCCTGACAGAGACATTGAATCAATGAGGGGGGCATGGGAGAGGCTCGCCGCAACCACCTCTCCCATTGTAGCCACGATAGGCACGCAAATTTTTTTTTGCTAGAGCGCCAAGCACCCACCTCATGGCTATAGACAAGGGCTCGCCATTAGATGAACTTCAAAATCGCAGAACAGACGCGGTGTAGAATGGCAACCGCTGCCAAGTCTCTTCTGTAATCGTGTGAGTCGAGTGATCGAAGAAGGTGATCTAAGAGAGGGTCCAAGCATAGGCATTCGTTGGGGGATTCACGTCGATGGCAAAAATTTATGCAATACCCGAGCAACACCGGATGGAGGTGTGCCAGACGGGGGCTCCCGTTTTAGATCAGGTCTTAAAATCACCAAGTAGACGCGGTGAGGGCTGGCAACTGCTGCCAAACCTTTTTCTAAAATTGCGCCAGCTGAGCGACAAGAAAACATGATCTAAAGGAGAGTCCAGGAATAGCACCCTCGAGGGTGGGCTTCATGCCCCTCTAATTGATTCAACGTCGGCGTCCACCGTTTCAAAAACTTTCATATTTGAATCAATGAGGGGGGCACGGGAGAGGTTCGCGATAACCACCTCTCCCATTGTAGCCGCGATAGGCATGCAAAATTTTTTTCTAGAGTGCCAAGCACCCACCTCATGGCTATACACAAGGGCTTGCCATTAGATCAACTTCAAAATCACAGAACAGACGCTATGTAGAATGGCAACCGCTGCCAAGTCTCTTCCGTAGTTGCGTCAGTCGAGTGATCGAAGAAGGTGATCTAAGAGAGGGTTCAAGCGTAGGCATTCATTGGGGGATTCACGCGGATGGCATAAATTTATGCAATACCCAAACAACACCGGACGGAGGTTCTAGACGAGGGCTCCTATTTTAGATCGAGTTTTAAAATCACCAAGTAGACGCAGTGAGGGCTGGCAACCGCTGCCAAACCTTTTTCCGAAATTGTGCTACCTGAGTGACAAGAAAACATGATCTAAAGGAGAGTTGAGGAATAGCACATCGAGGGTGGGCTTCATGCCCCTCTAATTGATTCAACGTCAGTGTCCACCATTTCAAAAATTGACATATCCATCTGCCTTGACACCGGCGTTGAATCAATGAGAGGGGCTCGGGAGAGGCTCGCGGCAACCACCTCTCCTATATAAGCTATTAGTGCGAGGCTCTCTCTACACTAGAAATTAGTGAACACATCAACAACTGCCTTAAAAATCCAAATCCTTTAAAATTTTGACCAAACAGCCATTCATGACCCAATTTTTTATGAGGTCGGCAGAGGATCAAAAGATTGTCATCGGTTAGGAGATGCGAGTTCATGGAGCCAAGGGACTAAAATGGTCATCGAGCTCATCCGATCAACTGGATGAATTTCACCTTGAAGGGGGCCCAATCCAAAAGTTCTGGAGGTCATCTCCTGGAACTCTCGAGAACAAGGCCCTTCTTACACTCAAACTCTGCTACTGCACAAACATAGGTTGCAATTAAAGAGAAATTGCAAGGCCATCACAATGGCCCGAGGCCAATGCTCTGTCTAAGTCAATTTTCTCTTGCAATCACAATCCAAGTGCTAGACGCACAATCCAAGACATCCCCCGATGACACATTAGAACGACAACCACTGTCGAACCATTCCCAATGTTGTGCCGATCGAGTTGGCACAGAGGTGACCTTAGGGAGCTCCCGCATAGCAATCGGGATGTGCTTTCGTACCCATCTCTCACAAAAACCAATGTTAGTTGTGAACAAATTTAGAATCCAGGGCTCGTATCCATCGATATCGTTGGCACTGGGACTATATATTCAAAGGCCACAGAGAGGTTCCGATAAGAGAAGCTCCCCTGCTCACCCGCACAAACATCCCAAATGCTAGACACAAGCTGCCGCCCTTAGCATCACTCTCCAAATTGCCGCAATGACACATTGGAACGACAACCTCTATCGAACAACTCCCGAATTTGTGCCGATGGATTTAGAAAGAAGAGCAACTTTGGGGAGCCGCGCATAGCACACGGGCTCTGCTGCTTCATTCCACTCTTATATACAGATCCGATGTCGTTGATTTCGTTTGGAATCCGAGGCTGCATTCATCCTTGCTCACACAAGCAATGGCTCTTCTCATCGAATGGCCACGGGGAGCTTCCGATTACAAAGGCTCCCTTGTCACTCGTGATGCGCAGCCCAACTGCTAGACGACAGCTCGCCCTTCAGATCGCTGCCCAGGAAACCACCACAACGGCACCATTGGGAACGACAACCGCTGCTGAACCATTCCAAAAATTTTGTGCCAAAGAAGTTGTTGCGAAGAGAACCACTCTGGGGAGAGAGCACTCGCATAGCAAAATCGGGATGGCTTCACGGCCCTTCCAATAGAAACGATGCTCGTGCCAATATTCCAAATCCGAATAATGTGTCTTTCTCGAACACCATCACCGATTCTATTGGGGAGGGTCGCCGAGAGCTTTTGTTATCAAAGCCTCCCATTGTAGCCGCGATAGGCATGCAAAAAATATTTGCTAGAGCGCCAAGCACCCCACCTCATGGCTAGAGACAAGGGCTCGCCATTAAGATCAACTTCAAAATCGCAGAACAGACGCGCTGTAGAATGGCAACCGCTTCCAAGTCTCTTCCGTAATTGCATCAGTCGAGTGATCGAAGAAGGTGATCTAAGAGAGGGTCCAAGCATAGGCATTCGTTGGGGGATTCGCGTCGATAGAAAAAATTCATGCAATACCCGAGCAACACCGGACGAAGGTGCTAGATGAGGGCTCCCGTTTTAGATCAAGTTTTAAAATCACCAAGTAGACGCGGTGAGGGCTGGCAACCGCTGCCAAACCTTTTTCCGAAATTGCGCCGACTGAGTGACAAGAAAACATGATCTAAAGGAGAGTCAAGGAATAGCACCTCGAGGGTGGGCTTCATGCCCCTCCAATTGATTCAACGTCGGCGTCCACCGTTTCAAAATCTGACATTTCCATCTGCCTTGACACCGACGTTGAATCAATCAGAGGGGCACGGGAGAGGCTCATGGCAACAACCTCTCCTATATAAGCTATTAGTGCGAGGCTTGCTCTGCATTAGAAATTAGCAAACACACCGACATTTGCCTTAGTAATCCAAATCATTGAAAATTCCGACCAAACAGCCATCCACGACCCAATTTTTTATGAGGTCATCTAAGGAGCAAAAGATTATCATCGGTTATGAGATGTGAATTCATGGAGCCAACGGACTAAAATGGTCATCGAGCTCATCCGATCAACTTCATGAATTTCACCTTGAAGGGGCCCAATCCAAAAGTTCCAGAGGTCATCCCCTGGAACTCTCAAGAACAAGGCCCATCTTACTTGCAAACTCTACTACTGTGCAAACATAGGTTGCAATTAAAGAGAAATTGCAAGGCCATCACAGTGGCCCAAGGCCAATGCTCTGACTAAGTCAATTTTCTCTTGCAATCACCATGCCACCGTTCACAGAGAGATCTCCCCATTCACTTGTGACACAATGCACAATCCAAGTGCTAGACGCAAGCTCGCCCTTGAAAGGCCACTTTCCAAGACATCCCCCGATGACACATTGGAATGACAACCGCTATCAAACCATTCCCAATGTTGTGCCGATCGAGTTGGCACAGAGGCGACCTTAGGGAGCTCCCGCGTAGAAATTTGGATGTGCTTTCGTACCCATCTCTCACAAAAACCAATATGTTAGCTGTGAACAAATTTAGAATACAAGGTTCGTATCCATCGATATCGTCGGCACTGGTTCTATATATTCAAAGGCCACGGAGAGGTTCCGATAAGAGAAGCTCCCCTGCTCGCTCGCACAAACATCCCAAATGCTAGATGGAGTGAGAAAGACGAGCAACTTTGGGGAGCCGCACATAGCAAACGGGCTGCTGCTTCATTCTGCTCTTATATATAGATCCGATGTCATTGATTTCATTTGGAATTTGAGGCTGCATTCGTCCTTTCTCACACAAGCAATGGCTCTTCTCATCGAATGGTCACGGGGAGCTTCTGATTACAAAGGCTCCCTTGTCACCCGTGATGCGCAGCCCAACTGCTAGACAACGGCTCGTCCTTCAGATCGCTGCCCAGGCAACCACCACAACGGCGCCATTGGAACGACAACTGCTGCCGAACCATTCCCAATGTTGTGCCGATCGAGTTGGCACAGAGGCGATCTTAGGGAGCTCCCACGTAGCAATCAGGAAGTGCTTTTGTACCCTTCTCTCACAAAAACCAATGTTAGCTGAACAAATTTAGAATCCAAGGCTCCCATTTTTTGTTGAGAGCTTTCGATATTAAAGCTCCCATGTAGCCACGATAAGTACACCATGACAAATTGCTAGAGCGCCGAGCACCCATAATAGCAAATTTCCATTATACCAAGCAACGCCGGAGTGCTAGACAAGGGTTCACATTTAGATCAGGTTTTAAAATCACCAAAAAGACACACCATGGATCGGCAACCACTGCCTCACCTTTTCCAAAATTGAGTCATCGGAAAACATGATCTAAAGGAGAGCCGAGGAAAAGCACCGAGATCGCTTCATGCCCCTTTCATTGATTCAACATCAGCATACACCGTTTGAAAACCCAACAATCCGATCCACCTAGACACCAATGTTGAATCAATGAAAGGGGCATGGGAGAGGCTCGCGGCAACAACCTCTCCTATATAAGCTATTAGTGCGAGGCTCGCTCTGCATTATAAATCTGTGATAGCATGGACAACTCCCTTAAGAATCCAATTCAATGAAAAATGTGACCAAACAGCCATCCACAACACCATTTTTGGAGCTCGGCCAGATCGGGTCGGCCAGCATGGCTCGCCCAGATCGGGTCGGCCAGAACGGCTCACCCAGATTGGGTCGGCCAGAATGGCTTGCCCAGATTGGCTCGGCCAGCATGGCTCAGCCAGAATAGCTCAACCAGATTGGGTCGGCCAGCGTGGCTCGCCCAGATCGGCTCGGCCAGGCTGGCTCGCCCACCATTTTTCAAGCACACTACCTCCCCTATATAAGCTATTAGTGCAAGCCTTACTCTACATCAAAAATGTACATTCAGTGCACAAGTACCTTAAAACCCAATTCAATGAAAAATTTGACCAAACAGCCATCCACGACACCATTTTTGGAGCTCGCCCAGATCGGCTCGCCCAGCATGGCTCACCCAGATCGGCTCGCCCAGCATGGCTCGCCCAGATCGGCTTGGCCAGAATGGCTCGCCCAGATCGGCTCGGCCATTATGGCTCGCCCAGATCGGCTTGGCCAGGTTGGCTCGCCCACCATTTTTTAGGCACACTACCTCCACTATATAAGCTATTAGTGCAAGCCTTACTCTACATCAGAAATGTACATTCAGTGCACAAGTACCTTAAAACCCAATTCAATGAAAAATGTGACCAAACAGCCATCCACGACACCATTTTTGGAGCTCGGCCAGATCGGCTCGGCTAGCATGGCTCGCCCAGATCGGCTCGGCCAGCATGGCTCGGCCAGAACAGCTCGGCCAAATCAAGTCGGCCAGCATGGCTTGCCCAGATCGGCTTGGCCAGATCAGCTCGGCCAGAATGGCTCGCCCAGATCGGCTCGGCCAAGCTGGCTCGCCCACCATTTTTCAAGCACACTACCTCCCCTATATAAGCCATTAGTGCAAGCCTTACTCTACATCAGAAATCTACATTCAGTGCACAAGTACCTTAAAACCCAATTCAATGAAAAATGTGACCGAATAGCCATCCATGACCCCATTTTTCATGAGGTTGTCAATGGAGACAAAGATTGGAATTGGTTAGGCGATTTGATTGCATCAGTCAGGGGGGTAAATTGATCAATTTTTTGAGACCGACTAGAATGGCTCGACGACCATTTTATATCGGAAGCTACCCAATTTGAGAATTATGACTCAAGTGGAATGGCTCGGGTACCCATTTTACGAACTTAAAGAGTCAACTTGGTGGGCCGACCTGGCAGGGTGACTTGATGAACAAACTTAAAGAGTCGACTTGGTGAGAGTACTTGGTGGGCCGACTTGGCAAGGTGACTTGATGAACTAACTTAAAGAGTAGACTTGGTGAGAGTACTCGGTGGGCTGCCCTGGTCACGTGACTTGATGAACGAACTTAAAGAGTCGACTTGGTGGGCCGACTTGGCCGGGTGACTTGATGAACGAACTTAAAGAGTCAACTCGGTGGGTCAAACTAGCAGGATGACTTGGTGAGAGTACTTGGTGGGCTGACCTGGTAGGGTGACTCGATGAACGAACTTAGAGAGTCGACTTTGCGAGAGTGCTTGGTGGGTCGAACTGGCAGGGTGACTTGATGAACGAACTTAAAGAGTCAACTTGGTGAGAGAACTTGGTGGGCCGAGCTGGCAGGGTGAATTGATGAACGAACCTAAAGAGTCAACTTTATGAGAGTACTTGGTGGGCCGACCTGGTGGGGTGACTTGATGACCGAACTTAAAGGGTCGACTTGGTGAGAGTACTTGGTGGGCCAACCTGGCGGAGCGACTTGATGAACGAACTTAGAGAGTCGACTTTGTGAGAGTACTTGGTGGGGTGACTTGATGTACAAACCTAAAGAGTCGACCTGGTGAGAGTACTTGGTGGGCCGACCTGGCGGGGTGACTTGATGAGCCAACTTAAAGAGTCGACTTGGTGAGAGTACTTGGTGGGGTGACCTGGCGGGGTGACTTGATGAACGAACTTAAAGAGTCAACCTTGCGGGCCAACTTGGCAGAGTGACTTCATGAACAAACTTAAAGAGTCCACTTGGTGGGCCGACCTGGCGGGGTGACTTGATGAACGAACTTAAAGAGTCGACTTGGTGAGAGTAATTTGTGGGCTGACCTTGCTGGGTGACTTGATGAAAGAACTTAAAGAGTCGACTTGGTGGGGTGACTTGATGAACGCACTTGAAGGGTCGACTTGGTGGGGTGACTCTATGGACGGCCCTAAAGAGTTGACTTGGTGAGAGTACTTGGCAGGGCGACTTGATGAACAGACTTAAAGAGTCGACTTGGTGAGAGTACTTGGTGGGGTGACTTGATGAGCGCACTTGAAGAATCGACTTGGTTAGAGTACTTGGTGGGGTGACTTGACGAATAGACTCGAAGATTCGACTTGCTGAGAGTAATTGGTGGCTCGACTTGATGAGCAGACTTAAAGAGTCCACTTGGTGAGAGTACTTGGCGGGGTGAACTAATGAACAGACTTAAAGAATCGACTTGGTGGGAGTACTTGGTTGGCCGAACTGATGGGGTGACTTGATGAATGGACATAAAGAGTCAACTTGGTGGGAGTACCTGGTGGGGTGACTTGATGAAGGGACATAAAGAGTCGACTTGGTGAGAGTAATTGTTCTGGTGACTTGATGAACGAACTTAAACAGTCGACCTGGTGGGGTGACTTGATGAAAGGACTTAAAGAGTCGACTTGGTGAGAGTACTTGGTGGGGTGACTTGATGAACGCACTTGAACAATCGACTTGGTTAGAGTACTTGGTGGGCTGACTTCATGAACGGACACAAAGAGTCGAGTTGGTGAGAGTACTTGGTGGCTCGACTTGATGAGCAAACTTAAAGAGTCAACTTGGTGAGAGTACTTGGCAGGGTGAACTAATGAACGAACTTAAAGAGTCGACTTGTTGGGAGTACTTGGTGGGCCGACCTGGAGGGGTGACTTGATGAACGGACTTAAAGAGTCAACTTGGTTAGAGTACGTGTTCTGGTTACTTGATGAATGGACTTGAAGAGTCGACTTGGTGGGGTGACTTGATGAAAGGACTTAAAGAGTCGACTTGGTGACAGTACTTGGTGGGGCGACTTAATGAACGGACTTAAAGGGTCGACTTGGCTGGGTGACTTGATCAACGCACTTGAAGGGTCGAGTTGGTGGGGTGACTTGATGAATGGACCTAAAGAGTTGACCGGGTGAGAGTACTTGGTGGGGTGACTTGATGAACAGAGTTAAAGAGTCAACTTGGTTAGAGTACTTGGTCGGGTGACTTGATGAACGCACTTGAAAAATTGATTTGGTTAGAATACTTGGTGGGGTGACTTGATGAACGAACTTAAAGAGTTGACTTGGTGGGCCAACCGGGCAGGGTGACTTGATGAACGAACTTAGAGAGTCAACTTAGTGAGAGTACTTGGTGACTTGGTGGGCCGACCTGGCCGGGTGACTTGATGAACGAACTTAAAGAGTCCACTTGATGGGCCGACCTGGCGGGGTGACTTGATGAATAAACCTAAAGAGTCGACTTGGTGAGAGTACTTGGTGGGCAAACATAGTGGGGTGATTTGATGAATGAACTTAAAGAGTCGACTTGGTGAGAGTACTTGGTGGGGTGACTTGATGAACGAACCTAAAGGGTCGACTTGGTGGGCTGACCTGGCAGGGTGACTTGATGAACAAACTTAAAGAGTCGACTTGGTGGGCCGACCTGGCAAGGTGACTTGATGAACAAACTTAAAGAGTCGACTTGGTGAGAGTACTTGGTGGGCCAACCTAGCAAGGTGAATTGATGAACTAACTTAAAGAGTCAACTTGCTGAGAGTACTCAGTGGGCTGACCTGGTCACATGACTTGATGAACGAACTTAAAGTGTCGACTTGGTGGGTCAACATGGCCGGGTGACTTGATGAATGAACTTAAAGAGTCGACTTGGTGGGCCAACTTGGCGGGGTGACTCGGTGAGAGTACTTGGTGGGCTGACCTGGCAAGGTGACTCGATGAACGAACTTAGAGAGTCGACTTTGCGAGAGTACTTGGTGGGTCGAATTGGCAGGGTGACTTGATGAACGAACTTAAAGAGTCGACTTGGTGAGAGAACTTGGTGGGCTGAGCTGGCGGGGTGAATTGATGAACGAACCTAAAGAGTCAACTTTGTGAGACTACTTGGTGGGCCGACCTGGGCAGGTGACTTGATGACCGAACTTAAAGGGTAGACTTGGTGAGAGCACTTGGCGGGATGACCTAGCTGAGCGACTTGATGAACGAACTTAGAGAGTCGACATTGTGAGAGTACTTGGTGGGGTGACTTGATGAAAAAACCTAAAGAGTCAACCCGGTGAGAGTAATTGGCAGGCCGACCTGGTGAGAGTACTTGGTGGGCCGACCTAGTGGGGTGACTTGATGAGCAAACTTGAAGAGTCAACTTGGTGAAAGTACTTGGTGGGCTGACCTGGCGGGGTGACTTGATGAACGAACTTAAAGAGTCGACCTTGTGGGCCGACTTGGCAGAGTGACTTCATGAACGAACTTAAAGAGTCCACTTGGTGGGCCGACCTGGCGGGGTGACTTGATGAACGAACTTAAAGAGTCGACTTGGTAAGAGTAATTTGTGGGCTAACTTGGCGGGGTGACTTGATGAATTAACTTAAAGAGTCGACTTGGTGGGGTGACTTGATGAACGCACTTGAAGGGTCGACTTGGTGGAGTGACTCTATGAACGGACCTAAAGAGTTTACTTGGTGAGAGCACTTGGTGGGGTGACTTGATGAACAGACTAGAAGAATCGACTTGGTGAGAGTACTTGGTGGGGTGACTTGATGAGCGCACTTGAAGAATCAACTTGGTTAGAGTACTTGGTGGGGTGACTTGATGAACGGACTCAAAGAGTCGACTAGCTAAGAGTACTTGGTGGCTCGACTTGATGAGCAGACTTAAAGAGTCCACTTGGTGAGAGTACTTGGCGGGGTGAACTGATGAACGGACTTAAAGAATCGACTTGGTGGGAGTACTTGGTTGGTTGAACTGGTGGGGTGACTTGATGAATGGACATAAAGAGTTGACTTGGTGAGAGTACTTGTACTTGTTCTGGTGACTTGATGAACCGACTTAAAGAGTTGACTTGCTGGGGTGACTTGATGAAAGGACTTAAAGAGTCAACTTGGTGAGAGTACTTGGTCGGGTCACTTGATGAATGCACTTGAAGAATCGACTTGGTTAGAGTACTTGGTGGGGTGACTTGATGAATGAACTTAAAGAGTCGACTTGGTGGGCCGACCTGGCGGGGTGACTTGCCGACCTGGCCGGGTGACTTGATGAATGAACTTAAAGAGTCCACTTGGTGGGCTGACCTGGCGGGGTGACTTGATGAATGAACCTAAAGAGTCGACTTGGTGAGAGTACTTGGTGGGTAGACATAGGAGGGTGATTTGATGAGCGAACTTAATGAGTCGACTTGGTGAGAGTACTTGGTGGGGTGACTTGATGAACGAACCTAAAGAGTCGACAAGGTGGGCCGACCTGGTAGGGTGACTTGATGAATGAACCTAAAGAGTCGACTTGGTGGGCCGTACTGGCAGGGTGACTTGATGAACGAACTTAAAGAGTCAACTTGGTGGGCTGACCTGGTAGGGTGACTTGATGAACAAACTTAAAGAGTCAACTTGGTGAGTGTACTTGGTGGGCCAACCTGGCGGGGTGACTTGATGAACAAACCTAAAGAGTCGACTTGGTGAGAGGACTCGGTGGGCTGACCTAGTCACGTGACTTGATGAACAAACTTAAAGAGACGACTTGGTGGGCCGACTTGGCTGGGTGACTTGATGAACAAACTTAAAGAGTCGACTTGGTGGGTCAAACTAGCGGGGTGACTTGGTGAGGGTACTTGGTGGGCTGACCTGGCAGGGTGACTTGATGAACGAACTTAGAGAGTCGACTTTGTGAGAGTACTTGGTGGGTCGAACTAGCAGGGTGACTTGATGATCGAACTTAAAGAGTTGACTTGGTGAGAGAACTTGGTGGGCTGAGCTGGCAGTTTGAATTGATGAACGAACCTAAAGACTCGACTTTGTGAGAGTACTTGGTGGGCCGACCTGGCGAGGTGATTTGATGACCGAACTTAAAGGGTCGACTTGGTGAGAGTACTTGGCGGGCCGACCTAGTGGAGCGACTTGATGAACGAACTTAAAGAGTCAACTTGGTGAGAGTACTTGGCGGGGTGACTTGATGAACAAACCTAAAGAGTCGACTTGGTAAGAGTACTCGGTAGGCCGACCTGGCGGGGTGACTTGGTCATCAAACTTAAAGAGTCAACTTGGTGAGAGTACTTGGTGGGCTGACCTGGCGGGGTGACTTGATGAACGAACTTAAAGAGTCGACTTGGTGGGTCGACTTGGTAGAGTGACTTCATGAACGAACTTAAATAGTCCACTTGGTGGGCCGACCTAGCAGGGTGACTTGATGAACGAAATTAAAGAGTCAACTTGGTGGGGTGACTTGATGAACGCACTTGAAGGGTCGACTTTGTGGGTTGACTCTATGAATGGACCTAAAGAGTTGACTTGGTGAGAGCACTTGGTGGGGTGACTTGATGAACTAACTCAAAGAGTCAACTTGGTGAGAGTACATGGTGGCTTGACTTGATGAGCGCAATTGAAGAATCAACTTGGTCAGAGTACTTGGTGGGGTGACTTGATGAACGGACTCAAAGAGTCAATTTCCTGAGAGTACTTGGTGGCTCGACTTGATGAGCAGACTCAAAGAGTCCACTTGGTGAGAGTACTTGGAGGGGTGAACTGATGAACGGACTTAAAGAATCGACTTGGTGGGAGTACTTGGTTGGCCAAACTGGAGGGGTGACTTGATGAATGGACATAAAGAGTCGACTTGGTGAGAGTACTTGTACTAGTTCAAGTGACTTGATGAACAGACTTAAAGAGTCGACTTGGTGGGGTGACTTGATGAAAGGACTTAAAGAGTCGACTTGGTGGGGTGACCTGATGAAAGGACTTAAAGAGTCGACTTGGTGAGAGTACTTGGTGGGGCGACTTGATGAACGGACTTAAAGGGTCGACTTGGTTAGAGTACTTGTTCTGGTGACTTGATGAACAGACTTGAAGAGTCGACTTGGTGGGGTGACTTGATGAAAGGACTTAAAGAGTCGACTTGGTGAGAGTACTTGGTGGGCCGACTTGATGAACGGACTTAAAGGGTCGACTTGGTTAGAGTACTTGTTCTGGTGACTTGATGAACGGACTTGAAGAGTCGACTTGGTGGGGTGAATTGATGAGAGGACTTAAAGAGTCGACTTGGTGGGGCGACTTGATGAATGGACTTAAAGGGTTGACTTGGCGGGGTGACTTGATGAACGAACCTAAATACTTGACTTGGTGAGAGTACTTGGCGGGGTGAATTGATGAACAAACTTAAAGAGTCAACCTGGTGGGCTGACCTGGTGGGGTGACTTGATGAACGGACTTATAGAGTCGACTTGGTGAGTGTACTTGTTCTGGTGACTTGATGAATGGACTTAAAGAGTCGGTTCGGTGGGGTGACTTGATGAAAGGACTTAAAGAGTCGACTTGGTAGGGTGACTTGATGAACGAACTTAAAGGGTCGACTTTGCGGGGTGACTTGATGAACAGACCTAAAGAGTTGACTTTGTGAGAGTACTCGGTGGGGTGACCTGATGAACAGACTTAGAGAGTCGACTTGGTGGGCCGACCTGGTTGGGTGACTTCGTGAACGGACTTAAAGAGTCGACTTGGTGGGAGTACTTGGTGGGGTGACTTGACGAATGAACTTCAAGGGTTGACTTGGCGAGGTGACTTGATGAACGATCCTAAAGAGTTGACTTGGTGAGAGTACTTGGTGTGGTGACTTGATGAAAAGACTTAAAGAGTCGAATTGGTGAGAGTACTTGGTGGGGTGACTTGATGAATGCACTTCAAGAGTCGACTTGGTGGGGTGACTTTATGAAGAGACCTAAAGAGTTGACCTGGTGAGAGTACTTGGTG
Organism: Cupressus sempervirens; assembly: GCA_028749045.1. Taxonomy (NCBI): domain Eukaryota; kingdom Viridiplantae; phylum Streptophyta; class Pinopsida; order Cupressales; family Cupressaceae; genus Cupressus; species Cupressus sempervirens. The sequence goes on along the minus strand of CM053784.1, from coordinate 567,909,650 downwards.
GGGTGACTTGATGAACATAGTTAAAGAGTTGACTTGGTGACAGTACTTCATTGGGTGACTTGATGAACGCACTTGAAGAATCGACTAGGTTAGAGTACTTGGTGGGGTGACTTGATGAACGAACTTAAAGATTTGACTTGGTGGGCCGACCTGGCGGGGTGACTTGATGAACGAACTTAGAGAGTCGACTTGGTGAGAGTACTTGGTGACTTGGTGGGCCGACTTGGCCGGGTGACTTGATGAACAAACTTAAAGAGGCAGCTTGGTGAGAGTACTCGATGGGCTGACCTAGTCACATGGGTTGAACTAGCGGGGTGACTTGGTGAGAGTACTTGGTGGGCCGACCTGGCGGGGTGACTTGATGACCGAACTTAAAGGGTTGACTTGGTGAGAGTACTTGGTGGGCCGACCTGGCGGAGCGACTTGATGAACGAGTCAACTTGGTGAGAGTACTTGGTGGGGTGACTTGATGAAAAAACCTAAAGAGTTGACCTGGTCAGAGTACTTTGTGGGCTGACCTGGCGGGGTGACTTGATGGGCAAACTTAAAGAGTCGACTTGGTGAGAGTACTTGGTGGGTTGACCTGGCGGGGTGACTTGATGAACGAACTTAAAGAGCCGACCTTGTGGGCCGACTTGGTAGAGTGACTTCATGAATGAACTTAAAGAGTCCACTTGGTGGGCCGACCTGGCGGGGTGACTTGATGAACGAACTTAAAGAGTCGACTTGGTGAGAGTAATTTGTGGGCTGACCTAGCGGGGTGACTTGATGAATGAACTTAAAGAGTCGACTTGGTGCGGTAACTTGATGAACGCACTTGAAGGGTCGACTTGGTGGGGTGACTCTATGAATGGACCTAAAGAGTTGACTTGGTGAGAGTACTTGGTGGGGTGACCTGATAAAAGGACTTAAAGAGTGGACTTGGTGAGAGTACTTGGTGGGGTGACTTGATGAACGCACTTGAAGAATCGACTCGGTTAGAGTACTTGGTGGGGCAACTTGATGAACGGACTCAAAGAGTCGACTTGGTGAGAGCACTTGGTGGGGTGAACTGATGAATAGATTTAAAGAGTCGACTTTGCGGGCCGACCTGGTGGGGTGACTTTATGAATGGACTTAAAGAGTCGACTAGGTTAGAGTACTTGTTCTGGTGACTTGATGAACGGACTTGAAGAGTCAAATTGGTGGGGTGACTTGATGAAAGGACTTAAAGAGTTGACTTGGTGAGAGTACTTGGTGGGGCGACTTGATGAACAGACATAAAGGGTCGACTTGGCGGGGTGACTTGATGAACAGACCTAAGGAGTTGACTTGGTGAGAGTACTTGGCGGGGTGAACTGATGAACGGACTTAAAGAGTCAACTTGGTGGGCTGACTTGGTGGGGTGACTTGATGAACGGACTTATAGAGTCGACTTGGTGAGAGTAGTTGTTCTGGTGACTTGATGAACGGACTTGAAGAGTCAGCTTGGTGGGGTGACTTGATGAAAGGACTTAAAGAGTCGACTTGGCGAGAGTACTTGGTGGGGTGACCTGATGAACAGACTTAGAGAGTCGACTTGGTGAGAGTACTTGGTGGGCCGACCTGGTTGGGTGACTTCATGAACTGACTTAAAGAGTTGACTTGGTGGGGTGACTTGATGAACGGACTTCAAGGGTCGACTTGGCAAGGTGACTTGATGAACGGTCCTAAAGAGTTGACTTGGTGAGAGTAATTGGTGTGGTGACTTAATGAAAAAACTTAAAGAGTCGAATTGGTGAGAGTACTTGGTGGGGTGAATTGATGAACATAGTTAAAGAGTCAACTTGGTGAGAGTACTTGGTCGGGTGACTTGATGAACGCACTTGAAGAATCGACTTGGTTAGAGTACTTGGTGGGGTGACTTGATGAACGAACTTAAAGATTCGACTTGGTGGGCCGACCTGGCGGGGTGACTTGATGAACAAACTTAGAGAGTCGACTTGGTGAGAGTACTTGGTGGGCCGACCTGGCCGGGTGACTTGATGAACAAACTTAAAGAGTCGACTTGGTGAGAGTACTCGGTGGGCTGACCTGGTCACGTGACTTGATGAACAAACTTAAAGAGTCGACTTGGTGAGTCGAACTAGCGGGGTGACTTGGTGGGCTGACCTGGCGGGGTGACTTGATGAACGAACCTAGAGAGTCGACTTTGTGAGAGTACTTGGTGGGTCAAACTGGTGGGGTGACTTGATGAACGAACTTAAAGAGTCGACCTGGTGAGAGAACTTGGTGGGCCGAGCTGGCGGGGTGAATTGATGAACGAACCTAAAGAGTTGACTTTGTGAGAGTACTTGGTGGGCTGACCTGGCGGGGTGACTTGATGACCGAACTTAAAGGGTCGACTTGGTGAGAGTACTTGGCGGGCTGACCTGGTGGAGTGACTTGATGAACGAGTCGACTTGGTGAGAGTACTTGGTGGGGTGACTTGATGAACAAACCTAAAGAGTCGACCTGGTGAGAGTACTTGGTGGGCCGACCTGGCGGGGTGACTTGATGGGAAAACTTAAAGAGTCGACTTGGTGAGAGTACTTGGTGGGTTGACCTGGCAGGGTGACTTGATGAACGAACTTAAAGAGTCGACCTTGTGGGCCGACTTGGCAGAGTGACTTCATGAACGAACTTAAAGAGTCCACTTGGTGGGCCGACCTGGTAGGGTGACTTTATGAACGGACTTAAAGAGTCGACTTGGTTAGAGTAATTGTTCTGGTGACTTGATGAACGGACTTGAAGAGTCAACTTGGTGGGGTGACTTGAAGAAAGGACTTAAAGAGTCAACTTGGTGAGAGTACTTGGTGGGGCGACTTGATGAACGGACTTAAAGGGTCGACTTGGCGGGTTGACTTGATGAATGAACCTAAGGAGTTGACTTGGTGAGAGTACTTGGTAGGGTGAACTGATGAACGGACTTAAAGAGTCGACTTGATGGGCCGACCCGGTGGGGTGACTTGATGAACAGACTTATAGAGTCGACTTGGTGAGAGTAGTTGTTATGGTGACTTGATGAACGGACTTGAAGAGTCAGCTTGGTGGGGTAACTTGATGAAAGGACTTAAAGAGTCAACTTGGTGGGGTGACTTGATGAACGAACTTAAAGGGTCGACTTTGCGAGGTGACTCGATAAATGGACCTAAAGAGTTGACTTGGCGAGAGTACTCGGTGGGGTGACCTGATGAACAGACTTAGAGAGTCAACTTGGTGAGAGTACTTGGTGGGCTGACTTGGTTGGGTGACTTCGTGAACTGACTTAAAGAGTCGACTTGGTGGGGTGACTTGATGAACAGACTTCAAGGGTCGACTTGGCAAGGTGACTTGATGAACGATCCTAAAGAGTTGACTTGGTGAGAGTACTTGGTGTGGTGACTTGATGAACAGACTTAAAGAGTCGAATTGGTGAGAGTACTTGGTGGGGTGACTTGATGAACATAGTTAAAGAGTCGACTTGGTGAGAGTACTTGGTCGGGTGACTTGATGAACAAACTTAAAGATTCGACTTGGTGGGCCGACTTGGCGGGGTGACTTGATGAACGAACTTAGAGAGTCGACTTGGTGAGAGTACTTGGTGGGCCGACCTGGCCAGGTGACTTGATGAACAAACTTAAAGAGTCGACTTGGTGAGAGTACTCGGTGGGCTAACCCAGTCACGTGACTTGATGAACAAACTTAAAGAGTCGATTTGGTGGGTCAAACTAGCAGGGTGACTTGGTGAGAGTACTTGGTGGGCCGAGCTGGCAGGGTGAATTGATGAACGAACCTAAAGAGTCGACTTTCTGAGAGTACTTGGTGGGCCAACCTGGTCGGGTGACTTGATGACCGAACCTAAAGGGTTGACTTGGTGATAGCACTTGGTGGGCCGACCTGGCGGAGCGACTTGATGAACGAACTTAGAGAGTCGACTTGGTGAGAGTACTTGGTGGGGTGACTTGATGAACAAACCTAAAGAGTCGACCTGGTGAGAGTACTTGGTGGGCCGACCTGGCGAGGTGACTTGATGGGCAAACTTAAAGAGTCAACTTGGTGAGAGTACTTGGTGGGGTGACTTGATGAACAAACTTAAAGAGTCGACCTTGTGGGCTGACATGGCAGAGTTCCTTGATGAACGAACTTAAAGAGTCGACCTGGTGAGAGTAATTTGTGGGTTGACCTCGCGGGGTGACTTGATGAATGAACTTAAAGAGTCGACTTAATGGGGTGACTTGATGAACGCACTTGACGGGTCGACTTGGTGGGGTGACTCTATGAACGGACCTAAAGAGTTGACTTGGTGAGAGTACTTGGTGGGGTGACTTGATGAAAGGACTTAAAGAGTCGACTTGGTGAGAGTACTTGGTGGGGCGACTTGATGAATGCACTTGAAGAATCAACTTGGTTAGAGTACTTGGTGGGGCGACTTGATGAACGGACTCAAAGAGTCGACTTTGTGAGAGTACTTGTTGGCTCGACTTGATGAGAAGACTTAAAGAGTCAACTTTGTGAGAGTGGGCCTAACGAGGCAAGGTTGTGAGTGGGCCTAATGGGGCGAGTTGGTGGGGCAACTTGGCAAGTGGAATTAGAGTGCCAATGTGGTGAGGCGACTCAGCGAGTTGGTTCGTTGAGATGACATGGTGAGCTGACTTGGCGAGTCGACCTGGCGAGCGAACTTAAAGAGTCGACTTGGCAATGTACTCAACTCGACTTGGTGAGGTGACCTGGCAAGCGGGCTCAAAGAGTCAACATGGTGAGGCGACTCATTAATTCAACATGGTGAGGCGACTCATGGTGAGGAGCTAACCTTGAGGCGACTTGGTGGGCCTACTTGATTAGTCAACTTGGTGAGCCGACCTGACAAGCTGACACGGTGAGCGGGCTTAAAGAGGCGACGACTTGGTGGGGTAACTCGGCAAGCCAACTTATCAAGGTGAGATGGTGAGTCGACTTGGTGAGCTGACTTGGTGAGTGCACTTAAAGAGTCAACTTCGTGAGGTGACTCGGCGAGTTAGCTCGCTGATGCGACTTGGGCGGGCCGACCTGGCGAGCAAACTTAAAGAGGTGACTTGGGCGGGCTCACCTGGTCAGCAAACTTAAAGAGTTGACTTGGCAACATACTTGAACAACCAACTTGGTGAGCTGACATGGTGAGTGGGCTTAGAGAAGCAACTCGGTGGGGCAACTTGGTGAGCACACTTGCTGGGGCAAGGTGGTAAAATGACTAGGTGATTTGACTTGGTGAGCTAACTTGGTGAGCAAACTTAAGGGGTCGACTTGGTGAGGCAACCTGAATAGTCGAATCGGTGAGCTGACTTGGGGAGCCGACATGGTGAGCGGTCTTAAAGAATAGGTGACCTGGTGAGGCGAGATGGTAAGTCATCTTGGTGAGCCGGCTTGACAAGCTGTGAGTGGACATAAAGAGTCAATTCTTGATTTGGCAAAGACCACATGGTCAGATGACTTGGTGAGCCGACCTGGCTAGCAAAATTGGCCAGCAAACTTATAGAATCGACTTGCTATCCCCAGTCAAGATCGCACGCCTGGGTCAACCCAACTTGGTTCACCCGACTCTGTCGCCCCAGCCTCGGGCGACCCGACTGGGTCACCAGAGTCGGTCGACAAGGGGAAAAAAAAAAAAAAAATTATGGGAGGCCCTATACAGTGAAAAGCGCTAAATTTTGGGCATTACAAAAAAAAAAAAAAAAAAACAAGTTACCCGCTTTTGGATCATGCACAAGTTTCATTTCACGTATTGCCGAGCCGACTCGAGGCATTACGCCTAGCTAGCCAGATTCGAGGTAGGGTAGCCGAAACGATCCGATTTGAGAATTTTCATTATATAAAGAGATCATGATAGGCCCCATAAGGCAAAAAAGAATGAAATTTTGGGAGTTCAAAAAAAAATGTTACCCAGTTTTGGATCGCGCACAGGGCTCGGGTCACGTATTATCGAGGTGCCCTGGGTGACATGATTCAAGCGAAAAGTCGACGGTGGCATGAGTCGTGCAAAAACATTGGAGGCCATTAAGGCTCGAGGCGCTTCGAGTCGAGGTTGCCGAGGCGGGTCGGGTTGAAAACTTTGGACGTTAACCAAAAAGAAAAAGTTAACCGCTTTTGGATCACGTACACGGCTCGGGGCACTTAGAATCAAGTCAAGCACGGTGACATGAGTCATGCAAAAAATTTGGAGATGACTCGAGTCAGGGCATCTGACTCTATCCGAGTTCAAAACTTTGGGACTTGACAAAAAAAAGAAAAAGGAAAAAGTTACCCAGTTTTGGATCACGTAAGTGACTCGGGCCACTCAGAATCAAGGTGAGTGCGGTTACATGAGTCGAGCAAAAAAAAAAAATGGAGGGGGTTATGGCTCGAGGAAATTCGAGTCGGGGTAGCTGAGTCGATTCAAAAACTTTGGCCGTTAGCCAAAAAAAGAGTTAATCACTTTTGGATCACGTACATGACTTGGGGTGCATAGAATCAAGTCAAGCAGGGTGACATGAGTGGTTCGAAAAAATTGCAGGCGATTAAGGCTCGAGGCGATTTGAGTCGGGGTTGCTGACACAATTTGGGTTGAAATCTTTGGGTGTTAACCAAAGAAGGAAGAAGTTAACCACTTTTGGATCACGTACATGACTCGAGGCACCAAGTGGAGCACGGTGACATGAGTCCTGCAAAAAAAATGGAGGCGGTTAAGGCTTGAGGCAATACGAGTCGGGGTTGCCGACACAATTTGGGTTGAAAACTTTGGGCGTTAACCCAAAAAAAGAGTTGACCACCTTTGGATCACGCACATGACTTGGCGCACTTAGAATCATGTCGAGCACGGTGACATGAGTCGTGCAAAAAATTGGAGGCAGTTAAGGCTCGACGCGATTCGAGTCGAGGATCGGGTAGTTGGGGCGATTCGTGTCGGGGTTGCCGACACGGCTCGAGTTGAAAACTTTGGGCATTAACCCCAAAAAGAAAAAAGTTGACCTCTTTTGGACCATGTACATGACTCGGGGCACTTAGAATCAAGTCGAGCACTTTGGCATGGGTTGTGCGAAAAATTCGGAGGCAATTCGAGTCGGGGTAGCCAACTCGATTTGAGTTCAAAACTTTGGGCGTTAACCAAAAAAATAAGTTGACCGATTTTGGATCACGTACATGAGTCGTCTGCCCTCGCGAAAATTACAAAACCCGGGAACCCACCTGGAATTTGCAGTCGGAAGATTTTTCTGCCCTCACAAAAATTTACAAACCCCACCCGCTCGAAATTTGGACTTGGAAGATTTTTTTGCCCTCGCGGAATTTACAAACCCCACCCGCTCGGAATTTGGCACTTGGAAATTACGAAACCCCGCCCGCTCAAAATTTGGACTTGGAAGATTTTTCCACCCACACAAAAATTGCAAACTCGACCCACATGGAAATTGCACTTGGAAGACTTTTTCGCACTCGCGAAAATCACAAAACCCCACCCGCGGGGAATTCGGCACTTGGGAGATTTTTTCGCCCTTCCAAAAATTGCAAACCCCACCAGCTCAGAATTTGGGACTCGGGAGATTTTTTTCCCCCTCTTGGAAATTTTACAAAACCCCACTCGCCCAAAATTTGGCACTCGAGAGATTTTTCTGCCCCCGCAGAAATTTCTACAAAACCCCTCCCTCCCGCCAGGAATTTGGCACTCGGGAGATTTTTTTCTGCCCTGGCGGAAATTGCAAACCCCACCCGCCAGGAATTTGGCACCTGGGAGATTTTTATGCCCTCGCGGGAATTTTCACAAAACCCCACCCACTCAGAATGTGGCACGTGGGAGATTTTTTCGCCCTCGCAGAAATTTTCACAAAACCCCACCCGCCCGGAATGTGGCACTTGGGAGATTTTTCCGCGCCAGCAAAAATTGCAAAACCCCACCCGCCGAGAATTCGGCACTTGGGAGATTTCTTCAACCTCGCAAAAATTTTCACAAAACCCCACCCGCTCAAAATTTGGCACCTGGGAGAGTTTTCCCACCCTCGCAAAAAATTGCAAACCCCACCCGCCCAAAATTTGGCACTTGGAAGATCTTCCCGCACTCGCACAAATTGCAAACCCCACCTGCCGAGAATTTGGCACCTGAGAGATTGTTACGAGCTCGCAAGAAAAAACCTTGCAAACCCCACCCCCACTCGAAATTTGGCACTTGGGAGATTTTCTCGCCCTCGCGCAAATTACAAACCCCACCCGCCTCAGGGTCGAAAAACATTTTACGAATCGAGGCGATAGAGGGTTGAATCTCAGTGGATCGTGGCAGCAAGGCCACTCTGCCACTTACAATACCCCGTCGCTTATTTAAGTTGTCTGCAAAAGATTCTTCTCGTCGACCACTTGAAATTAATATCCAAGGTTGCTCCAATGGGCTAGTGCGCCAATCGGAGATGGCCAATGACACGGGCCCTTGGGAGTGCAAGAGCACCCCTACTGCGGGTTGCAATGCAGCCGGAGAGAGATATGCGTCGCATCTAGCGTGGATTCTGACTTAGAGGCATTCAGTCATAATCTGACACACGGTAGCTTCACGCCACTGGCTTTTCAACCAAGCGCAATGACCAAATGTGTGAATCAACAGTTCCTCTCATACGACGGTCTAAATCCAGCTCACGTTCCCTATTGGTGGGTGAACAATCCAACACTTGGTGAATTCTGCTTCACAATGATAGGAAGAGCCAACATTGAAGGATCAAAAAGCAACGTCGCTATGAACGCTTGGTTGCCACAAGCCAGTTATCCCTGTGGTAACTTTTCTGACACCTCTAGCTTCAAATTCTAAAAGTCTAAAGGATCGATAGGCCACGCTTTCATGGTTTGTATTCGTACTGAAAATCAAAATCAAATGAGCTTTTACCCTTTTGTTCCACACGAGATTTCTGTTCTCGCTGAGGATGCTTCTATAGATTACAATTTGACAGGCGTGGCCGTCGATTTTCATGCTGGGCACTTCCCGATTCGCTCACCGTTACTAGGGGAATCCTGGTAAGTTTCTTTTCCTTCGCTTATTGATATGCTTAAACTTAGTGGGTACTCACACCTGACTTGGGGACGTGGTAGAGATGCAGCAATGCCCGCACTGTAGTGGGCCGCTGAGCGTAGAATAAAGTTCCTCACGAGGAATCATTCGATCGGCGCAAACCAACACCGGCCTTTGCGAGCCACCACTTGTCGCGATGGATCGACGAACCTCGTGCTCATTTCAGCCGACCGCGCACCACTTGCGAACACGGACGGCCATCTCCGCTCCTTACTGGGGAGGGAAAATTTTTGTAGTGCGACGCCCAAGCAGACATGCCCTTGGCTGAGGCCTCGGGCGCAACTTGCATTCAAAGACTTGATGATTCACGGGATTCTGACATTCACACTAAGTATCGCATTTTGCTACATTCTTTATCGTGGCAAGAGCCAAGATATCCATTGCCGAGAGTTGTGATTTTGTTTTTCTTTTGTCTTTTGACGACCCAAGCATGCAAGGCGCTGGCTCGCGCTTCATTCTTTGGATTTCTAAGGTGCATGATGAACTCGTGTGTTGGGTGGTTGACACATCCCAAACCTCGAGCACCCAATGGGTGCGACGAGGAATGCTGTGGTGTATCCCTACCCCATCACCTCGCAAAGGTGGGAGGCGATGCATGGGAGAGCCGTGTCAACGGATGGGGCCCCTACCCCGCAAATCATGCGAGTGAACCCTTCCTAAACACAAAATGCTCCAAGCGACAAGTCAACACACCTGGGCAAGGCAACAGGGGGTTGCGGCAGTCCCGATTTGCTGCCGTCGAAACGACGGATCCCTGGCACAACGTCGCACACGCGATCGGACCATGAAATCTCAGCAGTGGGGGATGAGGCCTAAACCCCCTCTGAATTGCAATTGAGCAGAGACCTCTCACTTTGACACAGACGTCGTTTGAAGGCACTGATCCTAATCCAGATGGCATCCGAGTCTCTTCTTCGCCCCGCAAGGAATCCACGCTTTCGATCATGGGCATTCGATGTGACCCTCGACCTCGACGGTGCTGGACTCGTAGCTTGGCCGTCTAGCACATCGCTGTAGGGCCAAGTGTTCACACGTCGCCGATATTTTGGGGGCGGGGAGGAGGCCAGCTCCATCCCCTACACGATTTCGGGTCTCGAACCAACAATGATCCTACCGCAAGTTCACCTACGGTAACCTTGTTACGACTTCTCCTTCCTCTAAATGATAAGGTTCAGTGAACTTCTCGTGATGTCGCCGATAGGAACCGTCGTCATCGCTGCGATCCGAACACTTCACCGGATCATTCAATTGGTAGGAGCGATGGGCAGTGTGTACAAAGGGTAGGGACGTAGTCAACACGAGCTGATGACTCGCGCTTACTAGGAATTCCTCGTTGAAGATCAATAATTGCAATGGTCTATCCCCATCATGATGCAATTTGGCAAGATTTCCCAAACCTTTCGGGCTAGGGAGAGAAACTTGTTGGTTGCATCAGTGTAGCGCACGTGCGGCCCAGAACATCTAAGGGCATCATAGACCTGTTATTGCCTCAAACTTCCATGGCCTAGGAGGCCATAGTCCCTCTAAGAAGCTGGCCGCGAAGGGGAACCTCCGCGTAGCTAGTTAGTAGGCTGAGGTCTCATTTGTTAACGGAATTAACCAAAAAAATTGCTCCACCAACTAAGAATGGCCATGCACTACCACCCATAGAATCAAGAAAGAGCTCTCAATCTGTCAATCCTTACTATCTCTGGACCTGGTAAGTTTCCCCGTGTTGAGTCAAATTAAGCCGCAAGCTCCACTCCTGGTGGTGCCCTTCCATCAATTCCTTTAAGTTTCATCCTTGCGACCATACTCCCCCCGGAACCCAAACACTCTAATTTCTCAGAAGGTGCTGGCGGAGTCCTTAGACCAACATCCGCCGATCCCTGGTCGGCATCATTTATGGTTAAGACTAGGACGATATCTGATCATCTTCGAGCCCCCAACTTTCATTCTTGATTAATGAAAACATCCTTGGCAAATGCTTTCACAGTGGTTCGTCTTCCATAAATCCAATAATTTCACCTCTAACAATGAAATACAAATGCCCCTGACAGTCCCTATTAATCATTACTCCGGTCCTGAAGGCCAACGGAACAGGACCAGACTCCTATCGTGTTATTCCATGCTAATATATTCAAAGCGTAGGCTTGCTTTGAGCACTCTAATTTTTTCAAAGTAATGGTGCCGGAACTGCGACCCAGCCAATTAAGGCTAGGAACACGCCGCCGGTAGAAGGGACGTGAGGGCCAGTGCATCCCCAAAAGGCGGACCGACCGTCAAGATCCAAGGTCCAACTACGAGCTTTTTAACTGCAACAACTTAAATATACACTATTGGAGCTAGAATTACCGCGGCTGCTGGCACTAGACTTACCCTCCAATGGATCCTCATTAAGGGATTTAGATTGTACTCATTCCAATTACCAGACTTGATGAGCCCAGTATTGTTATTTATTGTCACTACCTCCCCATGTCAGGATTGGGTAATTTGTGCGCCTGCTGCCTTCCTTGGATGTGGTAGCCATTTCTCAGGCTCCCTCTCTGGAATCGAACCCTAATTCTCTGTCACCCGTCACCACCATGGTAGGCCTCTATCCTACCATCGAAAGTTGATAGGGCAAAAATTTGAATGAAGCGTCGCCAGCACAAAGGTCGTGCGATCCGTCAACTTATCATGAATCACTGGAATAGCAGGCGAGCCCGCGCTGGCCTTTTATCTAATAAATGCATCCCTTCTAAGAGTTGGGATTTGGTGCATGTATTAGCTCTAGAATTACTACGGTTATCCGAGTAGCAAAGTACCATCAAAGAAACTATAACTGATTTAATGAGCCATCCGCAGTTTCACAGTCTGAAATAGTTCATACTTAGACATGCATGGCTTAATCTTTAAGACAAGCATATGACTACTGGCAGGATCGACCAGGTAGCTTCTAACAATGAGGGGGACCCCCAAGGCCTGCTATAGCCAAGGGATGCCCACCGCGATGGGAAACCAAAATTTGCATTCGCTCCGTCATGCATCCAAACATAATCTGCCGCACAAGCAACAAGAATGATGTTCACAGCACATGTAGGACTCGCAACGCTCAAAGATTTCACACAAGAGGAAAGTGTCCCATCATCGATCAGAGAGGGCCGAATAGGGAGCCTCAGTTCATAGGCACCTGGGAAGAACATCCCGTACGGAACCCTTTACCCTCGAACTCTCTGTCGCCACTACTCGAAAAGAAGCCTCGAGTCTGTACAAGATGCACCGCGCACGTAGCCACCTCAATTGTAAGGCCACTCAGAGACATCCATTTCCCAGGCATATGCCTCCTACATGCCTGTTGAGGTGCACCCACACAGACAAAATCCTTCTCGATCACAACAAACATTTTCCCACGACGAAGAGCTGGTTGCCCAAGTGCCAACAGAGATCGCCGTGCTGAAGGGTGAAGGGCCATGCGAGTCAAAAACATGGCTGGTTATGCGATTGGTGGTGCCATCACTATGCACGTGACCACCTAAATTATAAGGCTGCTCAAGGGCATTGTTTATAACACCCCCTCCGCACATTTATAGGTGATGAGAGCCTTCCCGCATACACAGACATGTCTAACCTCTGGAAAATTTCTCCTTTCCCAGCATAGCCTCGCTAACCGTTCCCCGTGACACGTGATCTGCCAGCGCAGGTACAAAAAAGTTCCTACAGGTGAACACTCACACTAGCGTTGTCGGACAAGCTTCAATCTCATGCACATGCACATACCAAAGAACTGCACCGCAAGGGAAACCCACCCGCGAGCACCCACATCTCGGAAAAAAGCATTCTTGCGATTTCTTCCCCTAGACAGACACATTGGGCCTGCACTTGTCGGAGCATTGCAAAGACGAGCGCTCTGGTTCGCAGGAGCCTAAGAAGAACATCTCGTACGAAACTCGTTCCCCCAAAATGCTCGAATCACAAATGCTTGCAGCAAAGTCGTAATGCAAAGATGTACACCGCGCACGCGACCGAGTAAGGACACTCACAGACATCCATTTCCCAGGCATATGCCCCCTACACACTTTTTGGTGCACCCCATACAAAGGGTCATACTTCGACAAGCCCTCCAAAAATTTCGCATCTGAAGAGAGATGAAACGCCTTGGGCTTTTTGTCCACACAATGCAAACACTAAACACTCTCTTTAGGGGGGAGCTAAAGAAGAGTATCTCCCGCAGAACCCATGAGCCGCAGCCATTTGGATAGCACAGGGCAGGACAGGGCATGGAGAGTTTCCACATCCAAACAAAAATTATTGTTAATACTCTACACTTCTACTAGCCCGGACCACAAAGGCTGTCACGACAGTGCCATGCACTTCTGTAGGATGAGACAGTGAAGAGGCGAGCACGCACCGAGAATGCACTAGCGAATAAATTATGCGGCAACCAAACCTTTCGCCGGCCCCCCTCTCAATCCCAAGGCTCTACCAATCGGCAAAAACTTAGGGTGGAGAGTGGACCCTTAATGAAATTAGGGACGTCGAGCAATGCACCCATGCAACCATCTCTTTCCTTCTTGCCATCCAGGCAGGATAAAAATGCAATGATAGAACGTGCCAATGAGACGGAGCCCTTGGCTAAAAGATACAACTCCATGCACACTCAGCAACAAGTGCATCTTAGAATCGAACACCAAATGTGTAGTGTGTTGCAAGCTGTACAGACACCTACATATAGGGTATATCCAAAAAAACAAAGTGACAAGTACTTCCCACCAGCTCTGCCATTGCGATTACCGAATGGGATATACTCACCGCCACAAATTAATGACCATCATTACCGTCTCGGAATAGATACAAGCACATCAAGCTTCATCCGATCAACTGGATGAATTTCACCTTGAAGGGGCCCAATCCAAAAGTTCCGGAGGTCACCTCCTGGAATTCTCAGGAACAAGGCCCATCTTACATGCAAACTCTGCTACTGTGCAAACACAGGTTGCAATTAAAGAGAAATTGCAAGGCCGTCACAATGGCCCGAGGCCAATGCTCCGACTAAGTCAATTTTCTCTTGCAATCACCATGCCGCCGTTCATAAAGAGATCTCCCCATTCACTTGTGACGTGACGCACAATCCAAGTGCTAGACGCGAGCTCGCCCTTGTAAGGGCCACTTTCCAAGGCATCCCCTGATGACACATTGGAATGACAACCGCTGTTGAACCATTCCCAATGTTGTGCCGGTCGAGTTGGCACAGAGGTGACCTTGGGGAGCTCCCGCATAGCAATCGAGATGTGCTTTTGTACCCATCTCTCACAAAGACCAATGTTAGCTGTGAACAAATTTGGAATCCAAGGCCTCGCATCCATCGATATTGTTGGGGCACTGGGTCTATATACAAATGGCCACGGAGAGGTTTCGAGAAGAGAAGCCCCCCCTGCTCGCTTGCACAAACATCCCAAATTCTAGACACAAGCTCCCACCCTTAGCATCGCTCTCCAGATCACCGCAATGACACATTGGAATGACAACCGCTGTCGAACAACTCCCGAAATTATGGCGATGGAGTGAGAGAGAAGAGCAGCTTTGGGGAGAGGCGCATAGCAAACGGGCTGCTCCTTCATTCCGCTCTTATATATAGATTCGATGTCACTGATTTCGTTTGGAATCCAGGGTGCATTCGTCCTTACCCACATGAGCAATGGCTCTTTTGATGGAATGGCCATGGGGAGCTTCCGATAACAAAGGCTCCCTTGTCACTCGTGATGCACAGCCCAACTGCTAGACGACGGCTCGCCCTTCAGATCGCTGCCCAGGCAACCACCACAACGGCACCATTGGAATGAAAACCGCTGCCGAACCATTCCAAAAATTTTGTGCCAAAGAAGTTGTTGCGAAGAGAATGACTCTGGGGAGAGAGCACTCGCATAGCAAAATCGGGATGGCTTCATGACCCTTCTAATAGAAACGATGCTGGTGCCAATATTCAAAATCTGAATAACGTGTCTTTCTCGAACACCAGCACCAATTCTATTGGGGAGGGTCGCCAAGAGCTTTTTTTATCAAAGCCTCCCATTGTGGCCGCGATAGGCACACAAAAAATTTTGCTAGAGCACCAAGCACCCACCTCATGGCTAGAGACAAGGGCTCGCCATTAGATCAAAACTTTGAAATCGTAGAACAGATGCGCTGTAGAATGGCAACCACTGTCAAGTCTCTTCAGTAATTGCGTTAGTCAAGTGATCGAAGAAGGTGATCTAAGAGAGGGTCCAAGTGTAGGCATTCATTGGGGGATTCACGCCGATGGCATAAATTTATGCAATACCCGAGCAACACCGGACGGAGGTGCTAGACGAGGGCTCCCATTTTAGATTGAGTTTTAAAATCACTAAGAAGACGCGGTGAGGGCTGGCAACCACTGCCAAACCCTTTTCCAAAATTGAGCCAGCTGAGTGACAAGAAAACATAATCTAAAGGAGAGTCCAGGAATAGCACCCTCGAGGGTGGGCTTCATGCCCCTCTAATTGATTCAACGTCAGCGTCCACCGTTTCAAAATCTGACATATCCATCTGCCCTGACAGCGGCGTTGAATCAATGAGGGGGGAACGGGAGAGGCTCGTGGCAACCACCTCTCCCATTGTAGCCATGATAGGCATGCAAAAAATCTTGCTAGAGCGCCAAAGCACCCTCCCTCATGGCTATAGACAAGGGCTCGCCATTAGATCAACTTCAAAATCACAGAATAGACACGGTGTAGAATGGCAACCGCTGCCAAGTCTCTTCCATAATTGCGTCGGTCAAGTGATCGAAGAAGGTGATCTAAGAAAGGGTCCACGCATAGGCATTCATTGGGGGATTCACGCCGATCACATAAATTTATGCAACACCCGAGCAACACCGGATGGAGGTGCTAGACGAGGGCTCCCATTTTAGATCAAGTTTTAAAATCACCAAGTAGACGCGATGAGGGCTGAAAACCGCTGGCAAACCTTTTTAGGAAATTGTGCCAGCTGAGTGACAAGAAAACATGATCTAAAGGAGAGTCCAGATATAGCACCCATGAGGGTGGGCTTCATGCCCCTCTAATTGATTGAACGTCGGCGTCCACCATTTCAAAATCTGACATATCCATCCGCCCTGATAGCGACGTTGAATCAATGAGGGGGGCACGGGAGAGGCTCGCGGCAACCTCCTCTCCCATTGTAGCCACGATAGGCATGCAAAAATTTTTTCTAGAGTGCCAAGCACCCACCTCATGGCTATAGACAAGGGCTCGCCATTAGATCAACTTCGAAATCGTAGAACAGACGCGGTGTAGAATGGCAACCGCTGCCAAGCCTCTTCCGTAATTGCGTCGGTTGAGTGATCGAAGAAGGTGATCTAAGAGAGGGTCCAAGCGTAGGCATTCATTGGGGGATTTGTGCCGATGGCATAAATTTATGCAATACCCGAGCAACAGCAAACAGAGGTGCTAGACGAGGGCTCCCGTTTTAGATCAAGTTTTAAAATCACCAAGTAGACGTGGTGAGGGCTGGCAACCGCTGCCAAACCTTTTTCTGAAATTACGTCAGCTGAGTGGCAAGAAAAAATGATCTAAAGGAGAGTCCAGGTATAGCACCCACGAGGGTGGGCTTCATGCCCCTCTAATTGATTCAACGTCGGTGTCCACCATTTCAAAATCTGACATATCCATCTGCCCTGACAGCGGCGTTGAATCAATGAGGGGGGCACGGGAGAGGCTCGCGGCAACCACCTCTCCCATTGTAGCCGCGATAGATCACGCAAAAAATTTTGCTAGAGCACCAAGAACCCACCTCATGGCTAGAGACAAGGGCTCGCCATTAGATCAACTTCGAAATCGCAGAACAGACGCGGTGTAGAATGGCAACCGCTGCCAAGTCTCTTCCATAATTGCGTCGGTCGAGTGATTGAAGAAGGTGATCTAAGAGAGGGTCCAAGCATTAGGAATTCGTTGGGGGATTTGCACCGATGGCATAAATTTATGCAATACCTGAGCAACACCAGACGAAGGTGCTAGACGAGGGCTCCAGTTTTAGATCGAGCTTTAAAATCACCAAGTAGATGCGGTGAGGGCTGGAAACCATTGCAAAACCTTCTTTCGAAATTGCGCCAGCTGAGTGACAAGAAAACATGATCTAAAGGAGATTCCACGAATAGCACCCTCGAGGGTGGGCTTCATGCCCCTCTAATTGATTCAATATCGGCGTCCACCATTTCAAAATCTGACATATCCATCTGCCCTGACAGCAACGTTAAATCAATGAGGGGGGCACGGGAGAGGCTCGCGGCAACCACCTCTCCCATTGTAGCCACGATAGGCACGCAAAAAATTTTGCTAGAGCGCCAAGCACCCACCTCATGGCTATAGACAAGGGTTCGCCATTAGGATCAACCTCGAAATCGCAGAACAGACGCGGTGTAGAATGGCAACCGCTGCCAAGTCTCCTCCGTAATTGCGTCGGTCGAGTGATCAAAGAAGGTAATCTAAGAGAGGGTCCAAGCATAGGCCTTCATTGAGGGATTCGTGCTGATGGCATAAATTTATGCAATACCCGAGCAACACCAGACGGAGGTGCTAGACGAGGGCTCCCATTTTAGATCAAGTCTTAAAATCACCAAGTAGACGCGGTGAGGGCTGGCAACCGCTGCCAAACCTTTTTCTAAAATTGCGCCAGCTGAGTGACAAGAAAACATGATCTAAAGAAGAGTCCAAGAATAGCACCCTCGAGGGTGGGCTTCATGCCCCTCTAATTGATTCAACGTCGGCATCCACCATTTCAAAATCTGACATATCCATCCGCCCTGACAGCGGCGTTGAATCAAATGAGGGGGGCACGGGAGAGGCTCGCGGCAACCACCTCTCCCATTGTAGCCGCGATAAGCATGCAAAAATTTTTGCTAGAGCACCAAGCACCCACCTCATGGCTATACACAAGGGCTAGCCATTAGATCAACTTCAAAATCGTAGAACAGACGCGGTGTAGAATGGGAACCGCTGCCAAGTCTCTTCCGTAGTTGCGTCGGTCAAGTGATCGAAGACGGTGATCTAAGAGAGGGTCCAAGCATAGGAATTCATTGGGGGATTCGTGCCGGTGGCATAAATTTATGCAATACCCAAGAAACATCAGACGGAGGTGCTAGACGAGGGCCCCCATTTTAGATCAAGTTTAAAAATCACCGAGTAGACGCGGTGAGGGCTGGCAACCGCTGCCAAACCTTTTTCCGAAATTGCGCCAGCTGAGTGACAAGAAAACATGATCTAAAGGAGAGTCAAGGAATAGCACATCGAGGGTGGGCTTCATGCCCCTCTAATTGATTCAACGTCGGCATCCATCATTTCAAAATCTGACATATCCATCCACCTTGACACCGGCGTTGAATCAATGAGAGGGGCATGGGAGAGGCTCGCGGCAACCACCTCTCCTATATAAGCTATTAGTGTGAGGCTCACTCTCCATTATAAATTCGTGAACACACCAACAACTGCCTTAAAAATCCAAATCCTTGAAAATTCTGACCAAACAGCCATTCACGACCCAATTTTTTATGAGGTCGGCAGAGGAGCAAAAGATTGTCATGGAGCCAATTTTTTGTGAGTTCATGGAGCCAAGGGACTGAAATGGTCATTGAGCTCATCTGATCAACTGGATAAATTTCACCTTGAAGGGGGCCCAATCCAAAAGTTCTGGAGGTCATCTCCTGGAACTCTCGAGAACAAGGCCCATCTTACATGCAAACTCTGCTACTGTGCAAACATAGGTTGCAATTAAAGAGAAATTGCGAGGCCGTCACAATGGCCCGAGGCCAATGCTCCGACTAGGTCAATTTTCTCTTGCAATCACCATGCCGTCGTTCACAGAGAGATCTCCCCATTCACTTGTGACGTGATGCACAATCCAAGTGCTAGACGCGAGCTCGCCCTTGAAAGAAAGACCACCTTCCAAGACATCCCCCGATGACACATTAGAATGACAACCGCTGTCGAACCATTCCCAATGTTGTGCCGATCGAGTTGGCATAGAGGCGACCTTAGGGAGCTCCCGCGTAGCAATCGGGATGTGCTTTCATGCCCATCTCTCACAAAAACCAATGTTAGCTGTGAACAAATTTGGAATCCAAGGGCTCGCATCCATCGATATCGTCGCCACTGGGTCTATATACAAAGGCCATGGAGAGGTTCCGATAAGAAAAGCTCCCCTGCTCGCTTGCACAAACATCCCAAATTCTAGACACAAGCTCCCACCCTTAGAGCATCGCTCTCCAGATCACCGCAATGACACATTGGAATGACAATCGCTGTCGAACAACTCCTGAATTTGTGCCGATGGAGCGAGAAAGAAGAGCCAAATCGGGTCGACAAAAATGGCTAAGCCAGATCGGGTCGGCCAGCATGGCTCGGCCACCATTTTTCGCCGAGAGCTTTCGATATTAAAGCTCCCATGTAGCCGCGATAAGTACACCATGACAAATTGCTAGAGCGCCGAGCACCCATAGCAAATTGCCATTATACCAAGCGATGCCGGAGTGCTAGACAAGGGTTCATGTTTAGATCAAGTTTTAAAATCACCAAAAAGACACACCATGGATCGGCAACCACTGCCTCACCTTTCCCAAAATTGAGTCATTGGAAAATATGATCTAAAGGAGTGCCGAGGAAAAGCACTGAGATTGCTTCATGCCCCTTTCATTAATTCAACATCAGCATACACCATTTGAAAACCCACCTATCTGATCCGCCTAGACACCAATGTTGAATCAATGAAAGGGGCATGGGAGAGGCTCGCGGCAACAACCTCTCCTATATAAGCTATTAGTGCGAGGCTCACTCTGCATTAGAAATCTATGATAGCACGAACAACTCCCTTAAAAATCCAATTCAATGAAAAATGTGACCAAACAGCCAACCACGACACCATTTTTGGAGCTCGCCCAGAATGGCTCGGCCAGCATGGCTTGCCCAGATCGGCTCGTCCAGCATGGTGACTTGGTGACTTTGTGAGAGTACTTGGAACTGTTAAGAAAAAAGGCTAATCTTACATGCAAACTCTGCTACTACACAAACATAGGTTGCAATTATAGAGAAATTGCAAGGCTGTCACAATGGCCCGAGGCCAATGCTCCGACTACTAAGTCAATTTTCTCTTGCAATCGCCATGCTGCCGTTCACAGAGAGATCTCCCCATTCACTTGTGACAATGCACAATCCAAGTGCTAGACGCGAGCTCGCCCTTGAAAGGCCACGTTCCAAGACATCCCGATGACACATTGGAATGACAACCGCTGTCGAACCATTCCCAATGTTGTGCCGATCGAGTTGGCACAATGGCGATCTTAGGGAGCTCCCGTGTAGCAATCGGGAAGTGCTTTCGTACCCTTCTCTCACAAAAACCAATGTTAGATGACCAAATTTAGAATCCAAGGCCCGTATCCATCGATATTGTCGGCACTGGGTCTATATTCAAAGGCCACGGAGAGGTTCCGATAAGAGAAACTCCACTGCTCGCTTGCACAAACATCCCCAAATGCTAGACGCAAGCTCCCGCCCTTAGCATCGCTCTCCAGATCACCGTAATGACACATTGGAATGACAACCACTATCGAACAACTCTGAAATTTGTGCTGATGGAGTGAGAAAGAAGAGCCAGATCAGGTCGACAAAAATGGCTAAGCCAGATCGGGTCGGCCAGCATGGCTCGCCCAGATCGGGTCGGCCAGCATAGCTCGGCCACCATTTTTTGCCGAGAGCTTTCGATATTAAAGCTCCCATGTAGCCATGATAAGTACACCATGAAAAATTTCTAGAGCACCGAGCACCCATAATAGCAAATTGTCTTTATACCAAGCAACGCCGGAGTGCTAGACAAGGGTTCATGTTTAGATCAGGTTTTAAAATCACCAAAAAGACACGCCATGGATCGGCAACCGCTACCTCACCTTTTCCAAAAATTGAGTCATCAGAAAACATGATCTAAAGGAGAGCCGAGAAAAAGCACCGAGATCGCTTCATGCCCCTTTCATTGATTCAACATCAGCATACACCATTTGAAAACCCAACAATCCGATCCACCTAGACACCAATGTTGAATCAATGAAAGGGGCATGGGAGAGGCTCGCGGTAACAACCTCTCCTATATAAGATATTAGTGTGAGGCTCGCTCTGCATTAGAAATCTGTGATAGCACAGACAACTCACTTAAAAATCCAATTCAATGAAAAATGTGACCAAACAGCCATCCATGACACCGTTTTTGGAGCTCGGCCAGATCGGGTCGGCCAGCATGGCTCGCCCATATCGGCTTGGCCAGAATGGCTCGCCCAGATCGGGTCGGCCAGAATGGCTCGCCCAGATCGGCTCGGCAAGCATGGTTCGGCCAGAATGGCTCGGCCAGATCGGGTCAGCCAGATCGGGTCAGCCAGCGTGGCTCGCCTAGATCGGCTCGGCCAGGCTGGCTCGCCACCATTTTTCAAGCACACTACCTCCCCTATATAAGCTATTAGTGCAAGCCTTACTCTACATCAGAAATGTACATTCAGTGCACAAGTACCTTAAAACCCAATTCAATGAAAAATGTGACCAAACAGCCATCCATGACACCATTTTTGGAGCTCGCCCAGATCGGCTCGGCCAACATGGCTCGCCTAGATCGGCTCGGCCAGCATGGCTCAGCCAGAACGGCTCACCTAGATCGGCTCGGCCAGCATGGCTCGCCCAGATCGGCTCGGCCAGGCTGGCTCGCCCACCATTTTTCAAGCACACTACCTCCCCTATATAAGCTATTAGTGCAAGCCTTACTCTACATCAGAAATGTACATTCAGTGCACAAGTACCTTAAAACCCAATTCAATGAAAAATGTGACCAAACAGCCATCCACGACACCATTTTTGGAGCTCGGCCAGATCGTCTTGGCCAACATGGCTCACCCAGATCGGCTCGACCAGCATGGCTTGGCCAAAATGGCCCGGCCAGATCAGGTCGGCCAGCATGGCTCGCCCAAATCGGCTTAGCCAGATCAGCTCGGCCAGTATGGGTCGGCCAGAACGGCTCGCCCAGATCGGCTCGGCCAGTATGGGTCACCCAGATCGGCTTGGCCAGGCTGGCTCGCCCACCATTTTTCAAGCACACTACCTCCCCTATATAAGCCATTAGTGCAAGCCTTACTCTACATCAAAAATGTACATTCAGTGCACAAGTACCTTAAAACCCAATTCAATGAAAAATGTGACCGAATAGCCATCCACGACTCCATTTTTCATGAGGTTGTCAACAGAGACAAAGATTGGAATTGGTTAGGCGATTTGATTGCATCAGTCAAGGGGGTAAATTGATCAATTTTTGGAGACTGACTAGAATGGCTTGACGACCATTTTATATCTAAAGCTACCCGATTTGAGAATTATGACTCAAGTAGAATGGCTCGGGTACCCATTTTACGAACTTAAAGAGTCAACTTGGTGGGCCGACCTGGCAGGGTGACTTGATGAACAAACTTAAAGAGTCGACTTGGTGAGAGTACTTGGTGGGCCAACCTGGCAAGGTGACTTGATGAACTAACTTAAAGAGTAGACTTGGTGAGAGTACTCGGTGGGCTGCCCTGGTCACGTGACTTGATGAACGAACTTAAAGAGTCAACTTGGTGGGCCGAATTGGCCGGGTGACTTGATGAACGAACTTAAAGAGTCGACTCGGTGGGTCGAACTAGCGGGATGACTTGGTGAGAGTACTTGGTGGGCTGACCTGGCAGGGTGACTCGATGAACGAACTTAGAGAGTCGACTTTGCGAGAGTGCTTGGTGGGTCGAACTGGCAGGGTGACTTGATGAACGAACTTAAAGAGTCAACTTGGTGAGAGAACTTGGTGGGACGAGCTGGCGGGGTGAATTGATGAACGAACCTAAAGAGTCAACTTTGTGAGAGTACTTCGTGGGCCGACCTGGCAGGGTGACTTGATGACCAAACTTAAAGGGTCGACTTGGTGAGAGTACTTGGTGGGCTGACCTGGCGGAGCGACTTGATGAACGAACTTAGAGAGTCGACTTTGTGAGAGTACTTGGTGGGGTGACTTGATGAACAAACCTAAAGAGTTGACCTGGTGAGAGTACTTGGTGGGCCGACCTGGCGGGGTGACTTGATGAGCCAACTTAAAGAGTTGACTTGGTGAGAGTACTTGGTGGGGTGACCTGGCAGGGTGACTTGATGAACAAACTTAAAGAGTTGACCTTACGGGCCGACTTGGCAGAGTGACTTCATGAACGAACTTAAAGAGTCCACTTGGTGGGCCGACCGGGCGGGGTGACTTGATGAACGAACTTAAAGAGTCAACTTGGTGAGAGTAATTTGTGGGCTGACCTGGCTGGGTGACTTGATGAATGAACTTAAAGAGTCGACTTGGTGGGGTGACTTGATGAATGCACTTGAAGGGTCAACTTGGTGGGGTGACTCTATGGACGGACCTAAAGAGTTGACTTGGTGAGAGTACTTGGTGGGGCCACTTGATGAACAGACTTAAAGAGTCGACTTGGTGAGAGTACTTGGTGGGGTGACTTGATGAGCGCACTTGAAGAATCGACTTGGTTAGAGTACTTGGTGGGGTGACTTGATGAACGGACTCAAAGATTCGACTTGCTGAGAGTACTTGGTGGCTTGACTTGATGAGCAGACTTAAAGAGTCCACTTGGTGAGAGTACTTGGCGGGGTGAACTGATGAACAGACTTAAAGAATCTACTTGGTGGGAGTACTTGGTTGGCCGAACTGGTGGGGTGACTTGATGAATGGACATAAAGAGTCGACTTGGTGGGAGTACTTGGTTGGCCGAACTGGTACTTGTTCTGGTGACCTGATGAATAGACTTAAAGAGTCGACTTGGTGGGGTCACTTGATGAAAGGACTTAAAGAGTTGACTTGGTGAGAGTACTTGGTGGGGTGACTTGATGAAAGAATTTAAAGGGTCGACTTGGCGGGGTGACTTGGTGAATGGACCCAAAGAGTTGACTCGGTGAGAGCAGTTGGTGGGGTGATCTGATGAACGGACTCAAAGAGTCAACTTGGTGAGAGTACTTGGTGGCTTGACTTGATGAGCAGACTCAAAGAATCCACTTGGTGAGAGTACTTGGCGGGGTGAACTGATGAACAGACTTAAAGAGTCAACTTGGTGGGAGTACCTGGTGGGGTGACTTGATGAAGGGACATAAAGAGTCGACTTGGTGAGAGTACTTGTTCTAGTGACTTGATGAACGGACTTAAACAGTCGACCTGGTGGGGTGACTTGATGAAAGGACTTAAAGAGTCAACTTGGTGAGAGTACTTGGTGGGGTGACTTGATGAATGCACTTGAACAATCGACTTGGTTAGAGTACTTGGTGGGGTGACTTGATGAACGGACTCAAAGAGTCGAGTTGGTGAGAGTACTTGGTGGCTCGACTTGATGAGCAGACTTAAAGAGTCAACTTGGTGAGAGTACTTGGCGGGGTGAACTAATGAACGGACTTAAAGAGTCCACTTCCTGAGAGTACTTGGTGGGCCGACCTGGTGGGGTGACTTGATGAACGGACTTAAAGAGTAGACTTGGTTAGAGTACTTGTTCTCGTGACTTGATGAATGGACTTGAAGAGTCAACTTGGTGGGGTGACTTTATGAAAGGACTTAAAGAGTTGACTTGGTGAGAGTACTTGGTGAGGCGACTTGATGAACGGACTTAAAGGGTCGACTTGGCAGGGTGACTTGATCAATGCACTTGAAGGGTCGAGTTGGTGGGGTGACTTGATGAGAGGACCTAAAGAGTTGACTGGGTGAGAGTACTTGGTGGGGTGACTTGATGAATAGAGTTAAA
Source organism: Cupressus sempervirens (assembly GCA_028749045.1). NCBI lineage: Eukaryota > Viridiplantae > Streptophyta > Pinopsida > Cupressales > Cupressaceae > Cupressus > Cupressus sempervirens. The sequence goes on along the minus strand of CM053784.1, from coordinate 567,884,811 downwards.
GAGTCGACTTGGTGAGAGTACTTGGTCAGGTGACTTGATGAACGCACTTGAAGAATTGACTTGGTTAGAATACTTGGTGGGGTGACTTGTTGAACGAACTTAAAGAGTCAACTTGGTGGGCCAACCTGGCAGGGTGACTTGATGAAAAAACTTAGAGAGTCAACTTAGTGAGAGTACTTGGTGACTTGGTGGGCCGACCTGGCCGGGTGACTTGATGAACAAACTTAAAGAGTCCACTTGGTGGGCCGACCTAGCGGGGTGACTTGATGAATGAACCTAAAGATTCGACTTGGTGAGAGTACTTGGTGGGAAGACATAGCGGGGTGATTTGAAGAATGAACTTAAAGAGTCGACTTGGTGAGAGTACTTGGTGGGGTGACTTGATGAACGAACCTAAAGGGTCGACTTGGTGGGCCAACATGGCACGGTGACTTGATGAAAAAACTTAAAGAGTCGACTTGGTGGGCCGACCTGGCAGGGTGACTTGATGAACAAACTTAAAGAGTCGACTTGGTGAGAGTACTTGGTGGGCCGACCTGGCAAGGTGACTTGATGAACTAACTTAATGAGTCGACTTGGTGAGAGTACTCAGTGGGCTGACCTGGTCACATGACTTGATGAATGAACTTAAAGATTCGACTTGGTGGGCCGACTTGGCCGGGTGACTTGATGAACAAACTTAAAGAGTCGACTTGGTGGGCCGACTTGGTGGGGTGACTTGGTGAGAGTACTTGGTGGGCTGACCTGGCAAGGTGACTCGATGAACGAACTTAGAGAGTCGACTTTGTGAGAGTACTTGGTGGGTCGAACTGGCGGGGTGACTTGATGAACGAATTTAAAGAGTCGACTTGGTGAGAGAACGTGGTGGGCTGAGTTGGCGGGGTGAATTGATGAACGAACCTAAAGAGTCGACTTTGTGAGAGTACTTGGTGGGCCGACCAGGGTGGGTGACTTGATGACCGAATTTAAAGGGTCGACTTGGTGAGAGTACTTGGCGGGCCGACCTGGCTAAGCGACTTCATGAACGAACTTAGAGAGTCAACATTGTGAGAGTACTTGGTGGGGTGACTTGATGAAAAAACCTAAAGAGTCGACCTGGTGAGAGTACTTGGCGGGCCGACCTAGTGAGAGTACTTGGTGGGCCGACCTAGCGGGGTGACTTGATGAGAAAACTTGAAGAGTCGACTTGGTGAGAGTACTTGGTGGGCTGACCTGGCGGGGTGACTTGATGAACAAACTTAAAGAGTCGACCTTGTGGTCCGACTTGGAAGAGTGACTTCATGAACGAACTTAAAGAGTCCACTTGGTGGGCCGACCTGGCGGGGTGACTTGATGAACAAACTTAAAGAGTCGACTTGGTGAAAGTAATTTGTGGGCTAACCTGGCGAGGTGACTTGATGAATTAACTTAAAGAGTCCACTTGGTGGGGTGACTTGATGAATGCACTTGAAGGGTCAACTTGGTGGGGTGACTCTATGAACGGACCTAAAGAGTTGACTTGGTGAGAGCACTTGGTGGGGTGACTTGATGAACAGACTCATAGAGTCGACTTGGTGAGAGTACTTGGTGGGGTGACTTGATGAGCGCACTTGAAGAATCGACTTGGTTAGAGTACTTGGTAGGGTGACTTGATGAACGGACTCAAAGAGTTGACTTGCTGAGAGTACTTGGTGGTTCGACTTGATGAGCAGACTTAAAGAGTCCACTTGGTGAGAGTACTTGGCAGGGTGAACTGATGAACGGACTTAAAGAATCGACATGGTGGGATTACTTGGTTGGCCGAACTGGTGGGGTGACTTGATGAATAGACATAAAGAGTCGATTTGGTGAGAGTACTTGTACTTGTTCTGGTGACTTGATGAACGGACTTAAAGAGTCGACTTGCTGGGGTGACTTGATGAAAGGACTTAAAGAGTCGACTTGGTGAGAGTACTTGGTCGGGTGACTTGATGAACGCACTTGAAGAATCGATTTGGTTAGAGTACTTGGTGGGGCGACTTGATGAACGAACTTTAAGAGTCGACTTGGTGGGCCGACCTGGCCGGGTGACTTGTCGACCTGGCCGAGTGACTTGATGAATGAACTTAAAGAGTCCACTTGGTGGGCCGACCTAGCGGGGTGACTTGATGATTGAACCTAAAGAGTCGACTTGGTGAGAGTACTTGGTGGGCAGACATAGCGGGGTGATTTGATGAGCGAACTTAATGAGTCGACTTGGTGACAATACTTGGTGGGGTGACTTGATGAACGAACCTAAAGAGTCGACTTGGTGGGCCGACCTGGCAGCGTGACTTGATGAACGAACCTAAAGAGTCGACTTGGTGGGCCGTACTGGCAGGGTGACTTGATGAACGAACTTAAAGAGTCAACTTGGTGGGCCGACCTGGTAGGGTGACTTGATGAACAAACTTAAAGAGTCGACTTGGTGAGAGTACTTGGTGGGCTGACCTAGCGGGGTGACTTGATGAACAAACCTAAAGAGTCGACTTGGTGAGAGGACTCGGTGGGCTGACCTAGTCACGTGACTTGATGAACGAACTTAAAGAGTCGACTTGGTGGGCCGACTTGGCCGGGTGACTTGATGAACGAACTTAAAGAGTCAACTTGGTGGGTCAAACTAGCGGGGTGACTTGGTGAGGGTACTTGGTAGGCTGACCCGGCAGGGTGACTTGATGAACGAACTTAGAGAGTCGACTTTGTGAGAGTACTTTGTGGGTCAAACTGGTGGGGTGACTTGATGATCGAACTTAAAGAGTCGACTTGGTGAGAGAAATTGGTGGGCCGAGCTGGCGGTTTGAATTGATGAATGAACCTAAAGAGTTGACTTTGTGAGAGTACTTGGTGGGCCGACCTGGCGAGGTGATTTGATGACCGAACTTAAAGGGTCAACTTGGTGAGAGTACTTGGCAGGCCGACCTGGTGGAGCGAATTGATGAACGAACTTAAAGAGTCAACTTGGTGAGAGTACTTGGTGGGGTGACTAGATGAACAAACCTAAAGAGTCGACTTGGTGAGAGTACTCGGTAGGCCGACCTGGCGGGGTGACTTGGTCATCAAACTTAAAGAGTCAACTTGGTGAGAGTACTTGGTGGGCTGACTTGGCGGGGTGACTTGATGAATGAACTTAAAGAGTCGACTTGGTGGGACAACTTGGTAGAGTGACTTCATGAACGAACTTAAAGAGTCCACTTGGTGGGCCGACCTGGCGGGTGACTTGATGAACGAAATTAAAGAGTCAACTTGGTGGGGTGACTTGATGAACGCACTTGAAGGGTCAACTTTGTGGGGTGACTCTATGAATGGACCTAAAGAGTTGACTTGGTGAGAGCACTTGGTGGGGTGACTTGATGAATAGACTCAAAGAGTCAACTTGGTGAGAGTACTTGGTGGCTCGACTTGATGAGCGCACTTGAAGAATCGACTTGGTCAGAGTACTTGGTGGGGTGACTTGATGAACGGACTCAAAGAGTTGACTTGTTGAGAGTACTTGGTGGCTCGACTTGATGAGCAGACTCAAAGAGTCCACTTGGTGAGATTACTTAGCGGGGTGAACTGATGAACGAACTTAAAGAATCGACTTGCTGGGAGTACTTTGTTGGCCGAACTGGAGGGGTGACTTGATGAACGAACATAAAGAGTCAACTTGGTGAGAGTACTTGTACTAGTTTAGGTGACTTGATGAACGGACTTAAAGAGTCGACTTGGTGGGCTGACTTGATGAAAGGACTTAAAGAGTCTACTTGGTGGGGTGACCTGATGAAAGGACTTAAAGAGTCGACTTGGTGAGAGTACTTGGTAGGGAAACTTGATGAACGGACTTAAAGGGTCGACTTGGTTAGAGTACTTGTTCTGGTGACTTGATGAATGGACTTGAAGAGTCGACTTGGTGGGGTGACTTGATGAAAGGACTTAAAGAGTCGACTTGGTGAGAGTACTTGGTGGGGGGAATTGATGAACGGACTTAAAGGGTCGACCTGGTTAGAGTACTTGTTCTAGTGACTTGATGAACGGACTTGAAGAGTCGACTTGGTGGGGTGAATTGATGAAAGGACTTAAAGAGTCGACTTGGTGAGAGTACTTGGTGGGGCGACTTGATGAACGGACTTAAAGGGTTGACTTGGCGGGGTGACTTGATGAATGGACCTAAAGAGTTGACTTGGTGAGAGTACTTGGCGGGGTGAACTGATGAACAGACTTAAAGAGTCGACCTAGTGGGCCGACCTGGTGGGGTGACTTGATGAATGGACTTATAGAGTCGACTTGGTGAGAGTACTTGTTCTGGTGACTTGATGAACGGACTTAAAGAGTCGGCTTGGTGGGGTGACTTGATGAAACGACTTAAAGAGTCGACTGGGTAGGGTGACTTGATGAACGAACTTAAAGGGTCGACTTTGCGGGGTGACTTGATGAATGGACCTAAAGAGTTGACTTGGTTAGAGTACTCGGTGGGGTGACTTGATGAACAGACTTAAAGAGTCAAATTGGTGAGAGTACTTGGTGGGTGACTTGATGAACGAACTTAAAGGGTCGACTTCGCGAGGTGACTTGATGAATGATCCTAAAGAGTTGACTTGGTGAGAGTACTTGGTGTGGTGACTTGATGAAAAGACTTAAAGAGTCGAATTGGTTAGAGTACTTGCTGGGGTGACTTGATGAACACACTTGAAGAGTCAACTTGGTGGGGTGACTTTATGAACGGACCTAAAGAGTTGACCTGGTGAGAGTACTTGGTGGGGTGACTTGATGAACATAGTTAAAGAGTCGACTTGGTGAGAGTACTTGGTTGGGTGACTTGATGAACGCACTTGAAGAATTGACTAGGTTAGAGTACTTGGTGGGGTGACTTGATGAACGAACTTAAAGATTCGACTTGGTGGGCCGACCTGGCGGGGTGACTTGATGAACGAACTTAGAGAGTCGACTTCGTGAGAGTACTTGGTGACTTGGTGGGCCGACCTGGCTGGGTGACTTGATGAACAAACTTAAAGAGGCGACTTGGTGAGAGTACTCGGTGGGCTGACCTAGTCACGTGGGTCGAACTAGCGGGGTGACTTGGTGAGAGTACTTGGTGGGCTAACCTGACAGGGTGATTTGATGAACGAACTTAGAGAGTCGACTTTGTGAGAGTAATTTGTGGGCTGACCTGGTGGGGTGACTTGATGAATGAACTTAAAGAGTCGACTTGGTGGGGTGACTTGATGAATGCACTTGAAGGGTCGACTTGGTGCGGTGACTCTATGAACGGACCTAAAGAGTTGACTTGGTGAGAGTACTTGGTGGGGTGACTTGATGAAAGGACTCAAAGAGTCTACTCGGTGAGAGTACTTGGTGGCTCGACTTGATGAGCAGACTTAAAGAGTGAACTTGGTGAGAGTACTTGGCGGGGTGAACTGATGAGCAGACTTAAAGAGTCGACTTGGTGGGCTGACCTGGTGGGGTGACTTTATGGACAGACTTAAAGAGTTGACTTGGTTAGAGTACTTGTTCTAGTGACTTGATGAACGGACTTGAAGAGTCGACTTGGTGAGGTGACTTTATAAAAGGACTTAAAGAGTCAACTTGGTGAGAGTACTTGGTGGGGCAACTTGATGAACAGACTTAAAGGGTCGACTTGGAGGGGGGACTTGATGAATGGACCTAAAGAGTTGAATTGGTGAGAGTACTTGGTGAGGTGAACTGATGACCGAACTTAAAGCTGGGAGTACTTGGTGGGTCGACCTGGTGGGGTGACTTGATGAACGGACTTATAGAGTTGACTTGGTGAGAGTAGTTTTTCTGGTGACTTGATGAACAGACTTCAAGAGTCGGCTTGGTGGGGTGACTTGATGAAAGGACTTAAAGAGTAGACTTGGTGGGGTGACTTGATGAACGAACTTAAAGGGTCGACTTTGCGGGGTGACTCGATGAACGGACCTAAAGAGTTGACTTGGCGAGAGTACTCGGTGGGGTGACCTGATGAACAGACTTAGAGAATCGACTTGGTGAGAGTACTTGGTGGGCCGACCTAGTTGGGTGACTTCATGAACTGACTTAAAGAGTCAACTTGGTGGGGTGACTTGATGAACGGACTTCAAGGGTCGACTTGGCAAGGTGACTTGATGAACGGTCCTAAAGAGTTGACTTGGTGAGAGTACTTGGTGTGGTGACTTGATGAATAGACTTAAAGAGTCGAATTGGTGAGAGTACTTGGTGGGGTGACTTGATGAACATAGTTAAAGAGTCGACTTGGTGAGAGTACTTGGTCGGGTGACTTGATGAATGCACTTGAAGAATCGACTTGGTTAGAGTACTTGGTGGGGTGACTTGATGAACGAACTTAAAGATTCGACTTGGTGGGCTGAACTGGCGGGGTGACTTGATGAACGAACTTAGAGAGTCGACTTGGTGAGAGTACTTGGTGACTTGGTGGGCCGACCTGGCCGGGTGACTTGATGAACAAACTTAAAGAGTCGACTTGGTGAGAGTACTCGGTGGGTTGACCTGGTCACATGACTTGATGAACGAACTTAAAGAGTCAACTTGGTGGGCTGACTTGGTCGGGTGACTTGATGAACGAATTTAAAGAGTCAACTTGGTTGGTCGAACTAGCGGGGTGACTTGGTGGACTGACCTGGCGGGGTGACATGATGAATGAACCTAGAGAGTCGACTTTGTGAGAGTACTTGGTGGGTCGAAATGGCGGGGTGACTTGATGAACGAACTTAAAGAGTCTACCTGGTGAGAGAACTTGGTGGGCCGAGCTGGCGGGGTGAATTGATGAACGAACCTAAAGATTCAACTTTGTGAGAGTACTTGGTGGGCTGACCTGGCGGGGTGACTTGATGATCGAACTTAAAGGGTTGACTTGGTGAGAGTACTTGGCGGGCCAACCTGGCGGAGTGACTTGATGAACAAGTTGACTTGGTGAGAGTACTTGGTGGGGTGACTTGATGAACAAACCTAAAGAGTCGACCTGGTGAGAGTACTTGGTGGGCCGACCTGGCGGGGTGACTTGATGGGCAAACTTAAAGAGTCGACTTGGTGAGAGTACTTGGTGGGTTGACCTGGCGGGGTTACTTGATGAACGAACTTAAAGAGTTGACCTTGTGGGCTGACTTGGCAGAGTGACTTCATGAACGAACTTAAAGAGTCCACTTGGTGGGCTGACCTGGCGGGGTGACTTGATGAACAAACTTAAAGAATCGACTTGGTGAGAGTAATTTGTGGGCTGACCTGGCGGGGTGACTTGATGAATGAACTTAAAGAGTCGACTTGGTGGGGTGACTTGATGAATGCACTTGAAGGGTCGACTTGGTGGGGTGACTCTATGAACGGACCTAAAGAGTTGACTTGGTGAGAGTACTTGGTGGGGTGACTTGATGAAAGGACTTAAAGAGTCAACTTGGTGAGAGTACTTGGTGGGGCGACTTGATGAACGCACTTGAAGAATCGACTTGGTTAGAGTACTTGGTGGGGCGACTTGATGAACGGACTCAAAGAGTCAACTTGGTGAGAGGACTTGGCGGGGTGAACTAATGAACAGACTTAAAGAGTCGACTTGGTGGGCCGACCTGGTGGGGCGACTTTATGAACGGACTTAAAGAGTCAACTTGGTTAGAGTACTTGTTCTGGTGACTTGATGAACGAACTTGAAGAGTCAACTTGGTGGGGTGACTTGATGAAAGGACTTAAAGAGTCGAGTTGGTGAGAGTACTTGGTGGGGCGACTTGATGAATGGACTTAAAGGGTCGACTTGGCGGGGTGACTTGATGAACGGACCTAAGGAGTTGACTTGGTGAGAGTACTTGGCGGGGTGAACTGATGAACAAACTTAAAGAGTCAACTTGGTGGGCCGACCCGGTGGGGTGACTTGATGAACGGACTTATAGAGTCGACTTGGTGAGAGTAGTTGTTCTCGTGACTTGATGAACGGACTTGAAGAGTCAGCTTGGTGGGGTGACTTGATGAAAGGACTTAAAGAGTTGACTTGGTGGGGTGACTTGATGAACGAACTTAAAGGGTCGACTTTGCGGGGTGACTCGATGAATGGACCTAAAGAGTTGACTTGGCGAGAGTACTCGGTTGGGTGACTTGATGAACAAACTTAGAGAGTCAACTTGGTGAGAGTACTTGGTGGGCCAACTTGGTTGGGTGACTTCGTGAACTGACTTAAAGAGTCGACTTGGTGGGGTGACTTGATGAACAGACTTCAAGGGTCGACTTGGCAAGGTGACTTGATGAACGGTCCTAAAGAGTTGACTTGGTGAGAGTAATTGGTGTGGTGACTTGATGAATAGAGTTAAAGAGTCGAATTGGTGAGAGTACTTGGTGGGGTGACTTGATGAACATAGTTAAAGAGTCGACTTGGTGAGAGTACTTGGTCAGGTGACTTGATGAACGCACTTGAAGAATTGACTTGGTTAGAGTAATTGGTGGGGTGACTTGATGAATGAACATAAAGATTCGACTTGGTGGGCCGACCTGGCGGGGTGACTTGATGAACGAACTTAGAGAGTCGACTTGGTGAGAGTACTTGGTGGGCCGACCTGGCCGGGTGACTTGATGAACAAACTTAAAGAGTCGACTTGGTGAGAGTACTCGGTGGGCTAACCCGGTCACGTGACTTGATGAACAAACTTAAAGAGTCGACTTGGTGGGTCGAACTAGCGGGGTGACTTGGTGGGCTGACCTGGCAGGGTGACTTGATGAAGGAACCTAGAGAGTCGACTTTGTGAGAGTACTTGGTGGGCCGACCTGGCGGGGTGACTTGATGACCGAACTTAAAGGGTCAACTTGGTGAGAGTACTTGGCAGGCCGACCTAGCGGAGCGACTTGATGAACGAGTCGACTTGGTGAGAGTACTTGGTGGGGTGACTTGATGAACAAACCTAAAGAGTCAACCTGGTGAGAGTACTTGGTGGGCCGACCTGGCAGGGTGACTTGATGGGCAAACTTAAAGAGTCGACTTGGTGAGAGTACTTGGTGGGTTGACCTGGCAGGGTGACTTGATGAACGAACTTAAAGAGTCGACCTTGTGGGCCGACTTGGCAGAGTGACTTCATGAATGAACTTAAAGAGTCCACTTGGTGGGCCGACCTAGCGGGGTGACTTGATGAACGAACTTAAAGAGTCGACTTGGTGAGAGTAATTTGTGGGCTGACCTGGCGGGGTGACTTGATGAATGAACTTAAAGAGTCGACTTGGTGGGGTGACTTGATGAACGCACTTGAAGGGTTGACTTGGTGGGGTGACTCTGTGAACGGACCTAAAGAGTTGACTTGGTGAGAGTACTTGGTGGGGTGACTTGATGAAAGGACTTAAAGAGTCGACTTGGTGAGAGTACTTGGTGGGGCAACTTGATGAACAATTTGTATTTGTACTGAAAATCAAAATCAAATGAGCTTTTACCCTTTTGTTCCACACGAGATTTCTGTTCTCGTTGAGCTCATCTTAGGACACCTGCATTATCTTTTAACAGATGTGCCGCCCCAGCCAAACTCCCCACCTGAAAATGTCTTTCGCCCGGATCGGCGTGCCTAGACACACCTTAAGGCCAAAAACATGGGCATTGCCCCATCTCCGCCTCACGAAATAAGTAAAATAACATTAAAAGTAGTGGTATTTCACTTGCGCCCAAAAGCTCCCACTTATTCTACACCTCTCAAGTCATTTTACAAAGTCGGACTAGAGTCAAGCTCAATAGGGTCTTCTTTCCCCGCTGATTCCGCCAAGCCCGTTCCCTTGGCTACGGTTTCGCTAGATAGTAGATAGGGACAGTGGGAATCTCCTTAATCCATTCATGCACGTCACTAATTAGATGACGAGGCATTTGGCTACCTTAAGAGAGTCATAGTTACTCTCGCCGTTTACCTGCGCTTGGTTGAATTTCTTCACTTTGACATTCAGAGCACTGGGAAAAAATCACATTGCATCAGCATCCGTAGGGACCATCGCAATGCTTTGTTTTAATTAAACAGTAGGATTCCCCTTGTCCGTACCAGTTCTGAGTCGACTGTTCACCGCCTAGGGAAAGCCCTCCGAAGGGGGCGTCTGCGTCCGTCGCCTGATCGGCATGCGATGGCCTGCCCTCACCGTGGGAGCAACTCGGGTAGGCCGCCAACAGCCCATGAGTTCAGGGCGCAGACCCCTAGGCCCAGCCCTCAGAGCCAATCCTTTTCTCGAAGTTACGGATCCATTTTGCCGACTTCCCTTACCTACATTGTTCTATTGACCAGAGGCTGTTCACCTTGGAGACCTAATGCGGTTATGAGTACAACCGGGCATGAACGGTACTCAGTCCTCTAGATTTTTAAGGGCCTCCAAAGGTGCACCAGACACTGCGGGACGTGCGGTGCTCTTCCAGCCGCTGGACCCTATCTCCGGTTGAACCGATTTCAGGGTGGGCAGGCTGTTAAAAAGACAAGATAACTCTTCTCGGGGCCCCCGCTGACGTCTCTAGATTTCCTAATGTTGTCGTCTGCTGCCACATCCCAGTTTGAGAATATTAACCCGATTCCCTTTTAATGATCACGCAAAGTGCGCCCTTGAAACAGGGTTTCCCCATCTCTTAGGATCGACTAACCCATGTCCAAGTGCTTTTCACATGGAACCTTTCCCCACTTCAGTCTTCAAAGTTCTCATTTGAATATTTGCTACTACCACCAAGATCTGCACCGGGGGCCGGTCCACCCAGGCTCATGCCCAAGGTTTTGTAACAACCCCTGTGTCCTCCTACTCATCGAAGCCTAGCACTTGCCCCGACCGCCGAGTATAGGTTGCGCGCTTCAGTGCCATCCATTTTCAGGGCTAGTTGATTTGGTAGGTGAGTTGTTACACACTCCTTAGCGGATTTTGACTTCCATGACCACCGTCCTGCTGTCTTAATCAACCAACACCCTTTGTGGGATCTGGGTTAGCGCGCAATTTGGCACCATAAGTCGGCTTTCGGTTCATCCCACATTGCCAGTTCTGCTTACCAAAAATGGCCCACTTGGAGCTTGTGATTCTGTGGCGCGGCTCAATAGAGCAGCCGCGCCAACTTACCTATTTAAAGTTTGAGAATAGGTTGAGGGCATTACACCCCCGATGCCTCTAATAATTTGCTTTACCCAATAAAACTCGCATGTGAGCTCCAGCTATCCTGAGGGAAACTTCGGAGGAAACCAGCTACTAGATGGTTCGATTAGTCTTTCACCCCTATACCCAAGTCAGACGAATGATTTGCACGTAAGTATCGCTGCAGGCCTCCACCAGAGTTTCCTCTGGCTTCGCCCTGCTCAGGCATAGTTCACCATCTTTCGGGTCCCAACAGGTGTGCTCACACTCAAACCCTTCATAGAAGATCAGGGTCGGTCGGCGGTGCACCCCTCGAGAGGATATCTTGCCAGTCGGCTTCCTTGCACCTCGCAGGTTTTCCCAACCTGCCAACTCGCACACATGTTAGACTACTTGGTCCGTGTTTCAAGACGGGTCAGATGGAAAGCCCGCTGGCCAGCGCCACGAGCGCACAGGTGCCCGAGAGCCTGCCATAAAGGCACACGCTTTGCTCCTCACCCACCACAATGGAAGTATTTGTGCGACCAAGAAGGTCGTGCTTGTGCCGCTGCGATAGCCCGCGTTGGCACGTCCCTCAAATCGAGCGGCAGATCGGCTCACACCGTTCTGCATCCGACCGGGGCACATCGTCGGCCTCCATCCACTTCCCTCCCAGCAATTTCAAGCACTCTTTAACTCTCTTTTCAAAGTCCTTTTCATCTTTCCCTCACGGTACTTGTTTGCTATCGGTCTCTCACCCGTATTTAGCCTTAGACAGAATTTACCACCCGATTAGGGCTGCATTCCCAAACAACCTGACTCGCTGATAGCGCCTCGTGGTGCAACAGGGTCCAGGCCCGACGGGGCTCTCACCCTCTCCGAAGCCACCTTCCAAGGGACTTGGGCCTGGTCTATCGCTGAGGATGCTTCTACAGACTACAATTCGACAGGTGTGGTCGTCGATTTTCATGCTGGGCACTTCCTGGTTCGCTCGCCATTACTAGGGGAATCCTGGTAAGTTTCTTTTCCTCTGCTTATTGATATGCTTAAACTCAATGGGTACTCACACCTGACTTGGGGACACAGTAGAGATGTAGCAATGCCCACACTGCGGCAGGCCGCTGAGCCCAGAATAAAGTTCCTCGCAAGGAATCGTTCGATCGGCGCAAACCAATGTCGGCCTTTGCAAGCCACCGCTCGTCGCGATGGATCGACGTACCTCGTGCTCATTTCAGTCGACCGCACACCACTTGTGGACGCGGACGGCCATCTCCGCTCCTCGCTGGGGAGGGAAAAATTTTGTAGTGCGATGCCCAAGCAGACTTGCCCTTGGCCGAGGCCTCGGGCGCAACTTGCGTTCAAAGACTTGATGATTCACAAGATTCTGCAATTCACACTAAGTATCGCATTTCGCTACATTCTTCATCATGGTGAGAGCTGAGATATCCGTTGTCGAGAGTCATGATTTTTTTTTTCTTTTGTCTTTCGGTGACCCAAGTGCGCAAGGCGCTGGCTCGCACTTCATTCTTTGGAATTCTAAGGTGTGCGATGCACCCGTGTGTTGGGTGGTTGACACATCCCGAACCCCAAGCACCCAATGGGTGTGACAAGGAACGCTGTGGTGTGTCCCCGCCCCATCACCTCGCAAAGGTGGGAGGTGATGCATGGGAGAGCCATGTCAGCAGATGGGGCCCCTGCCCCGCAAATCATGCGAGTGCACCCATCCTAAACATAGAATGCTCCAAGCGACGAGTCAACACACCTGGGCAAGGCAACGGGGGGTTGCGACAATCCCGACTTGCTGCCGTCGAAATGATGGATCCCTGGTACAGCGCCGCGCACGCGATCGGACCATGAAATCTCAGCAGCGGGGGATGAGGCCCAGACCCCCTCTAAACTACAACCGAGCAGATACCTCTCACTCCGATGCGAACGTCGTTCGAAGGCACCGATCCTAATCTAGATGGCATCCGAGTCTCTTCTTCGCCCCGCGGGGAATCCATGCTTTCGATCACGGGCATTCGATGTGACCCTCGACCTCGACAGCTCTGGACCCGTAGCTTGGCCGTCCAGCACATCACTGCAGGGCTGAGTGTCTGCACGTCGCCGAGATTTTGGGGGCAGGGAGGAGGCCAGCTCCATCTCCTACACAATTCAAAGTCTCAAACCGAAAATGATCCTACCACAGGTTCACCTACGGTAACCTTGTTACAACTTCTCCTTCCTCTAAATGATAAGTTTTAGTGAACTTCTCGCGACATCGCCGACAAGAACCGTTGTTGTCGCCGCGATCCAAACACTTCACCAGATCATTCAATCGGTAGGAGCGACGAGTGGTGTGTACAAAGTGTAGGGATGTAGTCAATGCGAGCTGATGACTCGCGCTTACTAGGAATTCCTCGTTGAAGATCAATAATTGCAATGGTCTATCCCCATCACGATGCAATTTGGCAAGATTTCCCAAACCTTTCGGGCCAGGGAGAGAAACTCGTTGGTTGCATCAGTGTAGCGCGCGTGTGGCCCAAAACATCTAAGGGCATCACAGACGTGTTATTGCCTCAAACTTCCATGGCCTAAGAGGCCATAGTCCCTCTAAGAAGCTGGCCACGAAGGCGAACCTCCGCGTAGCTAGTTAGCAGGCTGAGGTCTCGTTCATTAACAGAATTAACCAGACAAATCGCTCCACCAACTAAGAATGGCTATGCACCACCACCCATAGAATCAAGAAAGAGCTCTCAATCTGTCAATCCTTACTATGTCTGGACCTGGTAAGTTTCCCTGTGTTGAGTCAAATTAAGCCGCAGGCTCCACTCCTGGTGGTGCCCTTCTGTCAATTCCTTTAAGTTTCAGCCTTGCGACCATACTCCCCCCAGAACCCAAGCACTCTGATTTCTCAGAAGGTGCTGGCGGAGTCCTTAGAGCAACATCCACTGATCCCTGGTCGGCATCATTTATGGTCGAGACTAGGACGGTATCTGATCATCTTCGAGCCCCCAACTTTCGTTCTTGATTAATGAAAACATCCTTGGCAAATGCTTTCGCAGTGGTTCGTCTTCCATAAATCCAAGAATTTCACCTCTGACAATGAAATACGAATGCCCCCGACAGTCCCTATTAATCATTACTCCGGTCCCGAAGGCCAACGGAACAGGACCAAACTCCTATCGCGTTATTCCATGCTAATGTATTCAGAGTGTAGGCTTGCTTTGAGCACTCTAATTTTTTCAAAGTAACGGCGCTGAAACCCCGACCCAGCCAATTAAGGCTAGGAACATGCCGCCGGCAGAAGGGACATGAGGGCCAGTGCACACCCAAAAGGCAGACCGACCGTGATGACCTAAGGTCCAACTACGACCTTTTTAACTACAACAACTTAAATATACGCTATTGGAGCTGGAATTACCGCGGCTGCTGGCACCAGACTTGCCCTTTAATGGATCCTCGTTAAGGGATTTAGATTGTACTCATTCCAATTACCAGACTCGATGAGCCCAATAATGTTATTTATTGTCACTACCTCCCCATGTCAGGATTGGGTAATTTGCGCGCCTATTGCCTTCCTTGGATGTGGTAGCCATTTCTTAGGCTCCCTCTCCAGAATTGAACCCTAATTCTCCATCACCTGTCACCACCATGGTAGGCCTCTATCTTACCATCGAAAGTTGATAGGGCAAAAATTTGAATGAAGCGTTGCCAGCACAAAGGCTGTGCGATCCATCGAGTTATCATGAATCACCGAAATAGCAGGCGAGCCCGTGCCGGCCTTTTATCTAATAAATGCATCCCTTCCGAGAGTCAGGATTTGGTGCATGTATTAGCTCTAGAATTACTATGGTTATTCGAGTAGCAAAGTACCATCAAAGAAACTATAACTGATTTAATGAGCCATCCGCAATTTCACAGTCTGAAATAGTTCATACTTACACATGCATGGCTTAATCTTTGAGACAAGCATATGACTATTGGCAGGATCGACCAGGTAGCTTCTAACAACGAGGGGGACCCCCAAGGCCTGCTACAACCAAGGGATGCCCGCCGCAATGGGAAACCAAAATTTGCATTCGCTCCGTCATGCATCCAAACATAATCCACCGCACAAGCAACAAGAATGATGTTCACAGCACATGCAGGACTCGCAACGCTCAAAGATTTCACACAAGAGGAAAGTGTCCCATCGTCAACCGAAGAGGGCCAAACGGGGAGCCTCGATTCACAGGCACCTGGGAAGAACATCCCGTACGGAACCCTTTACCCTCGAACTCACTGTCGCCACTACTTGGAAAGAAGCCTCGAGTCTGTACGAGATGCACCACGCATGTAGCCATGTCAATTGTAAGGCCACTCAGAGACATCCATTTCCCAGGCATATGCCTCCTACATGCCTATTGAGGTGCACCCGCACAGAAAAAATCCTTCTCGATCGCAACAAACATTTTCCCACGATGAAGAGATGGTTGCCGAAGTGCCAACGGAGACCGCCGTGCTGAAGGGTGAAGGGTCGTGCAAGTTGAAAACATGGCTGGTTATGCGATTGGTGCGGCCATCACTGTGCATGTGACCACCTCAATTATAAGGCCACTCAAGGGCATCATGTATAACACCCCCTTTGCACATTTATAGGTGATGAGAGCCCGCCTGCATACACGGACATGTCTAACTTCTGGAAAATTTCTCCTTTCCCAGCATAGCCTCGCTAACCATTCCCTGTGACACGTGATCTGCCAGCACAGGTACAAAAAAGTTTCTACGGGTGAACACTCACACTAGCATTGTCAGACAAGCTTCAATCTCATGCACATGCACATACCGAAGAACTATACCGCGAGGAAAACCCACCTGCAAGCACCCACATCTCGGCAAAAAGCATTCATGCGATATCTTCCCCTAGACAAACACGTTAGGCCTGCACTTGTCGGAGCATTGCAAAGACGAGCGCTCTAGTTTGCAGGAGCCTAAGAAGAACATCTCGTACGAAACCCATTCCCCCAAAATGCTCGAATCACAAATGCTCGCAGCAGAGTCATAATGCAAAGATGTACACTGCACACGCGACCGAGTAAGGACACTCAGAGACATCCATTTCCCAGGCATATGCCCCCTACACGCTTTTTGGTGCACCCCTTACAAACGGCCATACTTCAACAAGCCCTCCCAGCATTTTGCATCTAAAGAGAGATGAAACGCCTTGGGCTTTTTGTCCACACAATGCAAACACCGAACGCTCTCTTTAGGGGGGAGCTGAAGAAGAGTATCTCTCGCAGAACCCATGAGCCGCAGCCGTTCGGATCGCATAGGGCAGGACAGGGCATGGAGAGTTTCCGCATCCAAACAAAAATTATGGGTAATACTCTACACTTCTACTAGCCTGGACCACAAAGGCTGTCATGACAATGCCATGCACTTCTGTAGGATGAAACAGTGAAGAGGCGAGCACGCATCAAGAATGCACTAGCGAATAAATTATGCAGCAACCAAACCTTTCGCCGGCCCCCCTCTCAATCCCAAGGCTCTACCAATCGGCAAAAACTTAGGGTGGAGAGTGGACCCTTGATGAAATTAGGGACGTCGAGCAATGCACCCATGCAACCATCTCTTTCCTTCTTGCCGTCCGGGCAGGATAAAAATGCAATGATAGAACGTGCCAATGAGACGGAGCCCTTGGGTAAAAGATACAACTCCATGCACACTCAGAAACAAGCGCATCTTAGAATCGAACACCAAATGTGCAGTGTGTTGCAAGTCGTGCAGACACCTACATATAGGGTATATCCAACAAAACAAAGCGACAAGTACTTCCCACCAGCTCTGCCATTGCGATTACCGAATGGGATATACTCACCGCCACAGATTAATGACCATCATTACTGTCTCGGAATAGATTAAAGCACATCGAGCTTCATCTGATCAACTGGATGAATTTCACCTTGAAGGGGCCCAATCCAAAAGTTTCGGAGGTCACCTCCTGGAACTGTCAGGAACAAGGCCCATCTTACATGCAAACTCTACTACTGCGCAAACACAGGTTGCAATTAAAGAGAAATTGCAAGGCTGTCACAATGGCCTGAGGCCAATGCTCTGACTAAGTCAATTTTCTCTTGCAATCACCATGCCGCCGTTCACAGAGAGATCTCCCCATTTACTTGTGATGCGACGCACAATCTAAGTGCTAGATGCGAGCTCGCCCTTGAAAGGGCCACTTTCCAAGACATCCCTCGATGACACATTGGAATGACAACCACTGTCGAACCATTCCCAATGTTGTGCCGGTCGAGTTGGCACAGAGGCGACCTTGGGGAGCTCCCGCGTAGCAATCGGGATGTGCTTTCGTACCCATCTCTCACAAAGACCAATGTTAGCTGTGAACAAATTTGGAATCCAAGGCCTCGCATCCATCGATATCGTCAGGGCACTGGGTCTATATACAAAGGCCACGGAGAGGTTTCGAGAAGAGAAGCCCCCCCTGCTCGCTTGCACAAACATCCCAAATTCTAGACACAAGCCCCTGCCCTTAGCATCTCTCTCCAGATCACTGCAATGACACATTGGAACAACAACCACTGTCGAACAACTCCCAAAATTGTGGCGATGGAGTGAGAGAGAAGAGCAGCTTTGGGGAGAGGCGCATAGTAAATGGGCTGCTCCTTCATTCTGCTCTTATATATAGATCCGGTGTCACTGATTTCATTTGGAATCCAAGGTGCATTCATCCTTGCTCACACGAGCAATGGCTCTTCTGATTGAATGGCCATGGGGAGCTTTCGATAACAAAGGCTCCCTTGTCACTCGTGATGCGCAGCCCAACTGCTAGACGACGGCTCGCCCTTCAGATCCTTGCCCAGGAAACCACCACAATGGCACCATTGGAATGACAACCGCTATCAAACCATTCCAAAAATTTTGTGCCAAAGAAGTTGTTGCGAAGAGAACAACTCTGGGGAGAGAGCACTCGCATAGCAAAATCAGGATGGCTTCACAGCCCTTCCAATAGAAACGATGCTGGTGCCAATATTCAAAATTCGAATAGATTGTCTTTCTCGAACACTAGCACCAATTCTATTGGGGAGGGTCACCGAGAGCTTTTGTTATAAAGGCAAGCCGCGATAGGCACGCAAAAAATTTTGCTAGAGCGCCAAGCACCCACCTCATGGCTAGAGACAAGGGCTCGCCATTAGATCAAAACTTCAAAATTGTAGAACAGACGCGCTATAGAATGGCAACTGTTGCCAAGTCTCTTCCGTAATTACGTCGGTTGAGTGATCGAAGAAGTTGATCTAAGAGAGGGTCCAAGCGTAGGCATTCATTGGGGGATTTGCGTCGATGGCATAAATTTATGCAATACCCGAGCAACACCGGACAGAGGTGCTAGACGAGTGCTCCCATTTTAGATCGAGTTTTAAAATCACCAAGAAGACGCGGTGAGGGCTGGCAACCGCTGCCAAACCCTTTTCCAAAATTGAGCTAGCTGAGTGACAAGAAAACATGATCTAAAGGAGAGTCCAAGAATAGCACCCTCGAGGGTGGGCTTCATGCCCCTCTAATTGATTCAACGTCGGCGTCCACCGTTTAAAAATTCGACATATCCATCCGCCCTGACAGCGGCATTGAATCAATGAGGGGGGCATGGGAGAGGCTCGCGGCAACCACCTCTCCCATTGTAGCCATGATAGGCACGATAAAAATCTTGCTAGAGTGCCAAAGCACCCACCCTCATGGCTATAGACAAGGGCTCGCCATTAGATCAACTTTGAAATCGCAGAATAGACATGGTGTAGAATGGAAACCGCTGCCAAGTCTCTTCCGTAATTGCATTGGTCGAGTGATCGAAGAAGGTGATCTAAGAGAGGTCCATGCATAGGCATTCATTGGGGGATTCGCGCCGATCGCATAAATTTATGCAACACCGGACGGAGGTGCTAGACGAGGGCTCTCGTTTTAGATCAAGTTTTAAAATCACCAAGTAGATGCGGTGAGGGTTGGCAACCACTGCCAAACCTTTTTGCGAAATTGTGCCAGTTGAGTGACAAGAAAACATGATCTAAAGGAGAGTCCAGGTATAGCACCCACGAGGGTGGGCTTCATGCCCCTCTAATTGATTCAACGTCGACGTCCACCATTTCAAAATCTGACATATCCATCCGCCCTGATAGTGGCATTGAATCAATGAGGGGGGCACGGGAGAGGCTCGCGAAAACCACCTCTCCCATTGTAGCCGTGATAGGCACGCAAAAAATTTTGCTAGAGCACCAAGCACCCACCTCATGGCTATAGACAAGGGCTCGCCATTAGATCAACTTTGAAATCGCAGAACAGACGCGGTGTAGAATGGCAACCACTGCCAAGCCTCTTCTGTAATTGCGTCGGTCGAGTGATTGAAGAAGGTGATCTAAGAGAGGGTCCAAGCGTAGGCATTCGTTGGGGGATTCGCGCCGATAGCATAAATTTATGCAATACTCGAGCAACACCGGACGGAGGTGCCAGACGAGGGCTCCTATTTTAGATCAAGTTTTAAAATCACCAAGTAGACGCGATGAGGGCTGGCAACCACTGCCAAACCATTTTCCAAAATTGCGCTATCTGAGTGGCAAGAAAACATGATCTAAAGTAGAGTCTAGGTATAGCACCCACGAGGGTGGGCTTCATGCCCCTCTAATTGATTCAACGTCGACGTCCACCGTTTCAAAATCTGACATATCCATCCGCCCTGACAGTGGCATTGAATCAATGAGGGGGGCACGGGAGAGGCTCGCGGCAACCACCTCTCCCATTGTAGCCACGATAGGGCATGCAAAAAAATTTTCTACAGCACCAAGCACCCACCTCATGGCTAGAGACAAGGGCTCGCCATTAGATCAACTTCAAAATCACAGAACAGAGGCGGTGTAGAATGGCAACCGCTGCCAAGTCTATTCCATAATTGCGTCGGTCGAGTGATCAAAGAAGGTGATCTAAGAGAGGGTCCAAGTGTTAGGCATTCATTGGGGGATTTGCACCGATGGCATAAATTTATGCAATACCCGAGAAACACAAGATGGAGGTGCTAGACGAGGGCTCCCATTTTAGATCGAGCTTTAAAATCACCAAGTAGACACGGTGAGGGCTGGCAACCATTGCCAAACCTTTTTCTGAAATTGCACCAGCTGAGTGACAAGAAAACATGATCTAAAGGAGAGTCCACGAATAGCACCCTCGAGGGTGGGCTTCATGCCCCTCTAATTGATTCAACGTCGGTGTCCACCGTTTCAAAATATGACATATCCATCCGCCCTGACAGTGGCGTTGAATCAATGAGGGGGGCATGGGAGAGGCTCAGAGCAACCACCTCTCCCATTTTAGCCACGATAGGCACGCAAAAAATTTTGCTAGAGCGCCAAGCACCCACCTCATGGCTATAGACAAGGGCTCGCCATTAGGATCAACTTCAAAATCACAGAACAGACGCAGTGTAGAATGCCAACCCCTGCCAAGTCTCCTCCGTAATTGCGTCAGTCGAGTGATCGAAGAAGGTGATCTAAGAGAGGGTCCAAGCATAGGCCTTCATTGGGGGATTCGCTCCAATGGCATAAATTTATGCAATACCCAAGCAACACTGGACGGAGGTGCTAGACAAGGGCTCCCGTTTTAGATCAAGTCTTAAAATCACCAAGTAGACGCGGTGAGGGCTAGCAACCACTGCCAAACCTTTTTCCAAAATTGTGCCAGCTGAGTGACAAGAAAACATGATCTAAAGGAGAGTTCAGGAATAGAACCCTCGAGGGTGGGCTTCATGCCCCTCTAATTGATTCAACATTGGCATCCACCGTTTCAAAATCTGACATATCCATCTGCCCTGACAGTGGTGTTGAATCAATGAGGGGGGCACGGGAGAGGCTCGCGGCAACCACCTCTCCCATTGTAGCCGCGATAGGCACGCAAAATTTTTTGCTAGAGTGCCAAGCACCCACCTCATGGCTATACACAAGGGCTCGCCATTAGATCAACTTCGAAATCGCAGAACAGACACGGTGTAGAATGGCAACCGCTGCCAAGTCTCTTCCATAGTTGTGTCGGCCGAGTGATCGAAGAAGGTGATCTAAGAGAGGGTCCAAGCGTAGGCATTCATTGGGGGATTCATGCTGATGGCATAAATTTATGTAATACTTAAGCAACACCAGACGGAGGTGCTAGACGAGGGCTCCCGTTTTAGATCGAGTTTTAAAATCACCGAGTAGACGCGGTGAGGGCTGGCAACCGCTGCCAAACATTTTTCAAAAATTGCGCCAGCTGAGTGACAATAAAACATGATCTAAAGGAGAGTCAAGGAATAGCACATCGAGGGTGGGCTTCATGCCCCTCTAATTGATTCAACGTCAGCGTCCATCATTTCAAAATCTGACATATCCATTCGCCTTGACACCGGCATTGAATCAATGAGAGGGGCATGGGAGAGGCTCGCGGCAACCACCTCTCCTATATAAGCTATTAGTGTGAGGCTCGCTCTCCATTAAAAATTCGTGAACACACTGACAACTGCCTTAAAAATCCAAATCCTTGAAAATTCTGACCAAACAGCCATTCACGACCCAATTTTTTATGAGGTCGGCAGAGGAGCAAAAGATTGTCATGGAGCCAATTTTTTGTGAGTTCATGGAGCCAAGGGATTGAAATGTTCATCGAGCTCATCCGATCAAATGGATAAATTTCACCTTGAAGGGGGCCCAATCCAAAAGTTTCGGAGGTCATCTCCTGGAACTCTTGAGAACAAGGCTCATCTTACATGCAAACTCTGCTACTACGCAAACATAGGTTGCAATTAAAGAGAAATTGCGAGGCCGTCACAATGGCTCGAGGCCAATGCTCCAACTAAGTCAATTTTCTCTTGCAATCACCATGCTACCGTTCACAGAGAGATCTCCCCATTCACTTGTGATGCGATGCACAATCCAAGTGCTAGACGCGAGCTCGCCCTTGAAAGAAAGACCACTTTCCAAGACATCCCCCGATGACACATTGGAACGACAACTGCTGTCGAACCATTCCCAATGTTATGCTGATCGAGTTGGCACAGAGGCAACCTTAGGGAGCTCCCGCGTAGCAATCAGGATGTGCTTTCATGCCCATCTCTCACAAAAACCAATGTTAGCTGTGAAGAAATTTTGAATCCAAGGGCTCGCATCCATCGATATCGTCGCCACTGGGTCTATATACAAAGGCCACAGAGAGGTTCCGATAAGAGAAGCTCCCCTGCTCACTCGCACAAACATCCCAAATTCTAGACACAAGCTCCCGCCCTTAGAGCATCGCTCTCTAGATCACTGCAATGACGCATTGGAATGAAAACCGCTGCCGAACAACTCCCGAAATTGTGGCAATGGAGTGAGAAAGAAGAGCAACTTTGGGGAGCCGCGCATAGCAAACGGGCTACTGCTGCTTCATTCTGCTCTTATATAGATCTGACATCATTGATTTCATTTGGAATCAAAGGCTGCATTCGTCCTTGCTCACACAAGCAATGGCTCTTCTAATTGAATGGCCACAGGGAGCTTCCGATAACATAGGCTCCCTTGTCACTCATGATGCGCAGCCCAACTGCTAGACGACGGCTCACCCTTCAGATAGCTTCCCAGGCAACCACCACAATGGCACCATTGGAATGACAACCGCTGCTGAACCATTCTGAAAATTTTGTGCCAAAGAAGTTGTTGCATAGAGAACGACTCTGGGGAGAGAGCCCTCACATAGCAAAATCGGGATGGCTTCACGAACCTCCCAATAGAAACGATGCTGGTGCCAGTACTCCAAATCCGAATAACGTGTCTTTCGTGAACACTAGCACTGACAACAAAACAAGATCTAAAGGAGAGTCCAGGAATAGCACCTCGAGGGTGGGCCTCATGCCCCTTTAATTGATTCAACGTCGGCATCCACCGTTTCAAAATCTGACATATCCATCCGCCCTGACACCGGCGTTCAATCAATGAGGGGGGCACGGGAGAGGCTCATGGAAACCACCTTTCCCATTGTTGCCGCAATACGCATGCAAAAAATTGCTAGAGCCCCAAGCACCCACGTCATGGCTAAACAAGGGCTCGCCATTAGATCAACTTCAAAATCGCGAAACAGACATGCTGTAGAAGGGCAACCGCTACCAAGTCTCTTCCGTAATTGTGTCGGTTGAGTGATCGAAGAAGGTGATCTAAGAGAGGGTCCAAGGGTAGGGCATTTGTTGGGGGATTCGCGCCGATAGCAAAAATTTATGCAATACCTGAGCAAAACCGGATGGAGGTGCTAGACGAGGGCTCCCGTTTTAGATCAAGTCTTAAAATCACCAAGTAGACGCGGTGAGGGCTGGCAACCACTACCAAACCTTTTTCTGAAATTGCGCCAGCTGAGTGACAAGAAAACATGATCTAAAGGAGAGTCCAGGAATAGCACCCTCGAGGGTGGGCTTCATGCCCCTCTAATTGATTCAACGTTGGCGTCCACCATTTCAAAATCCGACATATCCATCTACCTTGACAGCGGCATTGAATCAATGAGGGGGGCACGGGAGAGGCTTGTGGCAACCACCTCTCCCTTTGTAGACACGATAGGCATACAAAATTTTTTTTTCTAGAGCGCCAAGCACCCACCTCATGGTTATAGACAACGGCTCGCCATTAGATCAACTTCGCAATCGTAGAATAGACGCGGTGTAGAATGGAAACCGCTGCCAAGTCTCTTCCGTAATTGCATTTGACTAGCGATCAAATAAGGTGATCTAAGAGACGGTCCAAGCGTATGCATTTTTTGGGGGATTTGCACCGATGGCAAAAATTTATGCAATACCCGAACAACACCAGACGGAGGTGCTAGACGAGGGCTCCCGTTTTAGATCAAGTCTTAAAATCACCAAGTAGACGCGGTGAGCGCTGGCAACCGCTGCCAAACCTTTTTTCGAAATTGTGCCAGCTGAGTCACAAGAAAACATGATCTAAAGGAGAGTCCACGAATAGCACCCTCGAGGGTGGGCTTCATGCCCCTCTAATTGATTCAACGTCGGTGTCCACCATTTCAAAATTTGACATATCCATCCGCCCTGACAGCAGCGTTGAATCAATGAGGGGGGCATGTGAGAGGCTCGCGGCAACCACCTCTCCCATTGTAGCCACGATAGGCATGCAAAATTTTTTTTGCTAGAGTGCTAAGCACCCACCTCATGGCTATAGACAAGGGCTCGCCATTAGATCAACTTCGAAATCGTAGAACAGACGCGGTGTAGAATGGCAACCGCAGCCAAGTCTCTTTCGTAATTGCATCGGTCGAGTGATCGAAGAAGGTGATCTAAGGGAGGGTCCAAGCGTAGGCATTCATTGGGGGATTCGTGCCGATGGAAAAAATTTATGCAATACCCGAGCAACACCGGATGGAGGTGTGCCAGATGGGGGCTCCCGTTTTAGATCAAGTCTTAAAATCACCAAGTAGACGCGATGAGGGCTGGCAACCGCTGCCAAACCTTTTTCCAAAATTGCGCCAGCTGAGTGACAAGAAAACATGATCTAAAGGAGAGTCTAGGAATAGCACCCTCGAGGGTGGGCTTCATGACCCTCTAATTGATTCAACGTTGACGTCCACCATTTCAAAATCTGACATATTTGAATCAATGATGGGGGCACGGGAGAGGCTTGCGGCAACCACCTCTCCCATTGTAGCGTGATAGGCACGTAAAAATTTTTGCTAGAGTGCCAAGCACCCACCTCATGGCTATACAAAATGGCTCGCCATTAGATCAACTTCGAAATCACAGAATAGACGCGGTGTAGAATGGCAACCGCTGCCAAGTCTCTTCTGTAGTTGTATCGGTCGAGTGATCGAAGAAGGTGATCTAAGAGAGGGTCCAAGCGTAGGCATTCATTGGGGGATTCGTGCTGATGGCATAAATTTATGCAATACCCAAGCAACACCGGACGGAGGTTCTAGATGAGGGCTCCCATTTTAGATCGAGTTTCAAAATCACCGAGTAGATGCGGTGAGGGCTGGCAACCGCTGCCAAACCTTTTTCTGAAATTGCGCCAGCTGAGTGACAAGAAAACATGATCTAAAGGAGAGTCGAGGAATAGCACATCGAGGGTGGGCTTCATGCCCCTCTAATTGATTCAATGTCGGCGTCCACCATTTCAAAAACCGACATATACATCCGCCTTGACACCAGCATTGAATCAATGAGAGGGGCAAGGGAGAGGCTCGCGGCAACCACCTCTCCTATATAAGCTATTAGTGCGAGGCTCACTCTGCACTAGAAATTAGCGAACACACCGAAAACTACCTTTAAAATCCAAATCCTTTGAAATTTTGACCAAACAGCCATTCACAACCCAATTTTTTATGAGGTCGGCAGAGGAGCAAAAGATTGTCATCGGTTAGGAGATACGAGTTCATGGAGCCAAGGGACTGAAATGGTCATCGAGCTCATCCGATCAACTGGATGAATTTCACCTTGAAGGGGGCCCAATCCAAAAGTTTCAGAGGTCATCTCCTGGAACTCTTGAGAACAAGGCCCATATTACATGCAAACTCTGCTACTGCGCAAACATAGGTTGCAATTAAAAAGAAATTGAGAGGCCGTCACAATGGCCCGAGGCCAATGCTTCGACTAAGTCAATTTTCTCTTGCAATCACCATGCCACCGTTCACAAAGAGATCTCCCCATTCACTTGTGATGCGACACACAATCCAAGTGCTAGACGCGAGCTCGCCCTTGAAAGAAAGACCACTTTCCAAGACATCCCCCGATGACACAATTGAACGACAACCGTTGTCGAACCATTCCCAATGTTGTGCCGATCGAGTTGGCATAGAGGCGACCTTAGGGAGCTCCCGCGTAGAAATTGGGATGTGCTTTCGTACCCATCTCTCACAAAAACCAATGTTAGCTGTGAACAAATTTAGAATCCAGGGCTCATATCCATCGATATCGTCGGCACTGGGACTATATATTCAAAGGCCATGGAGAGGTTTCGATAAGAGAAGCTCCCTTGCTCGCCCGCACAAACATCCCAAATGCTAGACACAAGCTCCTGCCCTTAGCATTGCTCTCTAGATCGCCGCAATGACACATTGGAATGACAACCACTGTCGAACAACTCCCAAATTTGTGCCGATGGAGTGAGAAAGAAGAGCAACTTTGGGGAGCCGCGCATAGCACACGGGCTGTGCTGCTTCATTCCGCTCTTATATACAAATTCGATGTCATTGATTTCGTTTGGAATCTGAGGCTGCATTCGTCCTTGCTCACACAAGCAATGGCTCCTCTCATCGAATGGCCATGGGGAGCTTCCGATTACAAAGGCTCCATTGTCACTCGTGATGCACAGCCCAACTGCTAGACGACGGCTCACCCTTCAGATCACTGCCCAGGCAACCACCACAATGGCACCATTGGGAATGACAACTTCTGCCAAACCATTCCAAAAATTTTGTGCCAAAGAAGTTGTTGCAAAGAGAACCACTCTGGGGAGAGAGCACTCGCATAGAAAAATTGGGATGGCTTCACGGCCTTTCCAATAGAAACGATGCTGGTGCCAATATTCCAAAGCCGAATAACGTGTCTTTCTCGAACACCAGCATCGATTCTATTGGGGAGGGTCACCGAGAGCTTTTGTTATCAAAGCCTCCCATTGTAGCCACGATAGGCACGCAAAAAATATTTGCTAGAGCGCCAAGCACCCCACCTCATGGCTAGAGACAAGGGCTCGCCATTAAGATCAACTTCGAAATCGCGGAACAGACGCGCTGTAGAATGGCAACCATTGCCAAGTCTCTTCCGTAATTGCGTCGGTCGAGTGATCGAAGAAGGTGATCTAAGAGAGGGTCCAAGCATAGGCATTCGTTGGGGGATTCGCGTCGATAGCAAAAATTCATGCAATACCCGAGCAACACCGGACGGAGGTGCTAGACGAGGGCTCCCATTTTAGATCAAGTTTTAAAATCACCAAGTAGACGCGGTGAGGGCTGGCAACCGCTGCCAAACCTTTTTCTGAAATTGCGCCGACTGAGTGACAAGAAAACATGATCTAAAGGAGAGTCGAGGAATAGCACCTCGAAGGTGGGCTTCATGCCCCTCCAATTGATTCAACGTCGGTGTCCACCGTTTCAAAATCTGACATTTCCATCCACCTTGACACCGACGTTGAATCAATGAGAGGGGCACAGGAGAGGCTTGCGGCAACAACCTCTCCTATATAAGCTATTAGTGCGAGGCTCGCTCTGCATTAGAAATTAGCGAACACACCGACATCCGCCTTAATAATCCAAATCGTTGAAAATTCTGACCAAACAGCCATCCATGACCCAATTTTTTATGAGGTCGTCTAAGGAGAAAAAGATTGTCATCGGTTAGGAGATGTGAATTCATGGAGCCAATAGACTGAAATGGTCATCGAGCTCATTCAATCAACTAGATTAATTTCACCTTGAAGGGGCCCAATCCAAAAGTTCCGGAGGTCATCTCCTGGAACTCTCAAGAACAAGGCCCATCTTACTTGCAAACTCTGCTACTGCGCAAACATAGGTTTCAATTAAAGAGAAATTGCAAGGCCATCATAGTGGCCCGAGGCCAATGCTCTGAATAAGTCAATTTTCTCTTGCAATCACCATGCCGCCGTTCACAGAGAGATCTCCCCATTCACTTGTGACGCGACGCACAATCCAAGTGCTAGATGCAAGCTCGCCCTTCAAAGGCCACTTTCCAAGACATCCCCCGATGACACATTGGAATGACAATCGCTGTCGAACCATTCCCAATGTTGTGCCGATCGAGTTGGCACAAAGGCGACCTTAGGGAGCTCCCGCGTAGCAATCGGGATGTGCTTTTGTACCCATCTCTCACAAAAACCAATATGTTAGCTATGAACAAATTTAGAATCCAAGGCTCGTATCCATCGATATCGTCGGCACTGGGTCTATATATTCAAAGGCCACAGAGAGGTTTCGATAAGAGAAGCTCCCCTGCTTGCTTGTACAAACATCCCAAATACTAGACACAAGCTCCCGCCCTTAGCATCACTCTCCAGATTGCCGCAATGACACATTGGAATGACAACTGTTGTCGAACAACCCTCAAATTTGTGCTAATGGAGTGAGAAAGATGAG
Organism: Cupressus sempervirens; assembly: GCA_028749045.1. Lineage (NCBI taxonomy): Eukaryota > Viridiplantae > Streptophyta > Pinopsida > Cupressales > Cupressaceae > Cupressus > Cupressus sempervirens. The sequence goes on along the minus strand of CM053784.1, from coordinate 567,856,692 downwards.
CAACTTTGGGGAGTTGCGCATAGCAAACGGATTGCTGCTTCATTCCGCTCTTATATATAGATCCGATGTTGTTAATTTCATTTGGAATCCAAGGCTACATTCGTCCTTGCTCACACAAGAAATGGCTCTTCTCATCGAATGGTCACGGGGAGCTTCTGATTACAAAGGCTCGCTTGTCACCCGTGATGCACAGCCCAACTGCTAGACGATGGCTCGCCCTTCAAATCGCTGCCCAGGAAGTTGTTGCCAAGAGAACGACTCTAGGGAGAGAGCCCTTGCATAGAAAAATCGGGATGGCTTCACGGCCCTCCCAATAGAAATGATACTGGTGCCAATATTCCAAATCTGAATAACGTGTCTTTCTCGAACACCAGCACCAATTCTATTGGGTTGATATCGTCGGTACTGGGTCTATATTCAAAGGCCACGGAGAGGTTCCGATAAGAGAAGCTCCACTGCTCGCTTGCACAAACATCCCCAAATGCTAGACGCAAGCTCCCGCCCTTAGCATCGCTCTCCAGATCACCGCAATGACACATTGGAATGACAATCGCTGTTGAACAACTCCCAAATTTGTGCCGATGGAGTGAGAGAAACAAGAGCCAGATCAGGTCGACGAAAATGGCTAAGCCAGATCAGGTCAGCCAGCATGGCTTGGCCACCATTTTTCGTCGAGAGCTTTCAATATTAAAGCTCCCATGTAGCCGCGATAAGTATACCATGACAAATTGCTAGAGCGTCGAGCACCCATAGCAAATTGCCATTATACCAAGCAACGCCGGAGTGCTAGACAAGGGCTCGCATTTAGATCAAGTTTTAAAATCATTGAAAAGACACGCCATGGATCGGCAACCGTTGCCTCACCTTTTCCAAAATTGAGTCATCGAAAAACATGATCTAAAGGAGAGTCGAAGAAAAGCACTGAGATCGCTTCATGCCCCTTTCATTGATTCAACATCAGCATACACCGTTTGAAAACCCAACAATCCGATCCGCCTAGACACCAATGTTGAATCAATGAAAGGGGCATGGGAGAGGCTCGCGGAAACAACCTCTCCTATATAAGCTATTAGTGCGAGGCTCGCTCTGCATTAGAAATCTGCGATAGAATAGACAACTCCCTTAAAAATCCAATTCAATGAAAAATGTGACCAAACAGCCATCCACGACACCGTTTTTGGAGCTTGCCTAGAACGGCTCAGCCAGCATGGCTCGCCCAGAACAGCTCGGCCAGCATGGCTTGCCCAGATCAGCTCGGCCAGCATGGTGACTTGGTGACTTGGTGAGAGTACCTGGAACTGTCAAGAACAAAGGCCAATCTTACATGCAAACTCTGCTGCTGCGCGAACATAGGTTGCAATTATAGAGAAATTGCAAGGCCGTCACAATGGCCCGAGGCCAATGCTCTGACTACTAAGTCAATTTTCTCTTGCAATTGCCATGCCGCCGTTCACAAAGAGATCTCCCCATTTACTTGTGATGATGCACAATCCAAGTGCTAGACGCGAGCTCGCCCTTGAAAGGCCGCGTTCCAAGACATCCCGATGACACATTGGAATGACAACCGCTATCAAACCATTCCCAATGTTGTGCCGATCGAGTTGGCACAAAGGTGATCTTAGGGAGCTCCCGTGTAGCAATCGAGAAGTGCTTTTGTACCCTTCTCTCACAAAAACCAATGCTAGCTGAACAAATTTAGAATCCAAGGCTCGTATCCATCGATATCGTCGACACTGGGTCTATACTCAAAGGCCACGGAGAGGTTTCGATAAGAGAAGCTCCACTGCTCGCTTGCACAAACATCCCCAAATGCTAGACGCAAGCTCCCGCCCTTAGCATCGCTCTCTAGATCACCGCAATGACACATTGGAATGACAACAACTATCGAACAACTCCCAAATTTGTGCTGATGGAGCGAGAAAGAAGAGCCAGATCGGGTCGACAAAAGCGGCTATGCCAGATCGGGTCGGCCAGCATGGCTCGGACACCATTTTTCGCCGAGAGCTTTCGATATTAAAGCTCCCATGTAGCTGCGATAAGTACACCATGACAAATTGCTAGAGCGCTGAGCACCCATAGCAAATTGCCATTATACCAAGCGACGCTGGAGTGCTAGACAAGGGTTCACGTTTAGATCATGTTTTAAAATCACCAAAAAGACACGCCATGGATCGGCAACCATTGCCTCACCTTTCCCAAAATTGAGTCATCAGAAAACATGATCTAAAGGAGAGCCGAGGAAAAGCACCGAGATCGCTTCATGCCCCTTTCACTGATTCAACATCAGCATACACCATTTGAAAACCCAAAAATCCGATCCGCCTAGACACCAATGTTGAATCAATGAAAGGGGCATGGGAGAGGCTCGCGGCAACAACCTCTCCTATATAAGCTATTAGTGCGAGGCTCGCTCTGCATTAGAAATCTGCGATAGCACGGACAACTCCCTTAAAAATCCAATTCAATGAAAAATGTGACCAAACAGCCATCCACAACATCGTTTTTGGAACTCGCCCAGAACGGCTCGGCCAACATGGCTTGCCCAAATCGGATCGGCCAGCATGGTGACTTGGTGACTTGGTGAGAGTACTTGGAACTGTCAAGAACAAAGGCCAATCTTACATGCAAACTATGCTACTGCGCAAACATAGGTTGCAATTATAGAGAAATTGCAAGGCCGTCACAATGGCCCGAGGCCAATGCTCCGACTACTAAGTCAATTTTCTCTTGCAATCACCATGCCACCGTTCACATAGAGATCTCCCCATTCACTTGTGATGATACAAAATCCAATCGCTAGATGCGAGCTTGCCCTTGAAAGGCTGCATTCTAAGACATCCCGATGACACATTGGAACGACAACCACTGTCGAACCATTCCCAATGTTGTGCCGATCGAGTTGGCAAAGAGGCGATCTTAGGGAGCTCCCGTGTAGCAATCGGGAAGTGCTTTTGTACCCTACTCTCACAAAAACCAATGTTAGCTGAACAAATTTAGAATCCAAGGCCCGTATCCATCGATATCGTCGGCACTGGGTCTATATTCAAAGGCCACGGAGAGGTTTCAATAAGAGAAGCTCCACTGCTCGCTTGCACAAACATCCCCAAATGCTAGACGCAAGCTCCCGCCCTTAGCATCGCTCTCCAGATCACTGCAATAACACATTGGAACGACAACCGCTGTCAAAAAACTCCCAAATTTGTGCTGATGGAGTGAGAAAGAAGAGCCAGATCAGGTCAACGAAAATGGCTAAGCCAGATCAGGTCGGCCAGCATGGCTCACCCAGATCGGGTCGGCCAGCATGGCTCGGCCACCATTTTTCACTGAGAGCTTTCAATATTAAAGCTCCCATGTAGCTGCGATAAGTACACCATGACAAATTGCTAGAGCACCGAGCACCCATAATAGCAAATTGCCATTATACCAAGCAACGCCAGAGTGCTAGACAAGGGTTCACGTTTAGATCAGGTTTTAAAATCACCAAAAAGACACGCCATGGATCGGCAACTGCTGCCTCACCTTTTCCAAAATTGAGTCATTGGAAAACATGATCTAAAGGAGAGCCAAGGAAAAGCACCGAGATTGCTTCATGCCCCTTTCATTGATTCAACATCAGCATACACCATTTGAAAACCCAATAATCTGATCCGCCTAGACACCAATGTTGAATCAATGAAAGGGGCATGGGAGAGGCTCGCGGCAACAACCTCTCCTATATAAGCTATTAGTGCGAGGCTCGCTCTGCATTAGAAATCTGCGATAGCACGGACAACTCCCTTATAAATCCAATTCAATGAAAAATGTGACCAAATAGCCATCCACGACACTATTTTTGGAGCTCGGCCAGATCAGGTCAGCCAGCATGGCTCGCCCAGATCGGCTTGGCCAGAACGGCTCGGCCAGCGTGGCTCACCCAGATCGGCTCTGCCAAGATGGCTCGCCCACCATTTTTCAAGCACACTACCTCCCCTATATAAGCTATTAGTGCAAGCCTTACTCTACATCAAAAATGTACATTCAGTGCACAAGTACCTTAAAACCCAATTCAATGAAAAATGTGACCAAACAGCCATCCACGACACCATTTTTGGAGCTCGCCCAGATCGGCTCGGCTAGCATGGCTCGCCCAGATCGGCTCGGCCAGCATGGCTCGGCCAGAACGGCTCGCCCAGATTGGCTCGACCAGCATGGCTCGCCCAGATCGGCTCGGCCAGGCTGGCTCACCCACCATTTTTCAAGCACACTACCTCCCCTATATAAGCTATTAGTGCAAGCCTTACTCTACATCAGAAATGTACATTCAGTGCACAAGTACCTTAAAACCCAATTCAATGAAAAATGTGACCAAACAGCCATCCACGACACCATTTTTGGACCTCGGCCAGCATGGCTCACCCAGATCAGCTCGGCCAGCATGGCTCGGCCAGAACGGCTCGGCTAGATTGGGTCGGCCAGCATGGCTCGCCCAGATCGGCTCGGCCCGCATGGCTCGGCCAGAACAGCTCGCCCAAATCGGCTCGGCCAGCATAGCTCGCCCAGATCGGCTCGGCCAGGCTGGCTCGCCCACCATTTTTCAAGCACACTACCTCCCCTATATAAGCCATTAGTGCAAGCCTTACTCTACATCAGAAATGTACATTCAGTGCACAAGTACCTTAAAACCCAATTCAATGAAAAATGTGACCGAATAGCCATCCACGACCCCATTTTTCATGAGGTTGTCAACAGAGACAAAGATTGGCATTGGTTAGGCGATTTGATTGCATCAGTCAAGGGGGTAAATTGATCAATTTTTGGAGACCGACTAGAATGGCTCGACGAACATTTTATATCGAAAGCTACCCGATTTGAGAATTATGACTCAAGTAGAATGGCTCGGGTACCCATTTTACGAACTTAAAGATTCGACTTGGTGGGCTGACCTGGCAGGGTGACTTGATGAACAAACTTAAAGAGTCGACTTGGTGAGAGTACTTGGTGGGCCGACCTGGCAAGGTGACTTGATGAACTAACTTAAAGAGTAGACTTGGTGAGAGTACTCGGTGGGCTACCCTGGTCACATGACTTGATGAACGAACTTAAAGAGTTGACTTGGTGGGCCGACTTGGCCGGGTGACTTGATGAACGAACTTAAAGAGTCGACTCGGTGGGTCAAACTAGCGGGATGACTTGGTGAGAGTCCTTGGTGGGCTGACCTGGCAGGGTGACTCGATGAACGAACTTAGAGAGTCGACTTTGCGAGAGTGCTTGGTGGGCTGAGCTGGTGGGGTGAATTGATGAATGAACCTAAAGAGTCGACTTTGTGAGAGTACTTGGTGGGCCGACCTGGCAGGGTGACTTGATGACCAAACTTAAAGGGTCGACTTGGTGAGAGTACTTGGTGGGCCGACCTGGCAGAGCGACTTGATGAACAAACTTAGAGAGTCGACTTTGTGAGAGTACTTGATGGGGTGACTTGATGAACAAACCTAAAGAGTCGACCTGGTGAGAGTACTTGGTGGGCCGACCTGGCGGGGTGACTTGATGAGCCAACTTAAAGAGTCGACTTGGTGAGAGTACTTGGTGGGTTGACCTGGCGGGGTGAATTGATGAACGAACTTAAAGAGTCGACCTTGCGGGCTGACTTGGCAGAGTGACTTCATGAATGAACTTAAAGAGTCCACTTGGTGGGCCGACCTGGCAGGGTGACTTGATGAACGAACTTAAAGAGTCGACTTGGTGAGAGTAATTTGTGGGCTGACCTGGCTGGGTGACTTGATGAATGAACTTAAAGAGTCGACTTGGTGGGGTGACTTGATGAACGCACTTGAAGGGTTGACTTGGTGGGGTGACTCTATGGATGGACCTAAAGAGTTGACTTGGTGAGAGTACTTGGTGGGGCGACTTGATGAACAGACTTAAAGAGTCGACTTGGTGAGAGTACTTGGTGGGGTGACTTGATGAGCGCACTTGAAGAATCGACTTGGTTAGAGTACTTGGTGGGGTGACTTGATGAACGGACTCAAAGATTCGACTTGCTGAGAGTACTTGGTGGCTCAACTTGATGAGAAGAGTTAAAGAGTCCACTTGGTGAGAGTACTTGGCGGGGTGAATTGATGAACAGACTTAAAGAATCGACTTGGTGGGAGTACTTGGTTGGCCGAACTGGTGGGGTGACTTGATGAATGGACATAAAGAGTCGAGTTGGTGGGAGTACTTGGTTGGCCGAACTGGTACTTGTTCTGGTGACTTGATGAATAGACTTAAAGAGTCGACTTGGTGGGGTCACTTGATGAAAGGACTTAAAGAGTTGACTTGGTGAGAGTACATGGTGGGGTGACTTGATGAAAGAACTTAAAGGGTCGACTTGGTGGGGTGACTTGGTGAACGGACCCAAAGAGTTGACTCGATGAGAGCACTTGGTGGGGTGACCTGATCAACAGACTCAAAGAGTCAACTTGGTGAGAGTACTTGGTGGCTCGACTTGATGAGCAGACTCAAAGAGTCCACTTGGTGAGAGTACTTGGCGGGGTGAACTGATGAACGGACTTAAAGAGTCAACTTGGTGGGAGTACCTGGTGGGGTGACTTGATGAAGGGACATAAAGAGTCGACTTGGTGAGAGTACTTGTTATGGTGACTTGATGAACAGACTTAAACAGTCGACCTGGTGGGGTGACTTGATGAAAGGACTTAAAGAGTCGACTTGGTGAGAGTACTTGGTGGGGTGACTTGATGAACACACTTGAAAAATTGACTTGGTTAGAGTACTTGGTGGGGTGACTTGATGAACGGACTCAAAGAGTCGAGTTGGTGAGAGTACTTGGTGGCTCGACTTGATGAGCAGACTTAAAGAGTCAACTTGGTGAGAGTACTTGGCGGGGTGAACTGATGAACGGACTTAAAGAGTCAACTTGCTGGGAGTACTTGGTGGGCCGACCTAGTGGGGTGACTTGATGAACGGACTTAAAGAGTCAACTTGGTTAGAGTACTTATTCTGGTGACTTGATGAACGGACTTGAAGAGTCGACTTGGTGGGGTGACTTGATGAAAGGACTTAAAGAGTCGACTTGGTGAGAGTACTTGGTGGGGCAACTTGATGAACGGACTTAAAGGGTCAACTTGGTGGGGTGAATTGATCAACGCACTTGAAGGGTCAAGTTGGTGGGGTGACTTGATGAACAGACCTAAAGAGTTGACCGGGTGAGAGTACTTGGTGGGGTGACTTGATGAACAGAGTTAAAGAGTCGACTTGGTGAGAGTACTTGGTCGGGTGACTTGATGAACGCACTTGAAGAATCGACTTGGTTAGAATACTTGGTGGGGTGACTTGATGAACGAACTTAAAGAGTCGACTTGGTGGGCCAACCTGGCAGGGTGAATTGATGAATGAACTTAGAGAGTCGACTTAGTGAGAGTACTTGGTGACTGGGTGGGCCGACCTGGCTGGGTGACTTGATGAACGAACTTAAAGAGTCCACTTGGTGGGCCGACCTGGAGGGGTGACTTGATGAATGAACCTAAAGAGTTGACTTGGTGAGAGTACTTGGTGGGCAGACATAGCGGGGTGATTTGATGAACGAACTTAAAGAGTCGACTTGGTGAGAGTACTTGGTGGGGTGACTTGATGAATGAACCTAAAGGGTCGACTTGGTGGGCCGACTTGGCAGGGTGACTTGATGAACAAACTTAAAGAGTCGACTTGGTGGGCCGACCTGGCAGGGTGACTTGATGAACAAACTTAAAGAGTCAACTTGGTGAGAGTACTTGGTGGGCCGACCTGGCAAGGTGACTTGATGAACTAACTTAAAGAGTCGACTTGGTGAGAGTACTCGGTGGGCTGACCTGGTCACATGACTTGATGAACGAACTTAAAGAGTTGACTTGGTGGGCCGACTTGGTCGGGTGACTTGATGAACGAAATTAAAGAGTCGACTTGGTGGGCCGACTTGGCAGGGTGACTTGGTGAGAGTACTTGGTGGGCTGACCTGGCAAGATGACTCAATGAACGAACTTAGAGAGTCAACTTTGCGAGAGTACTTGGTGGGTCGAACTGGCGGGGTGACTTGATGAACAAACTTAAAGGGTCGACTTGGTGAGAGAACTTGGTGGGCCGAGCTGGCGGGGTGAATTGATGAACGAACCTAAAGGGTCAACTTTGTGAGAGTATTTGGTGGGCCGACCTGGGCAAGTGACTTGATGACCGAACTTAAAGGGTCGACTTGGTGAGAGTACTTGGCAAGCCGACCTGGCTGAGCGACTTGATGAAAAAACTTAGAGAGTCGACATTGTGAGAGTACTTGGTGGGGTGACTTGATGAAAAAACCTAAAGAGTCGACCCGGTGAGAGTACTTGGTGGGCCGACCTGGTGAGAGTACTTGGTGGGCCGACCTAGCAGGGTGACTTCATGAGCAAACTTGAAGAGTCGACTTGGTGAGAGTACTTGGTGGGCTGACCTGGCGGGGTGACTTGATGAACGAAATTAAAGAGTCGACCTTGTGGGCCAACTTGGCAGAGTGACTTCATGAACGAACTTAAAGAGTCCACTTGGTGGGCCGACCTGGCGGGGTGACTTGATGAACAAACTCAAAGACTCGACTTGGTGAGAGTAATTTGTGGGCTAACCTGGCGGGGTGACTTGATGAATTAACTTAAAGAGTCGACTTGGTGGGGTGACTTGATGAACGCACTTGAAGGGTCGACTTGGTGGGGTGACTCTATGAACGGACCTAAAGAGGTGAATTGATGAGAGCACTTGGTGGGGTGACTTGATGAACAGACTCAAAGAGTCAACTTGGTGAGAGTACTTGGTGGGGTGACTTGATGAGCACACTTGAAGAATCGACTTGGTTAGAGTACTTGGTGGGGCGACTTGATGAACGGACTCAAAGAGTCGACTTGTTGAGAGTACTTGGTGGCTTGACTTGATGAGCAGACTTAAAGAGTCCACTTGGTGAGAGTACTTGGCCGGGTGAACTGATGAACGGACTTAAAGAATCAACTTGGTGGGAGTACTTGGTTGGCCGAACTGGTGGGGTGACTTAATGAACGGACATAAAGAGTCAACTTAGTGAGAGTACTTGTACTTGTTCTTGTGACTTGATGAACAGACTTAAAGAGTCGACTTGCTGGGGTGACTTGATGAAAGGACTTAAAGAGTCAACTTGGTGAGAGTACTTGGTCGGGTGACTTGATGAATGCACTTGAAGAATCGACTTGGTTAGAGTACTTGGTGGGGCGACTTGATGAACGAACTTAAAGAGTTGACTTGGTGGGCCGACCTGGCGGGGTGACTCGCCGACCTGGCCGGGTGACTTGATGAATGAACTTAAAGAGTCCACTTGGTGGGCTGACCTGGCGGGGTGACTTGATGAATGAACCTAAAGAGTCGACTTGGTGAGAGTACTTGGTGGGCAGACATAGCGGGGTGATTTGATGAGCGAACTTAATGAGTCGACTTGGTGAGAGTACTTGGTGGGGTGACTTGATGAACAAACCTAAAGAGTTGACTTGGTGGGCCGACCTGGAAGGGTGACTTGATGAACGAACCTAAAGAGTCGACTTGGTGGGCCATACTGGCAGGGTGACTTGATGAACGAACTTAAAGAGTAAACTTGGTGGGCCGACCTGGTAGGGTGACTTGATGAGAAAACTTAAAGATTCGACTTGGTGAGAGTACTTGGTGGGCCGACCTGGCGGGGTGACTTGATGAACAAACCTAAAGAGTCGACTTGGTGAGAGGACTCGGTGGGCTGACCTAGTCATGTGACTTGATGAACGAACTTAAAGAGTCGACTTGGTGGGCCGACTTGGCTGGGTGACTTGATGAACAAACTTAAAGAGTTGACTTGGTGGGTCGAACTAGCGGGGTGACTTGGTGGGCTGACCTGGCAGGGTGACTTAATGAACGAACCTAGAGAGTCGACTTTGTGAGAGTACTTGGTGGGTCGAACTGGCGGGGTGACTTGATGAACGAACTTAAAGAGTCGACCTGGTGAGAGAACTTGGTGGGCCGAGCTAGTAGGGTGAATTGATGAACGAACCTAAAGAGTCGACTTTGTGAGAGTACTTGGTGGGCCGACCTGGCGAAGTGACTTGATGACCGAACTTAAAGGGTCAACTTGGTGAGAGTACTTGGTGGGCTGACCTGGCGGAGCGACTTGATGAACGAGTCGACTTGGTGAGAGTACTTGGTGGGGTGAGTTGATGAACAAACCTAAAGAGTCGACCTGGTGAGAGTACTTGGTGGGCCGACCTAGCGGGGTGACTTGATGGGCAAACTTAAAGAGTCGACTTGGTGAGAGTACTTGGTGGGTTGACCTGGCGGGGTGACTTGATGAACGAACTTAAAGAGTCGACCTTGTGGGCTGACTTGGCAGAGTGACTTCATGAACGAACTTAAAGAGTCCGCTTGGTGGGCTGACCTAGTGGGGTGACTTGATGAACGAAATTAAAGAGTCGACTTGGTGAGAGTAATTTGTGGGCTGACCTGGCGGGGTGACTTGATGAATGAACTTAAAGAGTCAACTTGGTGGGGTGACTTGATGAACGCACTTGAAGGGTCAACTTGGTGGGGTGACTCTATGAACGGACCTAAAGAGGTGACTTGGTGAGAGTACTTGGTGGGGTGACTTGATGAAAGGACTTAAAGAGTCAACTTGGTGAGAGTACTTGGTGGGGCGACTTGATGAAGGCACTTGAAGAATCGACTTGGTTAGAGTACTTGGTGGGGCCACTTGATGAACAGACTCAAAGAGTCAACTTGGTGAGAGTACTTGGCAGGGTGAACTGATGAACAAACTTAAAGAGTCGACTTGGTGGGCTGACCTGGTGGGGTGACTTTATGAATGGACTTAAAGAGTCAACTTGGTTAGAGTACTTGTTCTGGTGACTTGATGAACGGACTTGAAGAGTCGACTTGGTAGGGTGACTTGATGAAAGGACTTAAAGAGTCGACTTGGGGAGAGTACTTGGTGGGGCGACTTGATGAACGGACTTAAAGGGTCAACTTGGCGGGGTGACTTGATGAACGGACCTAAGGAGTTGACTTGGTGAGAGTACTTGGCGGGGTGAACTGATGAACGGACTTAAACAGTCGACTTGGTGGGCCGACCCAGTGGGGTGACTTGATGAATGGACTTATAGAGTTGACTTGGTGAGAGTAGTTATTCTGGTGACTTGATGAACGGACTTGAAGAGTCGGCTTGGTGCGGTGACATGATGAAAGGACTTAAAGAGTCGACTTGGTGGGGTGACTTGATGAATGAACTTAAAGGGTCGACTTTGCGGGGTGACTCAATGAACGGACCTAAAGAGTTGACTTGGCGAGAGTACTCGGTGGGGTGACCTGATGAACAGACTTAGAGAGTCGACTTGGTGAGAGTACTTGGTGGGCCGACCTGGTTGGGTGACTTCGTGAATTGACTTAAAGAGTCGACTTGTTGGGGTGACTTGATGAACGGACTTCAAGGGTCGACTTGGCAAGGTGACTTGATGAACGGTCCTAAAGAGTTGACTTGGTGAGAGTAATTGGTGTGGTGACTTGATGAACAGACTTAAAGAGTCGAATTGGTGAGAGTACTTGGTGGGGTGACTTGATGAACATAGTTAAAGAGTCACCTTGGTGAGAGTACTTGGTCGGGTGACTTGATGAACGCACTTGAAGAATTGACTTGGTTAGAGTACTTGGTGGGGTGACTTGATGAACGAACTTAAAGATTCGACATGGTGGGCCGACCTGGCGGGGTGACTTGATGAACAAACTTAGAGAGTCGACTTGGTGAGAGTACTTGGTGGGCCAACCTGGCCGGGTGACTTGATGAAAAAACTTAAAGAGTCGACTTGGTGAGAGTACTTGGTGGGCTGACCCGATCATGTGACTTGATGAACGAACTTAAAGAGTCAACTTGGTGGGTCGAACTAGCAGGGTGACTTGGTGGGCTGACCTGGCAGGGTGACTTGATGAACGAACCTAGAGAGTCAACTTTGTGAGAGTACTTGGTGGGTCGAACTGGCGAGGTGACTTGATGAACGAACTTAAAGAGTCAACCTGCTGAGAGAACTTGGTGGGCCGACCTGGCGGGGTGAATTGATGAATGAACCTAAAGAGAGAACTTTGTGAGAGTACTTGGTGGGCCAACCTGGCGGGGTGACTTGATGACCGAACTTAAAGGGTTGACTTGGTGAGAGTACTTGGCGGGCCGACCTGGCGGAGTGACTTGATGAATGAGTCGACTTGGTGAGAGTACTTGGTGGGGTGACTTGATTAACAAACTTAAAGAGTAAACCTGGTGAGAGTACTTGGTGGGCTGACCTGGCGGGGTGACTTGATGGGAAAACTTAAAGAGTCGACTTGGTGAGAGTACTTGGTGGGTTGACCTGGCAGGGTGACTTGATGAATGAACTTAAAGAGTCGACCTTGTGGGCCGACTTGGTAGAGTGACTTCATGAACGAACTTAAAGAGTCCACTTGGTGGGCCAACCTGGCGGGGTGACTTGATGAACGAACTTAAAGAGTCGACTTGGTGGGGTGACTTGATGAACGCACTTGAAGGGTCAACTTGGTGGGGTGACTCTATGAACGGACCTAAATAGTTGACTTGGTGAGAGTACTTGGTGGGGTGACTTGATGGAAGGACTTAAAGAGTCGACTTGGTGAGAGTACTTGGTGGGGCGACTTGATGAACGCACTTGAAGAATCGACTTGGTTAGAGTACTTGGTGGGGCGACTTGATGAACGGACTCAAAAAGTCGACTTGGTGAGAGTACTTGACGGGGTGAACTGATGAACAGACTTAAAGAGTCAACTTTGTGGGCCGACCTAGTGGGGTGACTTTATGAACGGACTTAAAGAGTTGACTTGGTTAGAGTACTTGTTCTGGTGACTTGATGAACGGACTTGAAGAGTCGACTTGGTGGGGTGACTTGATGAAAGGACTTAAAGAGTCGACTTGGTGAGAGTACTTGGTGGGGCGACTTGATGAACGGACTTAAAGGGTCGACTTGGAAGGGTGACTTGATGAACGGACCTAAGGAGTTGACTTGGTGAGAGTACTTGGTGGGGTGAACTGATGAACGGACTTAAAGAGTCGACTTGGTGGGCTGACCCAGTGGGGTGACTTGATGAACGGACTTATAGAGTCGACTTTGTGAGAGTAGTTGTTCTGGTGACTTGATGAACGTACTTGAAGAGTCGGCTTGGTGGGGTGACTTGATGAAAGGACTTAAAGAGTCAACTTGGTGGGGTGACTTGATGAAAGAACTTAAAGGGTCGACTTTGCGGGGTGACTCGATGAACAGACCTAAAGAGTTGACTTGGCGAGAGTACTCGGTGGGGTGACCTGATGAACAGACTTAGAGAGTCGACTTGGTGAGAGTACTTGGTGGGCTGACCTGGTTGGGTGACTTCGTAAACTGACTTAAAGAGTCAACTTGTTGGGGTGACTTGATGAACGGACTTCAAGGGTCGACTTGGCAAGGTGACTTGATGAATGGTCCTAAAGAGTTGACTTGGTGAGAGTACTTGGTGTGGTGACTTGATGAACGGACTTAAAGAGTCGAATTGGTGAGAGTACTTGGCGGGGTGACTTGATGAACATAGTTAAAGAGTCGACTTGGTGAGAGTACTTGGTCGGGTGACTTGATGAACGCACTTGAAGAATCGACTTAGTTAGAGTACTTGGTGGGGTGACTTGATGAACGAACTTAAAGATTCGACTTGGTGGGCCGACCTGGCGGGGTGACTTGATGAACAAACTTAGAGAGTCGACTTGGTGAGAGTACTCGATGGGCTGACCCGGTCACGTGACTTGATGAACGAACTTAAAGAGTCAATTTGGTGGGTCGAACTAGTGGGGTGACTTGGTGAGAGTACTTGGTGGGCTGACCTGGCAGGGTGACTTGATGAACGAACTTAGAGAGTCAACTTTGTGAGAGTACTTGGTGGGTTGAACTGGCGGGGTGACTTGATGAACGAACTTAAAGAGTCGACCTGGTGAGAGAACTTGTTGGGCCGAGCTGGCAGGGTGAATTGATGAACGAACCTAAAGAGTCACCTTTGTGAGAGTACTTGGTGGGCCGACCTGGCCGGGTGACTTGATGACCGAACTTAAAGGGTTGACTTGGTGAGAGCACTTGGTGGGCCGACCTGGCGGAGCGACTTGATGAACAAACTTAGAGAGTCAACTTGGTGAGAGTACTTGGTGGGGTGACTTGATGAACAAACCTAAAGAGTCAACTTGGTGAGAGTACTTGGTGGGCCGACCTAGTGGGGTGACTTGATGGGCAAACTTAAAGAGTCGACTTGGTGAGAGTACTTGGTGGGGTGACTTGATGAACGAACTTAAAGAGTTGACTTGGTGAGAGTAATTTGTGGGCTGACCTGGCGGGGTGACTTGATGAATGAACTTAAAGAGTCGACTTGGTGGGGTGACTTGATGAACGCACTTGACGGGTCGACTTGGTGCGGTGACTCTATGAATGGACCTAAAGAGTTGACTCTGTGAGAGTACTTGGTGGGCTGACTTGATGAAAGGACTTAAAGAGTCAACTTGGTGAGAGTACTTGGTGGGGCGACTTGATGAACGCACTTGAAGAATCGACTTGGTTAGAGTACTTGGTGGGGCAACTTGATGAACAGACTCAAAGAGTCAACTTGGTGAGAGTACTTGGTGGCTCGACTTGATGAGCAGACTTAAAGAGTCAACCTGGTGAGAGTGGGCCTAACGGGGTGAGGTTCTGAGTGGGCCTAACGGGGCAAGTTGGTGGGGTGACTTGGCGAGTGGAATTAGAGAGCCAACGTGGTGAGGCGACTCGGCGAGTTGGTTCATTGAGATGACATGGTGAGCTGACTTGGCAAGTCAACCTAGTGAGCGAACTTAAAGAGTCGACTTGGCAATGTACTTGAGTCGACTTGGTGAGGCAACCTGGTGAGCGGGCTCAAAGAGTCAACATGGTGAGGCGACTCAATGAGTCAACATGGTGAGGCGACTCATGCTGAGGAGCTATCCTTGAGGGAACTTGGTGGGCCTACTTGATTAGTCGACTTGGTGAGCCGACCTGACGAGCTGACATGGTGAGCGGGCTTAAAGAGGTGATGACTTGGTGGGGTAGCTCGACAAGCCAACTTATCGAGGCGAGATGGTGAGTCAACTTGGTGAGTTGACTTGGTGAGTGCACTTAAAGAGTCAACTTCGTGAGTTGACTTAGCAAGTTAGCTCGCTGATGCGACTTGGGCGGGCCGACCTGGCGAGCAAACTTAAAGAGGCGACTTGGGCGGGCTGACCTGGTGAGTGAACTTAAAGAGTTGACTTGGCAATGTACTTGAACAACTGACTTGGTGAGCTGACATGGTGAGTGGGCTTAGAGAAGCAACTCGGTGGGGCAACTTGTCGAGCACACTTGCTGGGGCAAGGTGGTAAAACGACTAGGTGATTCGACTTGGTGAGCTGACTTGGTGAGCGAACTTAAGGGGTCGACTTGGTGAGGCAACCTGAATAGTTGACTCGATGAGCTGACTTGGGGAGCCGACATGGTGAGCGGTCTTAAAGAAGAGGCAACCTGGTGAGGCGAGACGGTAAGTCATCTTGGTGAGCCGGCTTGATGATCTGTGAGTGGACTTAAAGAGTCAATTCTTGATTTGGCAAAGACCACATGGTTAGATGACTTGGTGAGCCGACCTGGCTAGCAAAATTGGCAAGCAAACTTATAGAATCGACTTGCTATCCCCAGCCAGGATCGCACACCTGGGTCGACCCAACTTGGGTCACCCGACTCCGTCGCCCTAGCCTCGGGCGACCCGACTGGGTCGCCAGAGTGGGTCGACAAGGGAAAAAAAAAAAAAAAAATCATGGGAGGCCCTGTACAGCAAAAAGCGCTAAATTTTGGGCATTACAAAAAAAAAAAAAAAAAACAAGTTACCCGCTTTTGGATCACGCACAAGTTTCAGTTCACGTATTGCCGAGCCGACTCGAGGCGTTACGCCTAGCTAGCCAGATTCGAGGTAGGCTAGCCGAAACGATCCAATTTGAGAATTTTCATTATATAAAGAGATCATGATAGGCCCCATAAGGCAAAAAAGAATGAAATTTTGGGAGTTCAAAAAAAAATGTTACCCGGTTTTGGATTGCGCACAGGGCTCGGGTCACGTAGCATCGAGGTGCCCTGGGTGACATGATTCGAGCGAAAAGTCGACGGTGGCATGAGTCATGAAAAAACATTGGAGGCCATTAAGGCTCGAGGCGCTTCGAGTCGAGGTTGTCGAGGTGGGTCGGGTTGAAAAGTTTGGGCGTTAACCAAAAAGAAAAAGTTAACCGCTTTTGGATCACGTACATGGCTTGAGGCACTTA
>CM053784.1:567787868-567835368 GCA_028749045.1 Cupressus sempervirens | reverse complement strand
GGTGCAAACCAATGCCGGCCTTTGTGAGCCACCGCTCATCGCGACGGATCGACGGACCTCATGCTCATTTCAGCCGACCGCACGCCACTTGCGGACATGGACGGCCATCTTCGCTCCTCATTGGGGAGGGCAAAATTTTGTAGTGCGATGCCCAAGCAGACGTGCCCTTGGCCGAGGCCACGGGTGCAACTTGCGTTCAAAGAGTTGATGATTCATGGGATTCTGCAATTCACACTATGTATCGCATTTCGCTACATTCTTCATCGTGGTGAGAGCCGAGATATCCGTTGCCGAGAGTCATGATTTTGTTTAGCTTTTGTCTTTCGGTGACCCAAGCGCGCAAGGTGCTGGCTTGTGCTTC
The DNA here is from genome assembly GCA_028749045.1 of Cupressus sempervirens. Taxonomy (NCBI): domain Eukaryota; kingdom Viridiplantae; phylum Streptophyta; class Pinopsida; order Cupressales; family Cupressaceae; genus Cupressus; species Cupressus sempervirens. The sequence continues at coordinate 567,835,007 of CM053784.1, read as the reverse complement.
ATTCTTTGGATTTCTAAGGTGTGCGATGCACCCGTGTGTTGGGTGGTTGACACATCCCGAACCCCGAGCACCCAATGGGTGCAACGAGGAACGCTGTGGTGTGTCCTCGCCCCATCACCTTGCAAAGGTGGGAGGTGACGCATGGGAGAGCTGTGTCAGTGGATGGGGCCCCTGCCCCGCAAATCATGCGAGTGCACCCATCCTAAACATAGAATGCTCCAAGCGATGAGTCAACACACCTGGGCAAGGCAACGGGGGGTTGCGGCAGTCCCGACTTGCCACCGTCGAAACGATGGATCCCTGGCACAGCGTCACCCACGCGATTAGACCGTGAAATCTCAGCAGCGGGGGACGAGGCCCAGACCCCTCTGAATTGCAATCGAGCAGAGACCTCTCGCTCTGATGCGGATGTCATTCGAAGGCACCGATCCTAATCCAGATGGCATTCGTGTCTCTTCTTTTCCCCGCGGGGAATCCATGCTTTCGAACACAGGCATTCGATGTGACCCTCGACCTCGACGACACTGGACCCGTAGCTTGGCCATCTAGCACATCGCTGCAGGGCCGAGTATCCGCACGTCACCGAGATTTCGAGGGCGGGGAGGAGGCCAGCTCCATCCCCTACATGATTCAGGGTCTCAAACTGACAATGATCCTACCGTAGGTTCACCTACGGTAACCTTGTTACGACTTCTCCTTCCTCTAAATGATAAGTTTCAGTGAACTTCTCGCGACATCGTCGATTGGGTAATTTGCGCGCCTACTGCCTTCCTTGGATGTGGTAGCCGTTTCTCAGGTTCCCTCTCCAGAATTGAACCCTAATTCTCCGTCACCCGTCACCACCATGGTAGGCCTCTATCCTACCATCAAAAGTTGATAGGGCAGAAATTTGAATGAAGCGTCACCAGCACAAAGGCCGTGCAATCCGTCGAGTTATCATGAATCACCAGAATAGCGGGCGAGCCCGCATCGGCCTTTTATCTAATAAATGCATCCCTTTCGAGAGTCAGGATTTGGTGCATGTATTAGCTCTAGAATTACTACGATTATTCGAGTAGCAAAGTACCATCAAAGAAACTATAACTGATTTAATGAGCCATCCGCAGTTTCACAGTCTGAAATAGTTCATACTTAGACATGCATGGCTTAATCTTTGAGACAAGCATATGACTACTGGCAGGATCGACCAGGTAGCTTCTAACAACGAGGGGGACCCGCAAGGCCTGCTACAGCCAAGGGATGACTGCCGCGATGGGAAACCAAAATTTGCATTCGCTCTGTCATGCATCCAAACATAATCCGCCGCACAAGCAACAAGAATGACGTTCACAGCACATGCAGGACTCGTAACGCTCAAAGATTTCACACAAGAGGAAAGTGTCCCGTCGTCGACCGGAGAGGGCTGAACAGGGAGCCTCGGTTCACAGGCACCTGGGAAGAACATCCCGTACGGAACCCTTTACCCTCAAACTCACTGTCGCCACTACTTGGAAAGAAGCCTTGAGTGTGTACGAGATGCACCTTGCACGTAGCCACCTCAATTGTAAGGCCACTCAGAGACATCCATTTCCCAAGCATATGCCTCCTACATGCCTGTTGAGGTGCACCCGCATAGACAAAATCCTTCTCGATCGCAACAAACATTTTCCCACAACGAAGAGCTGGTTGCCGAAGTGCCAACGGAGACTGCCATGGTGAAGGGTGAAGGGACGTGCGAGTCGAAAACATGGCTGGTTATGCGATTGGCGGGGCCATCACTGTGCACGCGACCACCTCAATTATAAGGCCGGTCAAGGGCATCATGTATAACACCCCCTCCGCACATTTATAGGTGATGAGAGCCCGCCCGCATACACGGACATGTCTAACCTCTGGAAAATTTCTCCTTTCCCAGCACAACCTCGCTAACTGTTCCCCGTGACACGTGATCTGCCAGCGTAGGTATAGAAAAGTTCCTACAGGTGAACACTCACACTAGCGTTGTTGGACAAGCTTCAATCTCATGCACATGCACATACCAAAGAACTGCACCACGAGGGAAACCCACCCGCGAGCACCCACATCTCGGCAAAAAGCATTCGTGCGATTTCTTCCCCTAGACAGACACGTTGGGCCTGCACTTGTCGGAGCATTGCAAAGACCAGTGCTCTGGTTCGCATGAGCCTGAGAAGAACATCTCGTACAAAACTCGTTCCCCCAAAATGCTTGAATCACAAATGCTCATAGCAGAGTCGTAATGCAAAGATGTACACCGCGCACGCGACCGAGTAAGGACACTTAGAGACATTTATTTCCCAGGCATATGCCCCCTACACACTTTTTGGTGCACCCCGTACAAACGACCATACTTCGACAAGCCCTCCTAGAATTTCGCATCTGAAGAGAGATGAAACGCCTTGGGCTTTTTGTCCACACAATGCAAACACCGAACGCTCTCTTTAGGGGGGAGCTGAAGAAGAGTATCTCCCGCAGAACCCATGAGCCACAGCCATTCGGATCACATAGGGCAGGACAGGGCATGGAGAGTTTTCGCATCCAAAAAAAAATTATCGGTAATACTCTACACTTCTACTGGCCCGGACCACAAAGGCTGTCACGATAGTGCCATGCACTTCTGTAGGATGAGACAGTGAAGAGGTGAGCACGCATCGAGAATGCACTAGCGAATAAATAATGTGGCAACCAAACCTTTCGCCGGCCCCCCTCTCAATCCCAAGGCTCTACCAATCGGCAAAAACTTAGGGTGGAGAGTGGACCCTTGATGAAATTAGGGACGTCGAGCAATGCACTCGTGCAACCATCTCTTTCCTTCTTGCCGTCCGGGCAGGATAAAAATGCAATGATAGAATGTGCCAATGAGATGGAGCCCTTGGCTAAAAGATACAACTCCATGCACACTTAGCAACAAGTGCATTTTAGAATCGAATACCAAATGTGCAGTGTATTGCAAGCCGTGCAGACACCTACATATAGGGTATATGCAACAAAACAAAGTGACAAGTACTTCCCACCAGCTCCGCCATTGCGATTACCAAATAAGATATACTCACTGCCACAGATTAAAGACCATCATTACCATCTCGAAATAGATACAAGCACATCGAGCTTCATCCGATCAACTGGATGAATTTCACCTTGAAGGGGCCCAATCCAAAAGTTTCGGAGGTCACCTCCTGGAACTCTCAGGAACAAGGCCCATCTTACATGCAAACTCTGCTACTGCGCAAACACAAGTTGCAATTAAAGAGAAATTGCAAGGCCGTCACAATGGCCCGAGGCCAATGCTCCGACTAAGTCAATTTTCTCTTGCAATCACCATGCCGCTGTTCACAGAGAGATCTCCCCATTCACTTGTGACGCGACGCACAATCCAAGTGCTAGACGCGAGCTTGCCCTTGAAAGGGCCACTTTCCAAGGCATCCCCCGATGACACATTGGAACGACAACCACTGTCGAACCATTCCCAATGTTGTTCTGGTCGAGTTGGCACAGAGGTGACCTTGGGGAGCTCCCGCGTAGCAATCGGGATGTGCTTTCGTACCCATCTCTCACAAAGACCAATGTTAGCTGTGAACAAATTTGGAATCCAAGGCCTTACATCCATCGATATCGTCGGGGCACTGGGTCTATATACAAAGGCCATGGAGAGGTTCCTAGAAGAGAAGCCCCCCCTGCTCGCTCGCACAAACATCCCAAATTCTAGACACAAGCTCCCACCCTTAGCATCGCTCTCTAGATCACCGCAATGACACATTGGAATGACAACCGCTGTCGAACAACTCCCGAAATTGTGGCGATGGAGTGAGAGAGAAGAGTAGCTTTGGGGAGAGGTGCATAGCAAACGGGCTGCTCCTTCATTCCGCTCTTATATACAGATCCGATGTCGCTGATTTCATTTGGAATCCAGGGTGCATTCATCCTTGCCCACACGAGTAATGGCTCTTCTGATCGAATGGCCACGGGGAGCTTCTGATAACAAAGGCTCCCTTGTCACTCGTGATGCACAGCCCAACTGCTAGATGATGGCTTGCCCTTCAGATCACTGCCCAGGCAACCACCACAATGGAACCATTGGAACGACAACCGCTGCCGAACCATTTTGAAAATTTTGCGCCAAAGAATTTTTTGCAAAGAGAATGACTCTCGGGAGAGAGCACTTGCATAGCAAAATCGGGATGGCTTCACGGCCCTTCCAATAGAAACGATGCTGGTGCCAATATTCAAAATTTGAATAACATGTCTTTCTCGAACATCAGCACTGATTCTATTGGGGAGGGTCGCCGAGAGCTTTTGTTATCAAAGCCTCCCATTGTAGCTGTGATAGGCATGCAAAAAATTTTGCTAGAGCGCCAAGCACCCACCTCATGGCTAGAGACAAGGGCTCGCCATTAGATCAAAACTTTGAAATCGCAGAACAGACGCGCTGTAGAATGGAAACCGCTGCCAAGTCTCTTTCGTAATTGCATCAGTTGAGTGATCGAAGAAGGTGATCTAAGAGAGGGTCCAAGCATAGGAATTCGTTGGGGGATTCCTGCCGATGCCATAAATTTATGCAATACCCGAGCAACACCGGACGGAGGTTCTAGACGACGGCTCCCATTTTAGATCGAGTTTTAAAATCACCAAGAAGACACGGTGAGGGCTGGAAACCACTGCCAAACCCTTTTCCAAAATTGAGCCAGCTGAGTGACAAGAAAACATGATCTAAAGGAGAGTCCAGGAATAGCACCCTCGAGGGTGGGCTTCATGCCCCTCTAATTGATTCAACGTCGGCGTCCACCGTTTCAAAATCTGACATATCCATCCGCCCTGACAGCGGCATTGAATCAATGAGGGGGGCACGGGAGAGGCTCACAGAAACCACCTCTCCCATTGTAGCCATGATAGGCATGCAAAAAATCTTGCTAGAGCGCCAAAGCACCCACCCTCATGGCTATAGACAAGGGCTTTCCATTAGATCAACTTTGAAATCGCAGAATAGACGCGGTGTAGAATGGCAACCGCTGCCAAGTCTCTTTTGTAATTACGTGGGTCGAGTGATCGAAGAAGGTGATCTAAGAGAGGGTCCATGCATAGGCATTCATTGGGGGATTCGCGCCGATCACATAAATTTATGTAACACCCGAGCAACACCGGACGGAGGTGCTAGACGAGGGCTCCCATTTTAGATCAAGTTTTAAAATCACCAAGTAGACGCGGTGAGGGCTGGCAACTGCTGCCAAACCTTTTTCCGAAATTGTGCCAACTAAGTGACAAGAAAACATGATCTAAAGGAGAGTCCAGGTATAGCACCCATGAGGGTGGGCTTCATGCCCCTCTAATTGATTCAACATCGGCGTCCACCGTTTCAAAATCCGACATATCCATCTGCCCTGACAGCGGCGTTGAATCAATGAGGGGGGCATGGGAGAGGCTCGCGGTAACCACCTCTCCCATTGTAGCCGTGATAGGCATGCAAATAATTTTGCTAGAGTGCAAAGCACCCACTTCATGGCTATAGACAAGGGCTCGCCATTAGATCAACTTCAAAATCGCAGAACAGACGCGGTGTAGAATGGCAACCGCTGCCAAGCCTCCTCCATAATTGCGTCGGTCGAGTGATCGAAGAAGGTGATCTAAGAGAGGGTCCAAGCATAGGAATTCATTGGGGGATTCGCACTGATGGCATAAATTTATGCAATACCTGAGCAACACCAGACGGAGGTGCTAGACAAGGGCTCCCGTTTTAGATCAAGTTTTAAAATCACCAAGTAGACGCGGTGAGGGCTGGCAACCGCTGCCAAACCTTTTTCCAAAATTGCGCCAGCTGAGTGGCAAGAAAACATGATCTAAAGGAGAGTCCAGGTATAGCACCCACAAGGGTGGGCTTCATGCCCCTCTAATTGATTCAACGTCGGCATCCACCGTTTCAAAATCTGACATATCCATCCGCCCTCACAGCGGCGTTGAATCAATGAGGGGGGCACGGGAGAGGCTCGCGGCAACCACCTCTCCCATTGTAGCTGCGATAGGGCATGCAAAAAATTTTGCTACAGCACCAAGCACCCACCTCATGGCTAGAGACAAGGGCTCGCCATTAGATCAACTTTGAAATCGCAGAACAGACGCGGTGTAGAATGGCAACCGTTGGCAAGTCTCTTCCGTAATTGCGTCGGTCGAGTGATTGAAGAAGGTGATCTAAGAGAGGGTCCAAGCATTAGGAATTCATTGGGGGATTTGCGCCGATGGCATAAATTTATGCAATACCCAAGCAACACCGGACGGAGGTGCTAGACGAGGGCTCCCATTTTAGATCGAGCTTTAAAATCACCAAGTAGACGCGGTGAGGGCTAGCAACCGTTGCCAAACCTTTTTCCAAAATTGCACCTGCTGAGTAACAAGAAAACATGATCTAAAGGAGAGTCCGCGAATAGCACCCTCGAGGGTGGGCTTCATGCCCCTCTAATTGATTCAATGTCGGCGTCCACCATTTCAAAATCTGACATATCCATCCGCCCTGACAGCAGCATTGAATCAATGAGGGGGGCACGGGAGAGGCTCGCAGAAAAAAACTCTCCCATTGTAGCCATGATAGGCACACAAAAATTTTTTCTAGAGCGCCAAGCACCCACCTAATGGCTATAGACAAGGGCTTGCCATTAGGATCAACTTCGAAATTGCAGAACAGACGCGGTGTAGAATGGAAACCGCTGCCAAGTCTCCTCCATAATTGCGTCGGTTGAGTGATCGAAGAAGGTGATCTAAGAGAGCGTCCAAGCGTAGGCCTTCATTGGGGGATTTGCACCAATGGCATAAATTTATGCAATACCTGAGCAACACCGGACGAAGGTGCTAGACGAGGGCTCCCATTTTAGATCAAGTCTTAAAATCACCAAGTAGATGTGGTGAGGGCTGGCAACCGCTGCCAAAACTTTTTCCAAAATTGCGCCAGCTAAGTGACAAGAAAACATGATCTAAAGGAGAGTCAAGGAATAGCACCCTCGAGGGTGGGCTTCATGCCCCTCTAATTGATTCAACGTCGGCTTCCACCGATTCAAAATCTGACATATCCATCCGCCTTGACAGCGACATTGAATCAAATGAGGGGGGCGCGGGAGAGGCTCGCGGAAACCACCTCTCCCATTGTAGCCGCGATAGGCACGCAAAATTTTTTGCTAGAGTTCCAAGCACCCACCTCATGGCTATACACAAGGGCTCGCCATTAGATCAACTTCGAAATCGCAGAACAGACGCGGTGTAGAATGGGAATCACTGCCAAGTCTCTTCCGTAGTTGCGTCAGTCGAGTGATCGAAGAAGGTGATCTAAGAGAGGGTCCAAGCGTAGGCATTTGTTGGGGGATTTGCGCCAATGGCATAAATTTATGCAATACCCAAGCAACATCGGACAGAGGTTCTAGACGAGGGCTCCCATTTTAGATCGAGTTTTAAAATCACCGAGTAGACGCGGTGAGGGCTGGCAACCGCTGCCAAACCTTTTTCCAAAATTGTGCCAGCTGACTGACAAGAAAACATGATCTAAAGGAGAGTCGAGGAATAGCACATCGAGGCTGGGCTTCATGCCCCTCTAATTGATTCAACGTCGGTGTCCATCGTTTCAAAATCCAACATATCCATCCGCCTTGACACCGGCGCTGAATCAATGAGAGGGGCATGGGAGAGGCTCGCGGAAACCACCTCTCCTATATAAGCTATTAGTGCGAGGCTCGCTCTCCATTAGAAATTCGCAAACACACCGAAAACTGCCTTAAAAATCCAAATCCTTGAAAATTCTGACCAAACAGCCATTCACGACCCAATTTTTTATGAGGTCGACAGAGGAGCAAAGGATTGTCATGGAGCCAATTTTTTGTGAGTTCATGGAGCCATGGGACTAAAATGGTCATCGAGCTCATCCGATCAACTGGATGAATTTCACCTTGAAGGGGGCCCAATCCAAAAGTTCCGAAGGTCATCTCCTGGAACTCTCGAGAACAAGGCCCATCTTACATGCAAACTCTGCTACTGCGCAAACATAGGTTGCAATTAAAGAGAAATTGTGAGGCCGTCACATAATGGCCTGAGGCCAATGCTCTGACTAAGTCAATTTTCTCTTGCAATCACCATGCCGCCGTTCATAGAGAGATCTCCCCATTCACTTGTGACACGATGCACAATCCAAGTGCTAGACGCGAGCTCGCCCTTGAAAGAAAGACCACTTTCCAAGACATCCCCCAATGACACATTGGAACGACAATCGCTGTCGAACCATTCCCAATGTTGTGCCAATCGAGTTGGCACAGAGGCGACCTGAGGGAGCTCCCGCGTAGCAATCGGGATGTGCTTTTGTGCCCATCTCTCACAAAAACCAATGTTAGCTGTGATCAAATTTGGAATCCAAGGGCTCGCATCCATCGATATCGTCGCCACTAGGTCTATATACAAAGGCCATGGAGAGGTTTCGATAAGAGAAGCTCCCCAACTCACTCGCACAAACATCCCAAATTCGAGACACAAGCTCCCGCCCTTAGAGCATCGCTCTCCAGATCACCGCAATGACACATTGGAACGACAATCGCTGCCGAACAACTCCCAAAATTGTGGCAATGGAGTGAGAAAGAAGAGCAATTTTGGGGAGCCGCGCATAGCAAACAGGCTACTACTGCTTCATTCCGCTCTTATATATATCCAACATCGTTGATTTCGTTTCAAATATGAGGCTACATTCATCCTTGCTCACACAAGCAATGGCTCTTCTAATTGAATGGCCACGGGGAGCTTCCGATAACATAGGCTCGCTTGTCACTCGTGATGCGCAGCCCAACTGCTAGACGACGGCTCGCCCTTCAGATCGCTGCCAGGCAACAATCACAACGGCACCATTGGAACGACAACTGCTACCAAACCATTCTGAAAATTTTGTGCCAAAGAAGTTGTTGCGTAGAGAACGACTCTGGGGAGAGAGCCCTCGCATAGCAAACTCGGGATGGCTTCACGACCCTCCCAATAGAAACGATGCCGGTGCCAGTACTCCAAATTTGAATAATGTGTCTTTCGTGAACACCAGCACTGATTCTATTGGGGGAAGGTCGCCGAGAACTTTTGTTGTCAAAGCTCCGATTGTAGCCGCGATAGGCACACAAAAAATTGCTAGAGCCCCAAGCACCCCACCTCATGGCTAGACAAGGGCTCGCGATTAGATCAACTTCGAAATCGCTGAACAGATGCGCTGTGGAATGGCAACCGTTGCCAAGCCTCTTCTATAATTGCATCAGTCGAGTGATCGAAGAAGGTGATCTAAGAGAGAGTCCAAGGCTAGGGATTCATTGGGGGATTCGTGCCGATAGCAAAAATTTATGCAATACCCGAGCAACACCGGACGGAGGTGCTAGACGAGGGCTCCTATTTTAGATCAGGGTTTAAAATCACTAGGTAGACGCGGTGAGGGCTGGCAACTGCTGCCAAACCTTTTTTTGAAATTGCGCCCGCTGAGTGACAACAAAACAAGATCTAAAGGAGAGTCCAGGAATAGCACCTCGAGGGTGGGCCTCATGCCCCTCTAATTGATTCAATGTCGGCGTCCACTGTTTCAAAATCTGACATATCCATCCGCCCTGACACCGGTGTTGAATCAATGAGGGGGGCACGAGAGAGGCTCGCGGCAACCACCTCTCCCATTGTTTTCGCGATAGGCATGCAAAAAATTTCTAGAGCCCCAAGCACCCATGTCATGGCTAGACAAGGGCTCGCCATTAGATCAACTTTGAAATCGCGGAACAGACGCACTGTAGAATGGCAACCACTGCCAAGTCTCTTCCATAATTGCGTCGATCAAGTGATCGAAGAAGGTGATCTAAGAGAGGGTCCAAGGGTAGGGCATTCGTTGGGGGATTCGCACCGATAGCAAAAATTTATGCAATACCCGAGCAACACCGGACGGAGGTGCTAGACGAGGGCTCCCATTTTAGATCAAGTCTTAAAATCACCAAGTAGACGCAGTGAGGGCTGGCAACCGCTGCCAAACCTTTTTCCAAAATTGCGCCAGCTGGGTGACAAGAAAACATGATCTAAAGGAGAGTCCAAGAATAGCACCCTCGAGGGTGGGCCTCATGCCCTTCTAATTGATTCAATGTCGGCGTCCACCATTTCAAAATTCAACATATCCATCCGCCCTGACAGCAGCGTTGAATCAATGAGGGGGCATGGGAGAGGCTCGCGGAAACCACCTCTCCCATTATAGCCACGATAGGCATGCAAAAATTTTTTTGCTAGAGCGCCAAGCACCCACCTCATGGCTATAGACAACGGCTCGCCATTAAATCAACTTTGCAATCGCAGAACAAATGCGATGTAGAATGGCAACCGCTGCCAAGTCTCTTCCGTAATTGCGTCAGACTAGCGATCGAAGAAGGTGATCTAAGAGAGGGTCCAAGCGTAGGCATTCATTGGGGGATTTGCGCTGATGGCAAAAATTTATGCAATACCCGAGCAACACCGGACAGAGGTGTGCCAGACGGGGGCTCCCGTTTTAGATCAAGTCTTAAAATCACCAAGTAGATGCGGTGAGGGCTAGCAACTGCTGCCAAACCTTTTTCTGAAATTGTGCCTGCTGAGTGACAAGAAATAATGATCTAAAGGAGAGTCCAAGAATAGCACCCTCGAGGGTGGGCTTCATGCCCCTCTAATTGATTCAACGTCGACGTCCACCGTTTCAAAATCTGACATATTTGAATCAATGAGGGGGGCACGGGAGAGGCTCGCGGCAAGCACCTCTCCCATTGTAGCTGCGATAGGCACGCAAAATTTTTTTCTAGAGCACCAAGCACCCACCTCATGGCTATACACAAGGGCTCGCCATTAGATCAACTTCGAAATCGCAGAACAGACATGGTCTAGAATGGAAACCGCTGCCAAGTCTCTTCCATAGTTGCATCGGTCGAGTGATCGAAGAAGGTGATCTAAGAGAGGGTCCAAGCGTAGGCATTCATTGGGGGATTCGCGCCGATGGCATAAATTTAGGCAATACCCAAGCAACACTGGATGAAGGTGCTAGACGAGGGCTCCTATTTTAGATCAAGTTTTAAAATCACCAAGTAGACGCGGTGAGGGCTGGCAACCACTGCCAAACCTTTTTCTGAAATTGTGCCAGCTGAGTGACAAGAAAACATGATCTAAAGGAGAGTCGAGGAATAGCACATTGAGGGTCGGATTCATGCCCCTCTAATTGATTCAACGTCAGTGTCCACCGTTTCAAAAACTGACATATCCATCCGCCTTGACACCGGCATTCAATCAATGAGAGGGGCACGGGAGATGTTCGCGGCAACCACCTCTCCTATATAAGCTATTAGTGCAAGGCTTGCTCTACACTAGAAATTAGCAAACACACCGACAATTGCCTTAAAAATCCAAATCCTTTAAAATTTTGAACAAATAGCCATTCACGACCCAATTTTTTATGAGGTCGGCAGAGGAGCAAAAGATTGTCATCGGTTAGGAGATGCGAGTTCATGGAGCCAAGGGACTGAAATGGTCATCGAGCTCATTCGATCAACTGGATGAATTTCACCTTGAAGGGGGCCCAATCCAAAAGTTCCAGAGGTCATCTCCTAGAACTCTTGAGAACAAGGCCCATCTTACATGCAAACTCTGCTACTATGCAAACATAGGTTGCAATTAAAGAGAAATTGTGAGGCCGTCACAATGGCCCAAGGCCAATGCTCCGACTAACTCAATTTTCTCTTGCAATCACCATGCCCCCATTCATAGAGAGATCTCCCCATTCACTTGTGATGCGATGCACAATCCAAGTGCTAGACGCGAGCTCGCCCTTGAAAGAAAGACCACTTTCCAAGACATCCCCCGATGACACATTGGAACGACAACCGCTGTCGAACCATTCCCAATGTTGTGCCGATCGAGGTTGCACAGAGGCAACCTTAGGGAGCTCCTGCGTAGCAATCGAGATGTGCTTTCATACCCATCTCTCACAAAAACCTATGTTAGCTGTGAACAAATTTAGAATCCAGGGCTTGTATCCATCGATATCGTCGGCACTGGGACTATATATTCAAAGGCCACGAAGAGGTTTCGATAAGAGAAGCTCCCTTGCTCGCTCGCACAAACATCCAAAATGCTAGACACAAGCTCTTGCCCTTAGCATCGCTCTCCAGATTGCCACAATGACACATTGGAATGACAACCACTGTCGAACAACTCTTGAATTAGTGCCGATGGAGTGAGAAAGAAGAGCAACTTTGGGGAGCTGCGCATAGCACACGGGCTGTGCTGCTTCATTCCGCTCTTATATACAGATCCGATGTCATTGATTTTGTTTCGAATCCGAAGCTGCATTCATCCTTGCTCACACAAGCAATGGCTCTTCTCATCGAATGGACACGGGGAGCTTCCGATTACAAAGGCTCCCTTGTCACTCTCGATGCGCAGCCCAACTGCTAGACGAAGGCTCACCCTTCAGATCGCTGCCCAAGAAACCACCACAACGGCACCATTGGGAACGACAACTGCTGCCGAACCATTCCAAAAATTTTGCACCAAAGAAGTTGTTTCGAAGAGAACCAATCTGGGGAGAGAGTACTCGAACACCAGCACCGATTATATTGGGGAGGATCGCCAAGAGCTTTTGTTATCAAAGCCTCCCATTGTAGCTGTGATAGGCACGCAAAAAATATTTGCTAGAGCGCCAAGCACCCCACCTCATTGCTAGAGACAAGGGCTCGCCATTAAGATCAACTTCGAAATCGCAGAACAGACGCGCTGTAGAATGGCAACCGCTGCCAAGTCTCTTCCGTAATTGCGTCGATCAAGTGATCGAAGAAGGTGATCTAAGAGAGGGTCCAAGCATAGGCATTCATTGGGGGATTCACGCCGATAGAAAAAATTCATGCAATACCCGAGCAACACCGGACGGAGGTGCTAGACGAGGGCTCCTGTTTTAGATCAAGTTTTAAAATCACCAAGTAGACGCGGTGAGGGATGGCAACCACTGCCAAACCTTTTTCCGAAATTGCGCCGGCTGAGTGACAAGAAAACATGATCTAAAGGAGAGTCGAGGAATAGCACCTCGAGGGTGGGATTCATGCCCCTCCAATTGATTCAACGTCGGCGTCCACCGTTTCAAAATCCGACATTTCCATCCGCCTTGACACCAGAGTTGAATCAATGAGAGGGGCACAGGAGAGGCTCGCGGTAACAACCTCTCCTATATAAGCTATTAGTGTGAGGCTCGCTCTACATTAGAAATTAGCGAACACACCGACATCCGCCTTAATAATCCAAATCGTTGAAAATTTTGACCAAACAGCCATCCATGACCCAATTTTTTATGAGGTCGTCTAAGGAGCAAAAGATTGTCATCGGTTAGGAGATGTTAATTCATGGAGCCAATGGACTGAAATGGTCATCGAGCTCATTCGATCAACTGGATGAATTTCACCTTGAAGGGGCCCAATCCAAAAGTTCCGGAGGTCATCTCCTAGAACTCTCAAGAACAAGGCCCATCTTACTTGCAAACTCTGCTACTGCATAAACATAGGTTGCAATTAAAGAGAAATTACAAGGCCATCACAGTGGCCCGAGGCCAATGCTCCGACTATGTTAATTTTCTCTTGCAATCACCATGCCGCCGTTCACAGAGAGATCTCCCCATTCACTTGTGATGCAACGCACAATCCAAGTGTTAGACACGAGCTCGCCCTTGAAAGGCCACTTTCCAAGACATCCCCTGATGACACATTGGAATGACAACCGCTGTCGAACCATTCCCAATGTTGTGCCGATCGAGTTGGCACAGAGGCGACCTTAGGGAGCTCTCGCGTAGCAATCGGGATGTGCTTTCATACCCATCTCTCAAAAAAACCAATATGTTAGCTGTGAACAAATTTAGAATCCAAGGCTCGTATCCATCGATATCGTCGGCACTGGGTCTATATATTCAAAGGCCACATAGAGGTTCCGATAAGAGAAGCTCCCCTGCTCACTCGCACAAACATCCCAAATGCTAGACACAAGCTCTTGCCCTTAGCATCGCTCTCCAGATCGCCGCAATGACACATTGGAATGACAACCATTGTCGAACAACCCTCAAATTTGTGCTGATGGAGTGAGAAAGACGAGCAACTTTGGGGAGCCGCACATAGCAAACGGGCTACTGCTTCATTCCGCTCTTATATATAGATCCAATGTCGTTGATTTCATTTGGAATCCGAGGCTGCATTCGTCCTTGCTCACACAAGTAATGGATCTTCTCATCAAATGGTCACGGGGAGCTTTCGATTACAAAGGCTCCCTTGTCACCCATGATGCGCAGCCCAACTGCTAGATGACGGCTTGCCCTTCAGATCGCTGCCCAGGCAACCACCACAATAGCGCCATTGGAATGACAACCAGTTTCGAACCATTCCGAAATTTTTTTTGCCAAAGAAGTTGTGACTTGGTGAGAGTACCTGGAACTGTCAAGAACAAAGGCCAATCTTACATGCAAACTCTGCTGCTACGCAAACATAGGTTGCAATTATAGAGAAATTGCAAGGCCGTCACAATGGCTCGAGGCCAATGCTCCGACTACTAAGTCAATTTTCTCTTGCAATCGCCATGCCACCGTTCATAGAGAGATCTCCCCATTCACTTGTGACAACGCACAATCCAAGTGCTAGACGCGAGCTCCCCCTTGAAAGGCCACGTTCCAAGACATCCCAATGACACATTGGAATGACAACCGCTATCGAACCATTCCCAATGTTGTGCCGATCGAGTTGGCACAGAGGCGATCTTAGGGAGCTCCCGCGTAGCAATCGAGAAGTGCTTTCGTACCCTTCTCTCACAAAAACCAATGCTAGATGAACAAATTTAGAATCCAAGGCTCGTATCCATCGATATCATCGGCACTAGGTCTATACTCAAAGGCCACGGAGAGGTTCCGATAAGAGAAGGTCCACTGCTCGCATGCACAAACATCCCCAAATGCTAGATGCAAGCTCCCGCCCTTAGCATCACTCTCCAGATCACCGCAATGACACATTGGAATGACAACCGCTATCGAACAACTCCCAAATTTGTGTCAATGGAGTGAGAAAGAAGAGCCAGATCGGGTCGACAAAAGCGGCTAAGCCAGATCGTGTCGGCCAGCATGGCTTAGCCACCATTTTTTGCCAAGAACTTTCGATATTAAAGCTCCCATGTAGCCACGATAAGTACACCATGACAAATTGCTAGAGCGCCAAGCACCCATAGCGAATTGCCATTATACCAAGCGATGTCGGAGTGCTAGACAAGGGTTCACATTTAGATCAAGTTTTAAAATCACCAAAAAGACACGCCATGGATCGGCAACCGCTACCTCACCTTTCCCAAAATTGAGTCATCGAAAAACATGATCTAAAGGAGAGCAGAGGAAAAGCACCAAGATCGCTTCATGCCCCTTTCATTGATTCAACATCAGCATACACCGTTTGAAAACCCAACAATCCGATTCGCCTAGACACCAATGTTGAATCAATGAAAGGGGCATGGGAGAGGCTCGCGGCAACAACCTCTCCTATATAAGCTTTTAGTGCGAGGCTCGCTTTGCATTAGAAATCTGGCTCGGCCAGCATGGCTCGCCAAGATTGGCTCGGTCAGCATGGTGACTTGGTGACTTGGTGAGAGTACTTGGAACTGTCAAGAACAAAGGCCAATCTTACATGCAAACTCTTCTACTGCGCAAACATAGGTTGCAATTATAGAGAAATTGCAAGGCCGTCACAATGGCCCGAGGCCAATGCTCCGACTACTAAGTCAATTTTCTCTTGCAATCGCCATGCTGCCGTTCACAGAGAGATCTCCCCATTCACTTGTGATGACGCACAATCCAAGTGCTAGACGCGATCTCACCCTTGAAAGGCCGCGTTCCAAGACATCCCGATGACACATTGGAACGACAACTACTGTCAAACCATTCCCAATGTTGTGCCGATCGAGTTGGCACTGAGGCGATCTTAGGGAGCTCCCGCGTAGCAATCGGGAAGTGCTTTTGTACCCTTCTCTCACAAAAACCAATGTTAGCTGAACAAATTTAGAATCCAAGGCCCGTATCCATCGATATCGTCGGCACTGGGTCTATATTCAAAGGCCACGGAGAGGTTTCGATAAGAGAAGCTCCACTGCTCGCTTGCACAAACATCCCCAAATGCTAGATGCAAGCTCCCGCCCTTAGCATCACTCTCCAGATCATCGCAATGACACATTGGAATGAAAATTGCTGTCGAACAACTCCCAAATTTGTGCCGATGGAGTGAGAAAGAAGAGCCAGATCGGGTCGACGAAAATGGCTAAGCCAGATCGGGTCGGCCAGCATGGTTCGCCCAGATCGGGTCGGCCAGCATGGCTCGGCCATTATTTTTTGCCGAGAGCTTTCGATATTAAAGCTCCCATGTAGCCACGATAAGTACACCATGACAAATTGCTAGAGCACCGAGCACCCATAATAGCAAATTGCCATTATACCAAGCGATGCCGGAGTGCTAGACAAGGGTTCACGTTTAGATCAAGTTTTAAAATCACCAAAAAGACACACCATGGATTGGCAACCGCTGCCTCACCTTTCCCAAAATTGAGTCATCGGAAAACATGATCTAAAGGAGAGCCGAGGAAAAGCACCGAGATCGCTTCATGCCCCTTTCATTGATTCAACATCAGCATACACCATTTGAAATCCCAACAATCTGATCCGCTTAGACACCAATGTTGAATCAATGAAAGGGGCATGGGAGAGGCTTGCGGCAACAACCTCTCCTATATAAGCTATTAGTGCGAGGCTCGCTCTACATTAGAAATCTGCGATAGCACGGACAACTCCCTTAAAAATCCAATTCAATGAAAAATGTGACCAAACAGCCATCCACGACACCGTTTTTGGAGCTCGCCCAGAACGGCTCGGCCAGCATGGCTCGCCCAGATCGGCTCGGCCAACATGGTGACTTGGTCACTTGGTGAGAGTACTTGGAACTGTCAAGAACAAAGGCCAATCTTACATGCAAACTCTGCTACTGCGCAAACATAGGTTGCAATTATAGAGAAATTGCAAGGCCGTCACAATGGCCCGAGGCCAATGCTCCGACTACTAAGTCAATTTTCTCTTGCAATCGCCATTCCGTCGTTCACAGAGAGATCTCCCCATTCACTTGTGATGACGTACAATCCAAGTGCTAGATGTGAGCTTGCCCTTGAAAGGCCGCATTGCAAGACATCCCGATGACACATTTGAACGACAACCGCTATCGAACCATTCCCAATGTTGTGCCGATCGAGTTGGCACAGAGGCGATCTTAGGGAGCTCCCGCGTAGCAATCGGGAAGTGCTTTCGTACCCTTCTCTCACAAAAACCAATGTTAGCTGAACAAATTTAGAATCTAAGGCCCGTATCTATCGATATCGTCAGCACTGGGTCTATATTCAAAGGCCACGGAGAGGTTTTGATAAGAGAAGCTCCACTGCTCGCTTGCACAAACATCCCCAAATGCTAGATGCAAGCTCTTGCCCTTAGCATTGCTCTCCAGATCACCGCAATGACACATTGGAATGACAACCGCTGTCGAACAACTCCCAAATTTGTGCCGATGGAGTGAGAAAGAAGAGCCAGATTGGGTCAACGAAAACGGCTAAGCCAGATTGGGTCGGCTAGCATGGCTCGCCCAGATTGGGTTGGCCAACATGGCCTGGCCACCATTTTTCACCAAGAGCTTTCGATATTAAAGCTCCCATGTAGCCGTGATAAGTATACCATGACAAATTGCTAGAGCGCCGAGCACCCATAATAGAAAATTGCCATTATACCAAGCAACGCCGGAGTGCTAGACAAGGGTTCACATTTAGATCAGGTTTTAAAATCACCAAAAAGACATGCCATGGATCGGCAACTGCTGCCTCACCTTTTCCAAAATTGAGTCATAGGAAAACATGATCTAAAGATTGGGTCGACTAGCATGGCTCACCCAGATCGGCTCAGCCACGCTGGCTCGCCCACCATTTTTCAAGCACACTACCTCCCCTATATAAGCCATTAGTTCAAGCCTTACTCTACATCAGAAATGTACATTCAGTGCACAAGTACCTTAAAACCCAATTCAATGAAAAATGTGACCGAATAGCCATCCACGACCCCATTTTTCATGAGGTTGTCAACGGAGACAAAGATTGGCATTGGTTACGTGATTTGATTGCATCAGTGAGGGGGGTAAATTGATCAATTTTTGGAGACCGACTAGAATGGCTCGACGACCATTTTATATCGGAAGCTACCCGATTTGAGAATTATGACTCAAGTAGAATGGCTCAGGTACCCATTTTACGAACTTAAAGAGTCGACTTGGTGAGAGTACTTGGTGGGCCGACCTGGCAAGGTGACTTGATGAACTAACTTAAAGAGTAGACTTGGTGAGAGTACTTGGTGGGCTGCCCTGGTCACGTGACTTGACGAACGAACTTATAGAGTCAACTTGGTGGGCCAACTTGGCCAGGTGACTTGATGAACAAACTTAAAGAGTCGACTCAGTGGGTCAAACTAGCGGGATGACTTGGTGAGAGTACTTGGTGGGCTCACCTGGCAGGGTGACTCGATGAACGAACTTAGAGAGTCGACTTTGCAAGAGTGCTTGGTGGGTCAAACTAGCGGGGTGACTTGATGAACAAACTTAAAGAGTCAACTTGGTGAGAGAACTTGGTGGGCCGAGCTGGCGGTGTGAATTGATGAACAAACCTAAAGAGTCGACTTTGTGAGAGTACTTGGTGGGCCGACCTGGCGGGGTGACTTGATGACCGAACTTAAAGGGTCAACTTGGTGAGAGTACTTGGTGGGCCGACCTGGTGGAGCGACTTGATGAATGAACTTAGAGAGTCGACTTTGTGAGAGTACTTGGTGGGGTGACTTGATGAAAAAACCTAAAGAGTCGACTTGGTGAGAGTACTTGGTGGGCCGACCTGGTGGGGTGACTTGATGAGCCAACTTAAAGAGTCGACTTGGTGAGAGTACTTGGTGGGGTGACCTGGCGGGGTGACTTGATGAACGAACTTAAAGAGTCAACCTTGCGGGCCGACTTGGTAGAGTGACTTCATGAACGAACTTAAAGAGTCCACTTGGTGGGCCGACCTGGCGGGGTGACTTGATGAACGAACTTAAAGAGTCGACTTGGTGAGAGTAATTTGTGGGCTGACCTGGCTGGGTGACTTGATGAATGAACTTAAAGAGTTGACTTGGTGGGGTGACTTGATGAACGCACTTGAAGGGTCGACTTGGTGGGGTGACTCTATGGACGGACCTAAAGAGTTGACTTGCTGAGAGTACTTGGCGGGGCGACTTGATGAACAGACTTAAAGAGTCCACTTGGCGAGAGTACTTGGTGGGGTGAACTGATGAATGGACTTAAAGAATCGACTTGGTGGGAGTACTTGGTTGGCCGAACTGGTGGGGTGACTTGATGAACGGACATAAAGAGTCGACTTGGTGGGAGTACTTGGTTGGCCGAACTGGTACTTTTTCTGGTGACTTGATGAACGGACTTAAAGAGTCGACTTGGTGGGGTCACTTGATGAAAGGACTTAAAGAGTTGACTTGGTGAGAGTACTTGGTGGGGTGACTTGATGAAAGAACTTAAAGGGTCGACTTGGCGGGGTGACTTGGTGAACAGACCCAAAGAGTTGACTTGGTTAGAGCACTTGGTGGGGTGAGAGAATTTTGATTTCTGATATTAAATTCCAACTTAAACAAAAATTTCAAATGACCGACTTAGGTATCTTATATTACTTCTTAGGTATGCAAATTTTTCAAACTCCTAATGGTATCTTTGTTTCTCAAAGCAAGTATGCTTATGATCTTTTAGAAAAATTTAAGATGAATGACTCTAACCATGTTTCCATTCCATGTGAATTAGGAACTAAATTAATGAATGATATGAATACTCCTTTTGTTGATAAAACTTTGTATAGACAATTAGTAGGAAGTTTAAATTATTTAACTCTTACTAGACCTGATGTTGCTTATAGTGTTGGTTTAGTGTCTCGTTTTATGTCTAAACCTCAACAAACTCATTTTAAAGTTGCTAAATGCATCTTAAGGTATATTAAAGGAACTATTAATATAGGCTTATTTTATGATCCAAACTCTGAATTCATTTTACATGGCTATACTGATTCCGATCTAGGTGGAGATCCCAATGATGGGAAATCCACTTGTGGTTATTTTTTCTTTGTTGGTTCAGGTCCAATCTCTTGGAAAAGCAAAAAGGAACACTCTATTTCCCTATGCTCAACGGAAGCTGAATACAAAGGTTGTACCAATGCAGCTAAGGAAGCTTTGTGGATTCGAAGACTTCTTGATGATTTTGGTCTACCTCAACAATCACCTACACCTATACATTGTGACAATCAAAGTGCTATTGCCTTGGCAAAGAATCCAGTGTATCATGCCCGCACCAAACATATTTCACTTCAACATCACTTCATTCGAGAACAAGTTGAAGACAATCAAATTATTCTTCTTTATTGTAAAGGAGAAGATCAAGTGGCTGATATCTTAACCAAACCACTTTCTAAAGAGAGATTTCAGTTCCATTGTAAAAATTTGGGTTTGCAACCCGTTGAAGTACACTCCCCAAGTAAAGATTAAGGGGGGGTGTTAGAAAGGTTAATCTTTCCTTGGATATATTTTAATTGGGATATTCCAAGGGTCCCTACATGTAATTTGTCCACTTGTACACATGTGGAGGACATGTCATTATTTGTCCTTTATTCCACATGTAAGGACAACTCTTGTTTATTTCTTTATTTAGTTTATCCTCCTTAAGAGGATTGTGACACTTTGCACACACCTATTATGAATGTGGCATTCATAGAAATGGGAGTTACAAATGCAACTCCTCTCTCATCTCTATATAAGAGATGCTCCTCCTTCTTTCTTCACAACTACACACCACTCTAAGCACTTGATATTATTGTATTGAGCTACCTTTGCTCCAACACTCTCTCTCTCTTCTTTAGGCATTTGCCTTCATTCATAATAACTCACAAGGGGTTTTCTTTGCTTTCCCCTTATAAATCCTTGTCTCCATTGTTGAACCATCTTGGTGTATGCTCTTGGAGTTTCTTATCTTATGGTAACATTGTTTCACACTTAACTTACTTGGATTGTTTCTCATTCCTTGCTCAACATTATTCATTTCTTACATGAACGCACTTGAACAATCGACTTGGTTAGAGTACTTGGTGGGGTGACTTGATGAACGGACTCAAAGAGTCGAGTTGGTGAGAGTACTTGGTGGTTCGACTTGATGAGCAAACTTAAAGAGTCAACTTGGTGAGAGTACTTGGCGGGGTGAACTGATGAACAGACTTAAAGAGTCAACTTGCTGGGAGTACTTGGTGGGCCGACCTGGTGGGGTGACTTGATGAACAGACTTAAAGAGTCGACTTGGTTAGAGTACTTGTTCTGGTGACTTGATGAACAGACTTGAAGAGTCGACTTGGTGGGGTGACTTGATGAAAGGACTTAAAGAGTTGACTTGGTGAGAGTAATTGGTGGGGCGACTTGATGAACGGACTTAAAGGGTCGACTTGGCAGGGTGACTTGATCAACGCACTTGAAGGGTCGAGTTGGTGGGGTGACTTGATGAACGGACCTAAAGAGTTGATCGGGTGAGAGTACTTGGTAGGGTGACTTGATGAACAAAGTTAAAGAGTCGACTTGGTGAGAGTACTTGGTCGGGTGACTTGATGAACGCACTTGAAGAATCGACTTGGTTAGAATACTTGGTGGGGTGACTTGATGAACGAACTTAAAGAGTCGACTTGGTGGGCCAACCTGGCAGGGTGACTTGATGAATGAACTTAGAGAGTCGACTTAGTGAGAGTACTTGGTGACTTGGTGGGTCGACCTGGCCGGGTGACTTGATGAACGAACTTAAAGAGTCCACTTGGTGGGCCGACCTGGCGGGGTGACTTGATGAATGAACCTAAAGAGTCGACTTGGTGAGAGTACTTGGTGGGCAGACATAGCGGGGTGATTTGATGAATGAACTTAAAGAGTCGACTTGGTGAGAGTACTTGGTGGGGTGACTTGATGAATGAACCTAAAGGGTCGACTTGGTGGGCCGACCTGGCAGGGTGACTTGATGAACAAACTTAAAGAGTCGACTTGGTGGGCTGACCTAGCAGGGTGACTTGATGAACAAACTTAAAGAGTCGACTTGGTGAGAGTACTTGGTGGGCCGACCTGGCAAGGTGACTTGATGAACTAACTTAAAGAGTCGACTTGGTGAGAGTACTCGGTGGGCTGACCTGGTCACATGACTTGATGAATGAACTTAAAGAGTGGACTTGGTGGGCCGACTTGGCCGAGTGACTTGATGAACAAACTTAAAAAGTCGACTTGGTGGGCCAACTTGGCGGGGTGACTTGGTGAGAGTACTTGGTGGGCTGACCTGGCAAGGTGACTCGATGAATGAACTTAGAGAGTCGAGTTTGCGAGAGTACTTGGTGGGTCGAACTGGTAGGGTGAATTGATGAACAAACTTAAAGAGTCGACTTGGTGAGAGAACTTGGTGGGCCGAGCTAGCGGGGTGAATTGATGAACAAACCTAAAGAGTCGACTTTGTGAGAGTACTTGGTGGGCCGACCTGGGCGGGTGACTTGATCACCGAACTTAAAGGGTCGACTTGGTGAGAGTACTTGGCGGGCCGACCTGGCTGAGCGACTTGATGAACAAACTTAGAGAGTCGACATTGTGAGAGTACTTGGTGGGGTGACTTGAAAAAAAAACCTAAAGAATCGACCCGGTGAGAGTACTTGGCGGGCCAACCTGGTGAGAGTACTTGGTGGGCCGACCTGGCGGGGTGACTTGATGAGCAAACTTGAAGAGTCGACTTGGTGAGAGTACTTGGTGGGCTGACTTGGCAGGGTGACTTGATGAACGAACTTAAAGAGTCGACCTTGTGGGCCAACTTGGCGGAGTGACTTCATGAACGAACTTAAAGAGTCCACTTGGTGGGTCGACCTGGCGGGCTGACTTGATGAACGAACTTAAAGAGTCAATTTGGTGAGAGTAATTTGTGGGCTAACCTGGCGGGGTGACTTGATGAATTAACTTAAAGAGTCGACTTGGTGGGGTGACTTGATGAATGCACTTGAAGGGTCGACTTGGTGGGGTGACTCTATGAACAGACCTAAAGAGTTGACTTGGTGAGAGCACTTGGTGGGGTGACTTGATGAACAGACTCAAAGAGTCGACTTGGTGAGAGTACTTGGTGGGGTGACTTGATGAGCGCACTTGAAGAATCAACTTGGTTAGAGTACTTGGTGGGGTGACTTGATGAATGGACTCAAAGAGTCGACTTGCTGAGAGTACTTGGTGACTCAACTTGATGAGCAAACTTAAAGAGTCCACTTGGTGAGAGTACTTGGTGGGGTGAACTGATGAACGAACTTAAAGAATCGACTTGGTGGGAGTACTTGGTTGCCCGAACTGGTGAGGTGACTTGATGAATGAACATAAAGAGTCAACTTGGTGAGAGTACTTGTACTTGTTCTGGTGAATTGATAAATGGACTTAAAGAGTCAACTTGCTGGGGTGACTTGATGAAAGGACTTAAAGAGTCAACTTGGTGAGAGTACTTGGTTGGGTGACTTGATGAACGCACTTGAAGAATCGACTTGGTTAGAGTACTTGGTGGGGAAACTTGATGAACGAACTTAAAGAGTCGACTTGGTGGGCCGACCTGGCGGGGTGACTTGCCGACCTGGCCGGGTGACTTGATGAATGAACTTAAAGAGTCCACTTGGTGGGACAACCTGGCAGGGTGACTTGATGAATGAACCTAAAGAGTCGACTTGGTGAGAGTACTTGGTGGGCAGACATAGTGGGGTGATTTGATGAGCGAACTTAATGAGTCGACTTGGTGAGAGTACTTGGTGGGGTGACTTGATGAACGAACCTAAAGAGTCGACTTGGTGGGCCGACCTGGCAGGGTGACTTGATGAACAAACTTAAAGAGTCGACTTGGTGAGAGTACTTGGTGGGCCGACCTGGCGGGGTGACTTGATGAACAAACCTAAAGAGTCGACTTGGTGAGAGAACTCGTTGGGCTGACCTAGTCACGTGACTTGATGAACGAACTTAAAGAGTCGACTTGGTGGGCCGACTTGGCTGGGTGACTTGATGAACGAACTTAAAGAGTCGACTTGGTGGGTCAAACTAGCGGGGTGACTTGGTGAGGGTACTTGGTGGGCTGACCCGGCAAGGTCACTTGATGAACGAACTTAGAGAGTCGAGTTTGTGAGAGTACTTGGTGGGTCAAACTGGTGGGGTGACTTGATGATCGAACTTAAAGAGTCGACTTGTTGAGAGAACTTGGTGGGCCGAGCTGGCGGTTTGAATTGATGAACGAACCTAAAGAGTCGACTTTGTGAGAGTACTTGGTGGGCCGACCTAGCGAGGTGATTTGATGACCAAACTTAAAGGGTCGACTTGGTGAGAGTACTTGGCGGGCCGACCTGGTGGAGCGACTTGATGAACGAACTTAAAGAGTCAACTTGGTGAGAGTACTTGGTGGGGTGACTTGATGAACAAACCTAAAGAGTCGACTTGGTGAGAGTACTCGGTAGGTCGACCTGGCAGGGTGACTTGGTCATCAAACTTAAAGAGTCGACTTGGTGAGAGTACTTGGTGGGCTGACCTGGTGGGGTGACTTGATGAACGAACTTAAAGAGTCAACTTGGTGGGCCGACTTGGCAGAGTGACTTCATGAACGAACTTAAAGAGTCCACTTGGTGGGCTGACCTGACGGGGTGACTTGATGAACGAAATTAAAGAGTCGACTTGGTGGGGTGACTTGATGAACACACTTGAAAGGTCGACTTTGTGTGGTGACTCTATGAATGGACCTAAAGAGTTGACTTGGTGAGAGCACTTGGTGGGGTGACTTGATGAACGGACATAAAGAGTCGACTTGGTGAGATTACTTGTACTAGTTCAGGTGACTTGATGAATGGACTTAAAGAGTCGACTTGGTGGGGTGACTTGATGAAAGGACTTAAAGAGTTGACTTGGTGGGGTGACCTGATGAAAGGACTTAAAGAGTCGACTTGGTGAGAGTACTTGGTGGGGCAACTTGATGAACAGACTTAAAGGGTCAACTTGGTTAGAGTACTTGTTCTGGTGAGTTGATGAATGGACTTGAAGAGTCGACTTGGTGGGGTGACTTGATGAAAGGACTTAAAGAGTCGACTTGGTGAGAGTACTTGGTGGGGCGACTTGATGAATGGACTTAAAGGGTCGACTTGGTTAGAGTACTTGTTCTGGTGACTCGATGAACAGACTTGAAGAGTCAACTTGGTGGGGTGAATTGATGAAAGGTCTTAAAGAGTCAACATGGTGAGAGTACTTGGTGGGGCGACTTGATGAACGGACTTAAAGGGTTGACTTGGAGGGGTGACTTGATGAACGGACCTAAAGAGTTGACTTGGTGAGAGTACTTGGTGGGGTGAACTGATGAACAGACTTAAAGAGTCGACCTGGTGGGCTGACCTGGTGGGGTGACTTGATGAACGGAATTATAGAGTCGACTTGGTGAGAGTACTTGTTCTGGTGACTTGATGAACGGACTTAAAGAGTCGGCTTGGTGGGGTGACTTGATGAAAGGACTTAAAGAGTCAACTTGGTAGGGTGACTTGATGAACGAACTTAAAGGGTTGACTTTGTGGGGTGACTTGATGAACGGACCTAAAGAGTTGACTTGGTGAGAGTACTCGGTGGGGTGACCTAATGAACAGACTTAGAGAGTCGACTTGGTGGGCCGACCTGGTTGGGTGACTTCGTGAACAGACTTAAAGAGTCAACTTGGTGGGAGTACTTGGTGGGGTGACTTGATGAACGAACTTGAAGGGTCGACTTGGCGAGGTGACTTGATGAACGATCCTAAAGAGTTGACTTGGTGAGAGTACTTGGTGTGGTGACTTGATGAAAAGACTGAAAGAGTCAAATTGGTGAGAGTACTTGGTGAGGTGACTTGATGAACGCACTTGAAGAGTCAACTTGGTGGGGTGACTTTATGAACGGACCTAAAGAGTTGACTTGGTGAGAGTACTTGGTGGGGTGACTTGATGAACATAGTTAAAGAGTCGACTTGGTGAGAGTACTTCGTTGGGTGACTTGATGAACGCACTTGAAGAATTGACTAGGTTAGAGTACTTGGTGAGGTGACTTGATGAACGAACTTAGAGAGTCAACTTTGTGAGAGTACTTGGTGACTTGGTGGGGCGACCTGGTCGGGTGACTTGATGAACGAACTTAGAGAGTCGACTTTGTGAGAGTACATGGTGGGTCAAACTGGCAGGGTGACTTGATGAACGAACTTAAAGATTCAACCTGGTGAGAGAACTTGGTGGGCCGAGCTGGCGGGGTGAATTGATGAACGAATCTAAAGAGTCGACTTTGTGAGAGTACTTGGTGGGCCGACTTGGCGGGGTGACTTGATGACCGAACTTAAAGGGTCGACTTGGTGAGAGTACTTGGTGGGCCGACCTGGCGGAGTGACTTGATGAACGAACTTAAAGAGTCAACTTGGTGAGAGTACTTGGTGGGGTGACCTGATGAACAAAACTAAAGAGTCGACCTGGTGAGAGTACTTGGTGGGCCGACCTGGCGGGGTGACTTGGTGAGAAAACTTAAAGAGTCGACTTGGTGAGAGTAGTTGGTGGGCTGACCTGGCGGGGTGACTTGATGAACGAACCTAAAGAGTCCACTTGGTGGGCCGACCTGGCGGGGTGACTTGATGAACGAACTTAAAGAGTTGACTTGGTGAGAGTAATTTGTGGGCTGACCTGGCGGGGTGACTTGATGAATTAACTTAAAGAGTCGACTTGGTGGGGTGACTTGATGAACGCACTTGAAGGGTCAACTTGGTGGGGTGACTCTATGAACAGACCTAAAGAGTTGACTTGGTGAGAGTACTTGGTGGGGTGACTTGATGAAAGGACTCAAAGAGTCTACTTGGTGAGAGTACCTGGTGGCTCGACTTAATGAGCAGACTTAAAAGAGTGAACTTGGTGAGAGTACTTGGCAGGGTGAACTGATGAGCAGACTTAAAGAGTCGACTTGGTGGGCTAACCTGGTGGGGTGACTTTATGGACGGACTTAAAGAGTCAACTTGGTTAGAGTACTTGTTCTAGTGACTTGATGAACGGACTTGAAGAGTCAACTTGGTGGGGTGACTTGATGAAAGGACTTAAAGAGTCGACTTGGTGAGAGTACTTGGTGGGGCGACTTGATGAACTGACTTAAAGGGTCGACTTGGCAAGGTGACTTGATGAACGGACCTAAAGAGTTGACTTGGTGAGAGTACTTGGCAAGGTGAACTGATGACCGAACTTAAAGGTGGGAGTACTTGGTGGGTCGACCTAGTGGGGTGACTTGATGAACGGACTTATAGAGTCGACTTGGTGAGAGTAGTTGTTCTAGTGACTTGATGAACGGACTTCAAGAGTTGGCTTGGTGGGGTGACTTGATGAAAGGACTTAAAGAGTCGACTTGGTGGGGTGACTTGATGAACGAACTTAAAGGGTCGACTTTGCAGGGTGACTCGATGAATGGACCTAAAGAGTTTACTTGGCGAGAGTACTCGGTGGGGTGACCTAATGAACAGACTTAGAGAGTCGACTTGGTGAGAGTACTTGGTGGGCCAACCTGGTTGGGTGACTTCATGAACTGACTTAAAGAGTCAACTTGGTGGGGTGACTTGATGAACGGACTTCAAGGGTCGACTTGGCAAGGTGACTTGATGAACGGTCCTAAAGAGTTGACTTGGTGAGAGTACTTGGTGTGGTGACTTGATGAACAGACTTAAAGAGTTGAATTGGTGAGAGTACTTCGTGGGGTGACTTGATGAACATAGTTAAAGAGTCGACTTGGTGAGAGTACTTGGTCGGGTGACTTGATGAACGCACTTGAAGAATCGACTTGGTTAGAGTACTTGGTGGGGTGACTTGATGAACAAACTTAAAGATTCGACTTGGTGGGCCGACCTGGCGTGGTGACTTGATGAATGAAGTTAGAGAGTCGACTTGGTGAGAGTACTTGGTGACTTGGTGGGCCGACCTAGCTGGGTGACTTGATGAACAAACTTAAAGAGTCGACTTGGTGAGAGTACTCGGTGGGCTGACCTGGTCATGTGACTTGATGAACGAACTTAAAGAGTCAACTTGGTGGGCCGACTTGGCCAGGTGACTTGATGAACGAACTTAAAGAGTCGACTTGGTGGGTCAAACTAGTGGGGTGACTTGGTGGGCTGACCTGGCAGGGTGACTTGATGAACGAACCTAGAGAGTCGACTTTGTGAGAGTACTTGGTGGGTCGAACTGGCGGGGTGACTTGATGAACAAACTTAAAGAGTCGACCTGGTGAGAGAACTTGGTGGGCCGAGCTGGCGGGGTGAATTGATGAACAAACCTAAAGAGTCGACTTTGTGAGAGTACTTGGTGGGCCGACCTGGCGGGGTGACTTGATGACCGAACTTAAAGGGTCGACTTGGTGAGAGTACTTGGTGGGCCGACCTGGCAGAGTGACTTGATGAACGAGTCGACTTGGTGAGAGTACTTGGTGGGGTGACTTGATGAACAAACCTAAAGAGTTGACCTGGTGAGAGTACTTGGTGGGCCGACCTGGCAGGGTGACTTGATGGGAAAACTTAAAGAGTCGACTTGGTGAGAGTACTTGGTGGGTTCACCTGGCGGGGTGACTTGATGAACAAACTTAAAGAGTCAACCTTGTGGGCCAACTTGGCAGAGTGACTTCATGAACGAACTTAAAGAGTCCACTTGGTGGGCCAACCTGGCGGGGTGACTTGATGAACGAACTTAAAGAGTTGACTTGGTGAGAGTAATTTGTGGGCTAACCTGGCGGGGTGACTTGATGAATGAACTTAAAGAGTCGACTTGGTGGGGTGACTTGATGAACGCACTTGAAGGGACGACTTGGTGGGGTGACTCTATGAACGGACCTAAAGAGTTGACTTGGTGAGAGTACTTGGTGGGGTGACTTGATGAAAGGACTTAAAGAGTCGAATTGGTGAGAGTACTTGGTGGGGCGACTTGATGAACGCACTTGAAGAATCGACTTGGTTAGAGTACTTGGTGGGGTGACTTGATGAACGAACTTAAAGATTCGACTTGGTGGGCCGACCTGGCGGGGTGACTTGATGAACGAACTTAGAGAGTCGACTTGTGGGTCGAACTAGCGGGGTGACTTGGTGGGCTGAGCTAGCAGGGTGACTTGATGAACGAACCTAGAGAGTCGACTTTGTGAGAGTACTTGGTGGGTCGAACTGGTGGGGTGACTTGATGAACGAACTTAAAGAGTCGACCTACTGAGAGAACTTGGTGGGCCAAGCTTGTGGGATGAATTGATGAACGAACCTAAAGAGTCAACTTTGTGGGAGTACTTGGTGGGCCGACCTGGCGGGGTGACTTGATGACCGAACATAAAGGGTCGACTTGGTGAGAGTACTTGGCGGGCGGACGTGGCAGAGCGACTTGATGAACGAGTCAACTTGGTGAGAGTACTTGGTGGGGTGACTTGATGAACAAACCTAAAGAGTCAACCTGGTGAGAGTACTTGGTGGGCCGACCTGGCGGGGTGACTTGATGGGCAAACTTAAAGAGTCGACCTGGTGAGAGTACTTGGTGGGTTGACCTAGCGGGGTGACTTGATGAACGAACTTAAAGAGTCGACCTTGTGGGCTGAATTGGCAGAGTGACTTCATGAACGAACTTAAAGAGTCCACTTGGTGGGCCAACCTGGCGGGGTGACTTGATGAACGAACTTAAAGAG
Organism: Cupressus sempervirens; assembly: GCA_028749045.1. Classification (NCBI taxonomy): domain Eukaryota; kingdom Viridiplantae; phylum Streptophyta; class Pinopsida; order Cupressales; family Cupressaceae; genus Cupressus; species Cupressus sempervirens. The sequence continues at coordinate 567,805,162 of CM053784.1, read as the reverse complement.
TTGACTTGGTGAGAGTAATTTGTGGGCTGACCTAGCGGGGTGACTTGATGAATGAACTTAAAGAGTCGACTTGGTGGGGTGACTTGATGAACGCACTTGAATGGTCAACTTGGTGGGGTGACTCTATGAATGGACCTAAAGAGTTGACTTGGTCAGAGTACTTGGTGGGGTGACTTGATGAAAGGACTTAAAGAGTCAACTTGGTGAGAGTACTTGGTGGCGCAACTTGATGAACGCACTTGAAGAATCGACTTGGTTAGAGTACTTGGTGGGGTGACTTGATGAATGGACTCAAAGAGTCAACTTGGTGAGAGTACTTGGCGGGGTGGACTGATGAACAGACTTAAAGAGTCGACTTGGTGGGCCGACCTGGTGGGGTGACTTTATGAATGGACTTAAAGAGTCGAATTGGTTAGAGTACTTGTTCTCGTGACTTGATGAACGGACTTGAAGAGTCAACTTGGTGGGGTGACTTGATGAAAGGACTTAAAGAGTCAACTTGGTGAGAGTACTTGGTGGGGCGACTTGATGAATAGACTTAAAGGGTTGACTTGGCGGGGTGACTTGATGAATGGACCTAAGGAGTTGACTTGGTGAGAGTACTTGGCGGGGTGAACTGATGAACGGACTTAAAGAGTCGACTTGGTGGGCCGACCCGGTGGGGTGACTTGATGAACAGACTTATAGAGTCAACTTGGTGAGAGTAGTTGTTCTGGTGACTTGATGAACGAACTTGAAGAGTCGGCTTGGTGGGGTGACTTGATGAAAGGACTTAAAGAGTCGACTTGGTGGGGTGACTTGATGAACGAACTTAAAGGGTCGACTTTGCGAGGTGACTCGATGAAAAAACCTAAAGAGTTGACTTGGCGAGAGTACTCGGTGGGGTGACCTGATGAACAAACTTAGAGATTCGACTTGGTGAGAGTACTTGGTGGGCTGACCTGGTTGGGTGACTTCGTGAACTGACTTAAAGAGTCGACTTGGTGGGGTGACTTGTTGAACGAACTTCAAGGGTTGACTTGGCAAGGTGACTTGATGAACGGTCCTAAAGAGTTGACTTGGTGAGAGTACTTGGTGTGGTGACTTGATGAACAGACTTAAAGAGTCGAATTGGTGAGAGTACTTGGTGGGGTGACTTGATGAACATAGTTAAAGAGTCGACTTGGTGAGAGTACTTGGTTGGGTGACTTGATGAACGCACTTGAAGAATCGACTTGGTTAGAGTACTTGGTCAGGTGACTTGATGAACAAACTTAAAGATTCGACTTGGTGGGCCGACCTGGCGGGGTGACCTGATGAACGAACTTAGAGAGTTGACTTGGTGAGAGTACTTGGTGGGCCGACCTGGCCGGGTGACTTGATGAACAAACTTAAAGAGTCGACTTGGTGAGAGTACTCGGTGGGCTGACCCGGTTACATGACTTGATGAACGAACTTAAAGAGTTGATTTGGTGGGTCAAACTAGCAGGGTGACTTGGTGAGAGTACTTGGTGGGCTGACCTGGCAGGGTGACTTGATGAACGAATTTAGAGAGTCAACTTTGTGAGAGTACTTGGTGGGTCAAACTAGCGGGGTGACTTGATGAATGAAGTTAAGGAGTCGACCTGGTGAGAGAACTTGGTGGGCCGAGCTGGCGGGGTGAATTGATGAATGAACCTAAAGAGTCAACTTTGTGAGAGTACTTGGTGGGTTGACCTGGCCGGGTGACTTGATGACCGAACTTAAAGGGTCGACTTGGTGAGAGCACTTGGTGGGCTGACTTGGCGGAGCGACTTGATGAACAAACTTAGAGAGTTGACTTGGTGAGAGTACTCGATGGGGTGACTTGATGAACAAACCTAAAGAGTCGACCTGGTGAGAGTACTTGGTGGGCCCACCTGGCAGGGTGACTTGATGGGCGAACTTAAAGAGTCAACTTGGTGAGAGTACTTGGTGGGGTGACTTGATGAACGAACTTAAAGAGTCGACCTTGTGGGCCGACTTGGCAGAGTGACTTGATGAACAAACTTAAAGAGTCGACTTGGTGAGAGTAATTTGTGGGCTGACGTGGCAGGGTGACTTGATGAATGAACTTAAAGAGTCAACTTGGTGGGGTGACTTGATGAACGCACTTGATGGGTCGACTTGGTGGGGTGACACTATGAACGGACCTAAAGAGTTGACTTGGTGAGAGTACTTGGTGGGGTGACTTGATGAAAGGACTTAAAGAGTCAACTTGATGAGAGTACTTGGTGGGGCGACTTGATGAACGCACTTGAATAATCGAATTGGTTAGAGTACTCGGTGGGGTGACTTGATGAACGGACTCAAAGAGTCGACTTGGTGAGAGTACTTTGTGGCTCGACTTGATGAGCAGACTTAAAGAGTCAACTTGGTGAGAGTGGGCCTAATGGGAAGAGGTTGTGAGTGGGCCTAACGAGGCGAGTTGGTGGGGCGACTTGGCGAGTGGAATTAGAGAGCCAACGTGGTGAGGCGACTCGGTGAGTTGGTTCATTGAGATGACATGGTGAGCTGACTTGGCAAGTCAACCTGGCGAGCGAACTTAAAGAGTCGACTTGGCAACGTACTCGAGCCGACTTGGTGAGGCGACCTGGTGAGCAGGCTCAAAGAGTCAACATGGTGAGGTGACTCATTGAGTCAACATGGTGAGGCGACTCATTGAGTCAACATGGTGAGGCGACTCATGGTGAGGAGCTATCCTTGAGGCGACTTGGTGGGCCTACTTGATTAGTCGACTTGGTGAGCCGACCTGACGAGCTGACACGGTGAGTGGGCTTAAAGAGGTGACGACTTGGCAGGGTAACTCGACAAGCCAACTTATCGAGGTGAGATGGTGAGTTGAATTGGTGAGCTGACTTGGTGAGCGCACTTAAAGAGTCAACTTCGTGATGTGACTCAGCGAGTTAGCCCGCTGATGCGACTTGGGTGGGCCGACCTGGCGAACGAACTTAAAGAGGCGACTTGGGCGGGCTGACCTGGTGAGCGAACTCAAAGAGTTGACTTGGCAACGTACTTGAACAACCGACTTGGTGAGCTGACATGGTGAGTGGGCTTAGAGAAGCAACTCGGCGGGGTGACTTGATGAACGGACTTAAAGGGTCGACTTGGCGGGGTGACTCGATGAACGGACCTAAAGAGTTGACTTGGTGAGAGTACTTGGCAGGGTGAACTAATGAACGGACTTAAAGAGTTGACTTGGTGGGAGTACTTGGTGGGCCGACTTGATGAATGGACTTATAGAGTCGACTTGGTGAGAGTAGTTGTTCTGGTGACTTGATGAACGGACTTAAAGAGTCAGCTTGGCGGGGTGACTTGATGAAAGGACTTAAAGAGTTGACTTGGTCGGGTGACTCGATGAACGAACTTAGAGGGTCGACTTTGTGGGGTGACTTGATGAACGGACCTAAAGAGTTGACTTGGTGAGAGTACTCGGTGGGGTGACCTGATGAACAGACTTAGAGAGTTGACTTGGTGAGAGTCCTTGGTGGGCCGACCTGGTTGGGTGACTTCGTGAACTGACTTAAAGAGTCAACTTGGTGGTGTGACTTGATGAACGGACTTCAAGGGTCAACTTGGCGAGGTGACTTGATGAACGGTCCTAAAGAGTTGACTTGGTGAGAGTACTTGGTGTGGTGACTTGATGAAAAGACTTAAAGAGTCGAATTGGTGAGAGTACTTGGTGGGGTGACTTGATGAACGCACTCGAAGGGTCGACTTGGTGGGGTGACTTTATGAACAGACCTAAAGAGTTGACGTGGTGAGAGTGCTTGGTGGGGTGACTTGATGAACATAGTTAAAGAGTCGACTTGGTGAGAGTAGTTGGCTGGGTGACTTGATGAACGCACTTGAAGAATCGACTTGGTTAGAGTACTTGGTGGGGTGACTTGATGAACGGACTTAAAGATTCGACTTGGTGGGCCGACCTGGCGGGGTGACTTGATGAACAGACTTAGAGAGTCGACTTGGTGAGAGTACTTGGTGACTTGGTGGGCCAACCTGGCAGGGTGACTTGATGAACAAACTTAAAGAGTCAACTTGGTGAGAGTACTCGGTGGGCTGACCTGGTCACGTGACTTGATGAACAGACTTAAAGAGTTGACTTGGTGGGCGGACTTGGTCGGGTGACTTGATGAACGAACTTAAAGAGTCAACTTGGTGGGTCGAACTAGCGAGGTGACTTGGTGAGAGTACTTGGTGTGCTGACCTGGCAGGGTGACTTGATGAACGAACTTAGAGAGTCGACTTTGTGAGAGTACTTGGTGGGTCAAACTGGCGGGGTGACTTGATGAATGAACTTAAAGAGTCAACCCGGTGAGAGAACTTGGTGGGCCGAGCTCTCGGGGTGAATTGATGAACGAACCTAAAGAGTAAACTTTGTGAAAGTACCTGGTGGGCCGACCTGGCGGGGTGAGTTGATGACCGAACTTAAAGGGTCGACTTGGTGGGCCGACCTGGCGGGGCGACTTGATGAACGAACTTAAAGAGTCGACTTGGTGAGAGTACTCGGTGGGGTGCCCTGATGAATAAACCTAAAGAGTCGACCTGGTGAGAGTACTTGGTGGGCCGACCTGGCGGGGTGACTTGGTGAGCAAACTTAAAGAGTCGACTTGGTGAGAGTAGTTGGTGGGCTGACCTGGCGGGGTGACTTGATGAACAAACTTAAAGAGTCGACTTGGCGAGAGTACTCGGTGGGCTGACCTGGTCACGTGACTTGATGAACGGACTTAAAGATTCGACTTGGTGGGCCGACCTGGCGGGGTGACTTGATGAACGGACTTAGAGAGTCAACTTGGTGGGTCGAGCTAGCGGGGTGACTTGGTTAGAGTACTTGGTGGGCTGACCTGGCAGGGTGACTTGATGAACGAACTTAGAGAGTCGACTTTGTGAGAGTACTTGGTGGGTCGAACTGGCGGGGTGACTTGATGAACGAACTTAAAGAGTCGACCTGGTGAGAGAACTTGGTGGGCCGAGCTGGCGGGGTGAATTGATGAACGAACCTAAAGAGTTGAATTTGTGAGAGTACGTGGTGGGCCGACCTGGCGGGGTGAGTTGATGACCGAACTTAAAGGGTCGACTTGGTGAGAGTACTTGGTGGGCCGACCTGGCGGGGCGACTTGATGAACGAACTTAAAGAGTCGACTTGGTGAGAGTACTCGGTGGGGTGACCTGATGAACAAACCTAAAGAGTCGACCTGGTGAGAGTACTTGGTGGGCCGACCTGGTGGGGTGACTTGGTGAGCAAACTTAAAGAGTCAACTTGGTGAGAGTAGTTGGTGGGCTGACCTGGCGGGGTGACTTGATGAACGAACTTAAAGAGTCGACTTGGTGGGCCGACTTGGCAGAGTGACTTCATGAACGAACTTAAAGAGTCCACTTGGTGGGCCGACCTGGCGGGGTGACTTGATGAACGAACTTAAAGAGTCGACTCGGTGAGAGTAATTTGTGGGCTGACCTGGCAGGGTGACTTGATGAATGAACTTAAAGAGTCGACTTGGTGGGGTGACTTGATGAACCCACTTGAAGGGTCGACTTGGTGGGGTGACTCTATGAACGGACCTAAAGAGTTGACTTGGTGAGAGTACTTGGTGGGGTGACTCGACGAAAGGACTTAAAGAGTCGACTTGGTGAGAGTACTTGGTGGCTCGACTTTATGAGCAGACTTAAAGAGTCCACTTGGTGAGAGTGGGCCTAACGGGGTGAGTTGGTGGGGTGACTTGGCGAGCGGTATTAGAGAGCCGACGTGGTGAGGCGATTCGGCGAGTTGGTTCGTTGAGATGACATGGTGAGCTGACTTGGCGAGTCAACCTGGCGAGCGAACTTAAAGAGTCGACTTGGCAATGTACTCGAGTCGACTTGGTGAGGTGACCTGGCGAGCGGGCTCAAAGAGTCAACATGGTGAGGCGACTCATTGAGTCAACATGGTAAGGCGACTCATGGTGAGGAGCTATCCTTGAGGCGACTTGGTGGGCCTACTTGATTAGTCGACTTGGTGAGCCGACCTGACGAGCTGACACGGTGAGCGGGCTTAAAGAGGCGACGACTTGGTGGGGTAACTCGGCAAGCCAACTTATCGAGGCGAGATGGTGAGTCGGCTTGGTGAGCTGACTTGGTGAGCGCACTTAAAGAGTCAACTTCGTGAGGTGACTCGGCGAGTTAGCCCGTTGATGCGACTTGGGCGGGCCAACCTGGCGAACGAACTTAAAGAGGCGACTTGGGCGGGCTGACCTGGTGAGCGAACTTAAAGAGTTGACTTGGCAACGTACTTGAACAACCAACTTGGTGAGCTGACATGGTGAGTGGGCTTAGAGAAGCAACTCGGTGGGGCGACTTGATGAACGGACTTAAAGGGTCGACTTGGCGGGGTGACTCGATGAACGGACCTAAAGAGTTGACTTGGTGAGAGTACTTGGCGGGGTGAACTGATGAACGGACTTAAAGAGTCGACTTGGTGGGAGTACTTGGTGGGCCGACTTGATGAACGGACTTATAGAGTCGACTTGGTGAGAGTAGTTGTTCTGGTGACTTGATGAACGCACTTAGAGAGTCAGCTTGGCGGGGTGACTTGGTGAAAGGACTTAAAGAGTCGACTTGGCGGGGTGACTCGATGAACGAACTTAGAGGGTCGACTTTGCGGGGTGACTCGATGAACGGACCTAAAGAGTTGACTTGGTGAGAGTACTCGGTGGGGTGACCTGATGAACAGACTTAGAGAGTCGACTTGGTGAGAGTCCTTGGTGGGCCGACCTGGTTGGGTGACTTCGTGAACTGACTTAAAGAGTCGACTTGGTGGGAGTACTTGGTGGGGTTTGACTTGATGAACGGACTTCAAGGGTCGACTTGGCGAGGTGACTTGATGAACGGTCCTAAAGAGTGTACTTGGTGAGAGTACTTGGTGTGGTGACTTGATGAAAAGACTTAAAGAGTCGAATTGGTGAGAGTACTTGGTGGGGTGACTTGATGAATGCACTTGAAGGGTCGACCTGGTGGGGTGACTTTATGAACGGACCTAAAGAGTTGACGTGGTGAGAGTGCTTGGTGGGGTGACTTGATGAACATAGTTAAAGAGTCGACTTGGTGAGAGTAGTTGGTCGGGTGACTTGATGAACGCACTCGAAGAATCGACTTGGTTAGAGTACTTGGTGGGGTGACTTGATGAACGGACTTAAAGATTCGACTTGGTGGGCCGACCTGGCGGGGTGACTTGATGAACGGACTTAGAGAGTCGACTTGGTGAGAGTACTTGGTGACTTGGTGGGCCGACCTGGCCGGGTGACTTGATGAACAAACTTAAAGAGTCGACTTGGCGAGAGTACTCGGTGGGCTGACCTGGTCACGTGACTTGATGAACGGACTTAAAGATTCGACTTGGTGGGCCGACCTGGCGGGGTGACTTGATGAACGGACTTAGAGAGTCGACTTGGTGGGTCGAGCTAGCGGGGTGACTTGGTGAGAGTAGTTGGTGGGCTGACCTGGCAGGGTGACTTGATGAACGAACTTAGAGAGTCGACTTTGTGAGAGTACTTGGTGGGTCGAACTGGCGGGGTGACTTGATGAACGAACTTAAAGAGTCGACTTGGTGAGAGAACTTGGTGGGCCGAGCTGGCGGGGTGAATTGATGAACGAACCTAAAGAGTCGACTTTGTGAGAGTACGTGGTGGGCCGACCTGGCGGGGTGAGTTGATGACCGAACTTAAAGGGTCGACTTGGTGAGAGTACTTGGTGGGCCGACCTGGCGGGGCGACTTGATGAACGAACTTAAAGAGTCGACTTGGTGAGAGTACTCGGTGGGGTGACCTGATGAACAAACCTAAAGAGTCGACCTGGTGAGAGTACTTGGTGGGCCGACCTGGCGGGGTGACTTGGTGAGCAAACTTAAAGAGTCGACTTGGTGAGAGTAGTTGGTGGGCTGACCTGGCGGGGTGACTTGATGAACGAACTTAAAGAGTCGACCTGGTGGGCCGACTTGGCAGAGTGACTTCATGAACGAACTTAAAGAGTCCACTTGGTGGGCCGACCTGGCGGGGTGAGTTGATGAACGAACTTAAAGAGTCGACTCGGTGAGAGTAATTTGTGGGCTGACCTGGCGGGGTGACTTGATGAATGAACTTAAAGAGTTGGCTTGGTGGGGTGACTTGATGAACCCACTTGAAGGGTTGACTTGGTGGGGTGACTCTATGAACGGACCTAAAGAGTTGACTTGGTGAGAGTACTTGGTGGGGTGACTCGACGAAAGGACTTAAAGAGTCGACTTGGTGAGAGTACTTGGTGGCTCGACTTTATGAGCAGACTTAAAGAGTCCACTTGGTGAGAGTGGGCCTAACAGGGCGATGTGGTGAGTGGGCCTAACGGGGCGAGTTGGTGGGGCGACTTGGCGAGCGGTATTAGAGAGCCGACGTGGTGAGGCAACTCGGCGAGTTGGTTCGTTGAGATGACATGGTGAGCTGACTTGGCGAGTCGACCTGGCGAGCGAACTTAAAGAGTCGACTTGGCAACGTACTCGAGTCGACTTGGTGAGGCGACCTGGCGAGCGGGCTCAAAGAGTCAACATGGTGAGGCGACTCATTGAGTCAACATGGTGAGGCGACTCATGGTGAGGAGATATCCTTGAGGCGACTTGGTGGGCCTACTTGATTAGTCGACTTGGTGAGCCGACCTGACGAGCTGACACGGTGAGCGGGCTTAAAGAGGCGACGACTTGGTGGGGTAACTCGGCAAGCCAACTTATCGAGGCGAGATGGTGAGTCGACTTGGTGAGCTGACTTGGTGAGCGCACTTAAAGAGTCAACTTCGTGAGGTGACTCGGCGAGTTAGCCCGCTGATGCGACTTGGGCGGGCCGACCTGGCGAACGAACTTAAAGAGGCGACTTGGGCGGGCTGACCTGGTGAGCGAACTGAAAGAGTTGACTTGGCAACGTACTTGAACAACCGACTTGGTGAGCTAACATGGTGAGTGGGCTTAGAGAAGCAACTCAGTGGGGCGACTTGATGAACGGACTTAAAGGGTCGACTTGGCGGGGTGACTCGATGAACGGACCTAAAGAGTTGACTTGGTGAGAGTACTTGGCGGGGTGAACTGATGAACGGACTTAAAGAGTCGACTTGGTGGGAGTACTTGGTGGGCCGACTTGATGAACGGACTTATAAAGTCGACTTGGTGAGAGTAGTTGTTCTGGTGACTTGATGAACGCACTTAGAGAGTCGGCTTGGCGGGGTGACTTGATGAAAGGACTTAAAGAGTCGACTTGGCGGGGTGACTCGATGAACAAACTTAGAGGGTCGACTTTGCGGGGTGACTCGATGAACGGACCTAAAGAGTTGACTTGGTGAGAGTACTCGGTGGGGTGACCTGATGAACAGACTTAGAGAGTCGACTTGGTGAGAGTCCTTGGTGGGCCGACCTGGTTGGGTGACTTCGTGAACTGACTTAAAGAGTCGACTTGGTGGGAGTACTTGGTGGGGTTTGACTTGATGAACGGACTTCAAGGGTCGACTTTGCGAGGTGACTTGATGAACGGTCCTAAAGAGTTGACTTGGTGAGAGTACTTGGTGTGGTGACTTGATGAAAAGACTTAAAGAGTCGAATTGGTGAGAGTACTTGGTGGGGTGACTTGATGAACGCACTTGAAGGGTCGACCTGGTGGGGTGACTTTATGAACGGACCTAAAGAGTTGACGTGGTGAGAGTGCTTGGTGGGGTGACTTGATGAACATAGTTAAAGAGTCGACTTGGTGAGAGTAGTTGGTCGGGTGACTTGATGAACGCACTCAAAGAATCGACTTGGTTAGAGTACTTGGTGGGGTGACTTGATGAACGGACTTAAAGATTCGACTTGGTGGGCTGACCTGGCGGGGTGACTTGATGAACGGACTTAGAGAGTCGACTTGGTGAGAGTACTTGGTGACTTGGTGGGCCGACCTGGCCGGGTGACTTGATGAACAAACTTAAAGAGTCGACTTGGCGAGAGTACTCGGTGGGCTGACCTGGTCACGTGACTTGATGAATGGACTTAAAGATTCGACTTGGTGGGCCGACCTGGCGGGGTGACTTGATGAACGGACTTAGAGAGTCGACTTGGTGAGTCGAGCTAGCGGGGTGACTTGGTGAGAGTAGTTGGTGGGTTGACCTGGCAGGGTGACTTGATGAACGAACTTAGAGAGTCGACTTTGTGAGAGTACTTGGTGGGTCGAACTGGCGGGGTGACTTGATGAACGAACTTAAAGAGTCGACCTGGTGAGAGAACTTGGTGGGCCGAGCTGGCGGGGTGAATTGATGAACAAACCTAAAGAGTCGACTTTGTGAGAGTACGTGGTGGGCCGACCTGGCGGGGTGAGTTGATGACCGAACTTAAAGGGTCGACTTGGTGAGAGTACTTGGTGGGCCGACCTAGCGGGGCGACTTGATGAATGAACTTAAAGAGTCGATTTGGTGAGAGTACTCGGTGGGGTGACCTGATGAACAAACCTAAAGAGTCGACCTGGTGAGAGTACTTGGTGGGCCGACCTGGCGGGGTGACTTGGTGAGCAAACTTAAAGAGTCGACTTGGTGAGAGTAGTTGGTGGGCTGACCTGGCGGGGTGACTTGATGAATGAACTTAAAGAGTCGACCTGGTGGGCCGACTTGGCAGAGTGACTTCATGAACGAACTTAAAGAGTCCACTTGGTGGGCCGACCTTGCGGGATGACTTGATGAACGAACTTAAAGAGTCGACTCGGTGAGAGTAATTTGTGGGCTGACCTAGCGTGGTGACTTGATGAATGAACTTAAAGAGTCGACTTGGTGGGGTGACTTGATGAACCCACTTGAAGGGTCGACTTGGTGGGGTGACTCGACGAAAGGACTTAAAGAGTCGACTTGGTGAGAGTACTTGGTGGCTCGACTTTATGAGCAGACTTAAAGAGTCCACTTGGTGAGAGTGGGCCTAACGGGGCGAGTTGGTGGGGCGACTTGGCGAGCGGTATTAGAGAGCCGACGTGGTGAGGCGACTCGGCGAGTTGGTTCGTTGAGATGACATGGTGAACTGACTTGGCGAGTCGACCTGGCGAGCGAACTTAAAGAGTCGACTTGGCAACGTACTCGAGTCAACTTGGTGAGGCGACCTGGCGAGCTGGCTCAAAGAGTCAACATGGTGAGGCGACTCATTGAGTCAACATGGTGAGGCGACTCATGGTGAGGAGCAATCCTTGAGGCGACTTGGTGGGCCTACTTGATTAGTCGACTTGGTGAGCCGACCTGACGAGCTGACACGGTGAGCGGGCTTAAAAAGGTGACAACTTGGTGGGGTAACTCAGCAAGCCAACTTATCGAGGCGAGATGGTGAGTCGACTTGGTGAGCTGACTTGGTGAGCGCACTTAAAGAGTCAACTTCGTGAGGTGACTCGGTGAGTTAGCCCGCTGATGCGACTTGGGTGGGTCGACCTGGCAAACAAACTTAAAGAGGCGACTTGGGCGGGCTGACCTGGTGAGCGAACTTAAAGAGTTGACTTGGCAACATACTTGAACAACCGACTTGGTGAGCTGACATGGTGAGTGGGCTTAGAGAAGCAACTCGACGAGGTGACTTGATGAACGGGCTTAAAGGGTCGACTTGGTGGGGTGACTCGATGAACGGACCTAAAGAGTTGACTTGGTGAGAGTACTCGGTGGGGTGACCTGATGAACAGACTTAGAGAGTCGACTTGGTGAGAGTCCTTGGTGGGCCGACCTGGTTGGGTGACTTCGTGAACTGACTTAAAGAGTCCACTTGGTGGGAGTAATTGGTGGGGTTTGACTTGATGAACGGACTTCAAGGGTCGACTTGGCGAGGTGACTTGATGAACGGTCCTAAAGAGTTGACTTGGTGAGAGTACTTGGTGTGGTGACTTGATGAAAAGACTTAAAGAGTCAAATTGGTGAGAGTACTTGGTGGGGTGACTTGATGAACGCACTTGAAGGGTCGACCTGGTGGGGTGACTTTATGAACGGACCTAAAGAGTTGACGTGGTGAGAGTGCTTGGTGGGGTGACTTGATGAACATAGTTAAAGAGTCAACTTGGTGAGAGTAGTTGGTCGGGTGACTTGATGAACGCACTCGAAGAATCGACTTGGTTAGAGTACTTGGTGGGGTGACTTGATGAACGGACTTAAAGATTCGACTTGGTGGGCCGACCTGGCAGGGTGACTTGATGAATGGACTTAGAGAGTCGACTTGGTGAGAGTACTAGGTGACTTGGTGGGTCGACCTGGCCGGGTGACTTGATGAACAAACTTAAAGAGTCGACTTGCTGAGAGTACTCGGTGGGCTGACCTGGTCACGTGACTTGATGAATGGACTTAAAGATTCGACTTGGTGGGCCGACCTGGCGGGGTGACTTGATGAACGGACTTAGAGAGTTGACTTGGTGGGTCGAGCTAGCGGGGTGACTTGGTGAGAGTAGTTGGTGGGCTGACCTGGCAGGGTGACTTGATGAACGAACTTAGAGAGTCGACTTTGTGAGAGTACTTGGTGGGTCGAACTGGTGGGGTGACTTGATGAACGAACTTAAAGAGTCGACCTGGTGAGAGAACTTGGTGGGCCGAGTTGGCGGGGTGAATTGATGAACGAACCTAAAGAGTCGACTTTGTGAGAGTACGTGGTGGGCCGACCTGGCGGGGTGAGTTGATGACCGAACTTAAAGGGTCGACTTGGTGAGAGTACTTGGTGGGCCGACCTGGCGGGGCGACATGATGAACGAACTTAAAGAGTCGACTTGGTGAGAGTACTCGGTGGGGTGACCTGATGAACAAACCTAAAGAGTCGACCTGGTGAGAGTACTTGGTGGGCCGACCTGGCAGGGTTACTTGGTGAGCAAACTTAAAGAGTCGACTTGGTGAGAGTAGTTGGTGGGCTGACCTGGCGGGGTGACTTGATGAACGAACTTAAAGAGTCGACCTGGTCGGCCGACTTGGCAGAGTGACTTCATGAACGAACTTAAAGAGTCCACTTGGTGGGCCGACCTGGCGGGGTGACTTGATGAACAAACTTAAAGAGTCGACTCGGTGAGAGTAATTTGTGGGCTGACCTGGCGGGGTGACTTGATGAATGAACTTAAAGAGTCGACTTGGTGGGGTGACTTGATGAACCCACTTGAAGGGTCGACTTGGTGGGGTGACTCTATGAACGGACCTAAAGAGTTGACTTGGTGAGAGTACTTGGTGGGGTGACTCGACGAAAGGACTTAAAGAGTCGACTTGGTGAGAGTACTTGGTGGCTCGACTTTATGAGCAGACTTAAAGAGTCCACTTGGTGAGAGTGGGCCTAACGGGGCGAGTTGGTGGGGCGACTTGGCGAGCGGTATTAGAGAGCCAACGTGGTGAGGCGACTCGGTGAGTTGGTTCGTTGAGATGACATGGTGAGCTGACTTGGCGAGTCGACCTGGCGAGTGAACTTAAAGAGTCGACTTGGCAACGTACTCGAGTCGACTTGGTGAGGCGACCTGGCGAGCGGGCTCAAAGAGTCAACATGGTGAGGCGACTCATTGAGTCAACATGGTGAGGCGACTCATGGTGAGGAGCTATCCTTGAGGCGACTTGGTGGGCCTACTTGATTAGTCGACTTGGTGAGCCGACCTGACGAGCTGACACGGTGAGCGGGCTTAAAGAGGCGACGACTTGGTGGGGTAACTCGGCAAGCCAACTTATCGAGGTGAGATGGTGAGTCGACTTGGTGAGCTGACTTGGTGAGCGCACTTAAAGAGTCAACTTCGTGAGGTGACTCGGCGAGTTAGCCCGTTGATGCGACTTGGGCGGGCTGACCTGGCGAACGAACTTAAAGAGGCGACTTGGGCGGGCTGACCTGGTGAGCGAACTTAAAGAGTTGACTTGGCAACGTACTTGAACAAGCGACTTGGTGAGCTGACATGGTGAGTGGGCTTAGAGAAGCAACTCGACGGGGCGACTTGATGAACGGGCTTAAAGGGTCGACTTGGCGGGGTGACTCGATGAACGGACCTAAAGAGTTGACTTGGTGAGAGTACTTGGCAGGGTGAACTGATGAACGGACTTAAAGAGTCGACTTGGTGGGAGTACTTGGTGGGCCGACTTGATGAACGGACTTATAGAGTCGACTTGGTGAGAGTAGTTGTTCTGGTGACTTGATGAACGCACTTAGAGAGTCGGCTTGGCGGGGTGACTTGATGAAAGGACTTAAAGAGTCGACTTGGCGGGGTGACTCGATGAACGAACTTAGAGGGTCGACTTTGCGGGGTGACTCGATGAACGGACCTAAGGAGTTGACTTGGTGAGAGTACTCGGTGGGGTGACCTGATGAATAGACTTAGAGAGTCGACTTGGTGAGAGTCCTTGGTGGGCCGACCTGGTTGGGTGACTTCGTGAACTAACTTAAAGAGTCGACTTGGTGGGAGTACTTGGTGGGGTTTGACTTGATGAACGGACTTCAAGGGTCGACTTGGCGAGGTGACTTGATGAACGGTCCTAAAGAGTTGACTTGGTGAGAGTACTTGGTGTGGTGACTTGATGAAAAGACTTAAAGAGTCAAATTGGTGAGAGTACTTGGTGGGGTGACTTGATGAACGCACTTGAAGGGTCGACCTGGTGGGGTGACTTTATGAACGGACCTAAAGAGTTGACGTGGTGAGAGTGCTTGGTGGGGTGACTTGATGAACATAGTTAAAGAGTCGACTTGGTGAGAGTAGTTGGTCGGGTGACTTGATGAACGCACTCGAAGAATCGACTTGGTTAGAGTACTTGGTGGGGTGACTTGATGAACGGACTTAAAGATTCGACTTGGTGGGCTGACCTGGCGGGGTGACTTGATGAATGGACTTAGACAGTTGACTTGGTGAGAGTACTTGGTGACTTGGTGGGCCGACCTGGCCGGGTGACTTGATGAACAAACTTAAAGAGTCGACTTGGCGAGAGTACTCGGTGGGCTGACCTGGTCACGTGACTTGATGAACGGACTTAAAGATTCGACTTGGTGGGCCGACCTGGCGGGATGACTTGATGAACGGACTTAGAGAGTCGACTTGGTGGGTCGAGCTAGCGGGGTGACTTGGTGAGAGTAGTTGGTGGGCTGACCTGGCAGGGTGACTTGATGAACGAACTTAGAGAGTCGACTTTGTGAGAGTACTTGGTGGGTCAAATTGGCGGGGTGACTTGATGAATGAACTTAAAGAGTCGACCTGGTGAGAGAACTTGGTGGGCTGAGCTGGCAGGGTGAATTGATGAATGAACCTAAAGAGTCGACTTTGTGAGAGTACGTGGTGGGCCGACCTGGCGGGGTGAGTTGATGACCGAAGTTAAAGGGTCGACTTGGTGAGAGTACTTGGTGGGCCGACCTGGCGGGGCGACTTGATGAACGAACTTAAAGAGTCGACTTGGTGAGAGTACTCGGTGGGGTGACCTGATGAACAAACCTAAAGAGTCGACCTGGTGAGAGTACTTGGTGGGCCGACCTGGCGGGGTGACTTGGTGAGCAAACTTAAAGAGACGACTTGGTGAGAGTAGTTGGTGGGCTGACCTGGCGGGGTGACTTGATGAACGAACTTAAAGAGTCGACCTGGTGGGCCGACTTGGCAGAGTGACTTCATGAATGAACTTAAAGAGTCCACTTGGTGGGCCGACCTGGCGGGGTGACTTGATGAACGAACTTAAAGAGTCGACTCGGTGAGAGTAATTTGTGGGCTGACCTGGCGGGGTGACTTGATGAATGAACTTAAAGAGTCAACTTGGTGGGGTGACTTGATGAACCCACTTGAAGGGTCGACTTGGTGGGGTGACTCTATGAACGAACCTAAAGAGTTGACTTGGTGAGAGTACTTGGTGGGGTGACTCGACGAAAGGACTTAAAGAGTCGACTTGGTGAGAGTACTTGGTGGCTCGACTTTATGAGCAGACTTAAAGAGTCCACTTGGTGAGAGTGGGCCTAACGGGGCGAGTTGGTGGGGCGACTTGGCGAGCGGTATTAGAGAGCCGACGTGGTGAGGCGACTCGGCGAGTTGGTTCGTTGAGATGACATGGTGAGCTGACTTGGCGAGTCGACCTGGCGAGCGAACTTAAAGAGTCGACTTGGCAACGTACTCGAGTCGACTTGGTGAGGCGACCTGGCGAGCGGGCTCAAAGAGTCAACATGGTGAGGCGACTCATTGAGTCAACATGGTGAGGCGACTCATGGTGAGGAGCTATCCTTGAGGTGACTTGGTGGGCCTACTTGATTAGTCGACTTGGTGAGCCGACCTGACGAGCTGACACGGTGAGCGGGCTTAAAGAGGTGACGACTTGGTGGGGTAACTCGGCAAGCCAACTTATCGAGGCGAGATGGTGAGTCGACTTGGTGAGCTGACTTGGTGAGCGCACTTAAAGAGTCAACTTCGTGAGGTGACTCGGCGAGTTAGCCCGCTGATGCGACTTGGGCGGGCCGACATGGTGAGTGGGCTTAGAGAAGCAACTTGGCGGGGCGACTTGATGAACGGACTTAAAGGGTCGACTTGGCGGGGTGACTCGATGAACGGACCTAAAGAGTTGACTTGGTGAGAGTACTTGGCGGGGTGAACTAATGAACGGACTTAAAGAGTCGACTTGGTGGGAGTACTTGGTGGGCCGACTTGATGAACGGACTTATAGAGTCGACTTGGTGAGAGTAGTTGTTCTGGTGACTTGATGAACGCACTTAGAGAGTCGGCTTGGTGGGGTGACTTGATGAAAGGACTTAAAGAGTCGACTTGGCGGGGTGACTCGATGAACGAACTTAGAGGGTCGACTTTGCGGGGTGACTCGATGAACGGACCTAAAGAGTTGACTTGGTGAGAGTACTCGGTGGGGTGACCTGATGAACAAACTTAGAGAGTCAACTTGGTGAGAGTGCTTGGTGAGCCGACCTGGTTGGGTGACTTCGTGAACTGACTTAAAGAGTCGACTTGGTGGGAGTACTTGGTGGGGTTTGACTTGATGAACGGACTTCAAGGGTCGACTTGGCGAGGTGACTTGATGAACGATCCTAAAGAGTTGACTTGGTGAGAGTACTTGGTGTGGTGACTTGATGAAAAGACTTAAAGAGTCGAATTGGTGAGAGTACTTGGTGGGGTGACTTGATGAATGCACTTGAAGGGTCGACCTGGTGGGGTGACTTTATGAACGGACCTAAAGAGTTGACGTGGTGAGAGTGCTTGGTGGGGTGACTTGATGAACATAGTTAAAGAGTCGACTTGGTGAGAGTAGTTGGTCGGGTGACTTGTTGAACGCACTCGAAGAATCGACTTGGTTAGAGTACTTGGTGGGGTGACTTGATGAACGGACTTAAAGATTCGACTTGGTGGGCC
>CM053784.1:567722868-567780368 GCA_028749045.1 Cupressus sempervirens | reverse complement strand
CGCCCTTGAAAGGCCACTTTCCAAGGCATCCCCCGATGACACATTGGAACGACAACCGCTGTCGAACCATTTCCCAATGTTGTGCCGATCGAGTTGGCACGGAGCCGCTAGACGAGGGCTCCCGTTTTAGATCGAGTTTTAAAATCACCAAGAAGACGCGGTGAGGGCTGGCAACCGCTGCCAAACCTTTTTTCTGAAATTGCGCCAGCTGAGTGACTAGAAAACATGCTCTACGCGATAGGCACGCAAAAAATTTTGCTAGAGCGCCAAGCACCCACCTCATGGCTAGAGACAAGGGCTCTCCATTAGATCAACTTCGAAATCGCTGAACAGACGCGCTGTAGAATGGCAACCGCTGCCAAGTCTCTTCCGTAGTTGCATCAGTAAAGTGATCGAAGAAGGTGATCTAAGAGAGGGTCCAAGCGTAGGCATTCGTTGGGGGATTCGCGCCGATGGCATAAATTTATGCAGTACCCGAGCAACACCGGACGGAGGTGCTAGACGAGGGCTCCCGTTTTAGATCGAGTTTTAAAATCACCAAGTAGACGCGGTGAGGGCTGGCAACCACTGCCAAACCTTTTTCCGAAATTGCGCCAGCTGAGTGACAAGAAAACATGATCTAAAGGAGAGTCCAGGAATAGCACCCTCGAGGGTGGGCTTCATGCCCCTCTAATTGATTCAATGTCGGCGTCCACCGTTTCAAAATCCGACATATCCATCCGCCCTGACAGCGGCGTTGAATAAATGAGGGGGGCACGGGAGAGGCTCGCGGCAACCACCTCTCATATTGTAGCCGTGATAGGCACGCAAAAAGATTTTGCTAGAGTGCCAAGCACCCACCTCATGCCTAGAGACAAGGGCTCGCCATTAGATCAACTTCGAAATCGCAAAACAGACGCGCTGTAGAATGGCAACCGCTGCCAAGTCTCTTCCGTAATTGCGTCGGTCGAGTGATCGAAAAAGGTGATCTAAGAGAGGGTCCCAGCGTAGGGCATTCATTGGGGTAATCGCGCCGATGGCAAAAATTTGTGCAATACCCGCGCAACACCGGACGGAGGTGCTAGACGAGGGCTCCCGTTTTAGATCGAGTTTTAAAATCACAAAGAAGACGCGGCGAGGGCTGGCAACCGCTGCCAAACCTTTTTCCGAAATTGCGCCAGCTGAGTGACAAGAAAACATGATCTAAAGGAGAGTCCAGGAATAGCACCCTCGAAGGTGGGCTTCATGCCCTTCTAATTGATTCAACGTCGGCGTCCACCGTTTCAAAATCCGACATATCCATCCGCCCTGACAGCGGCGTTGAATCAATGAGCTGGGCACAGGAGAGGCTCGTGGCAACCACCTCTCCCATTGTAGCCGCGATAGGCTCGCAAAAAATTTTGCTAGAGCGCCAAGTACCCACCTCATGGCTATAGACAAGGGCTCGCCATTAGATCAACTTCGAAATCGCAGAACGGACGCGGTGTAGAATGGCAACCGCTGCCAAGTCTCTTCCGTAATTGCGTCGGTCGAGTGATCGAAGAAGGTGATCTAAGAGAGGGTCCAAGCGTGTAGGCATTCGTTGGGGGATTCGCGCCGATGGCAAAAATTTGTGCAATACCCGAGCAACACCGGACGGAGGTGCAAGACGAGGGCTCCCATTTTAGATCGAGTTTTAAAATCACCAAGTAGACGCGGTGAGGGGCTGGCAACCGCTGCCAAACCTTTTTCAGAAATTGCGCGAGCTGAGTGACAAGAATACATGATCTAAAGGAGAGTCTAGGAAAATAGCACCCTCGAGGGTGGGCTTCATGCCCCTCTAATTGATTCAACGTCGACGTCCACCGTTTCAAAATTTGACATTTCCATCCGCCCTGACAGCGGCGTTGAATCAATGAGGGGGGCACAGGAGAGGCTCGCGGCAACCACCTCTCCCCTTGTAGCCACGATAGGCACGCAAAAAATTTTGCTAGAGCGCCAAGCACCCACCTCATGCCTAGAGACAAGGGCTCGCCATTAGATCAACTTCGAAATCGCTTAACAGACGCGCTGTAGAATGGCAACCACTGCCAAGTCTCTTCCGTAGTTGCGTCGGTCGAGTGATCGAAGAAGGTGATCTAAGAGAGGGTCGAAGCGTGTAGGCATTCGTTGGGGGATTCGCGCCGATGGCATAAATTTATGCAATACCCGAGCAACACCGGACGGAGGTGCTAGACGAGGGCTCCCATTTTAGATCGAGTTTTAAAATCACCGAGTAGACGCGGTGAGGGCTGGCAACCGCTGCCAAACCTTTTTCCGAAATTGCGCTAGCTGAGTGACAAGAAAACATGATCTAAATGAGAGTCCAGGAATAGCACCCTCGAGGGTGGGCTTCATGCCCCTCTAATTGATTCAACGTCGCCGTCCACCGTTTCAAAATCCGACATATCCATCCGCCCTGACAGCGGCGTTGAATCAATGAGGGGGGCATGAAAGAGGCTCGTGGCAACCACCTCTCCCGTTGTAGCCGCGATAGGCACGCAAAAAAATTTTGCTAGAGCGCCAACCACCCACCTCATGCCTAGAGACAAGGGCTCGCAATTAGATCAACTTCAAAATCGCTGAACAGACGCGCTGTAGAGTGGCAACCGCTGCCAAGTCTCTTCCGTAGTTGCGTCGGTCGAGTGATCAAAGAAGGTGATCTAAGAGAGGGTCCAAGCGTAGGCATTCGTTGGGGGATTCGCGCCGATGGCATAAATTTATGCAATACCCGAGCAACACCGGACGGAGGTGCTAGACGAGGGCTCCTGTTTTAGATCGAGTTTTAAAATCACCGAGTAGACGCGGTGAGGGCTGGCAACCGCTGCCAAACCTTTTTCTGAAATTGCGCCAGCTGAGTGACAAGAAAACATGATCTAAAGGAGAGTCCAGGAATAGCACCCTCGAGGGTGGGCTTCATGCCCCTCTAATTGATTCAACGTCGCCGTCCACCGTTTCAAAATCCGACATATCCATCCGCCCTAACAGCGGCGTTGAATCAATGAGGGGGGCACGGGAGAGGCTCACGGCAACCACCTCTCCCCTTGTAGCCGCGATAGGCACGCAAAAAAATTTTGCTAGAGCGCCAACCACCCACCTCATGCCTAGAGACAAGGGCTCGCCATTAGATCAACTTCGAAATCGCTGAACAGACGCGCTGTAGAATGGCAACCGCTGCCAAGTCTCTTCCGTAGTTGCGTCGGTCGAGTGATCGAAGAAGGTGATCTAAGAGAGGGTCCAAGCGTAGGCATTCGTTGGGGGATTCGCGCCGACGGCATAATTTTATGCAATACCCGAGCAACACCGGACGGAGGTGCTAGACGAGGGCTCCCGTTTTAGATCGAGTTTTAAAATCACCAAGTAGACGCGGTCAGGGATGGCAACCGCTGCGAAACCTTTTTCCGAAATTGCGCCAGCTGAGTGAGAAGAAAACATGATCTAAAGGAGAGTCGAGGAATAGCACATCCGGGGTGGGCTTCATGCCCCTCTAATTAATTCAATGTCGGCGTCCACCGTTTCAAAATCCGACATATCCATCCGCCTTGACACCGGCGTTGAATCAATGAGGGGGGCACGGGAGAGGCTCGCGGCAACCACCTCTCCTATATAAGCTATTAGTGCGAGGCTCGCTCTGCATTAGAAATTAGCGAACACACCGACATCCGCCTTAAAAATCCAAATCCTTTAAAATTCCTACCAAACAGCCATTCACGACCCAATTTTTTATGGGGTCGGCAGAGGAGCAAAAGATTGTCATCGGTTAGGAGATGTGAGTTCATGGAGCCGAGGGACTGAAATGGTCATCGAGCTCATCCGATCAACTGGATGAATTTCACCTTGAAGGGGCCCAATCCAAAAGTTCCGGAGGTCATCTCCTGGAACTCTCGAGAACAAGGCCCATCTTACATGCAAACTCTGCTACTGCGCAAACATAGGTTGCAATTAAAGAGAAATTGCGAGGCCGTCACAATGGCCCGAGGCCAATGGCTCCGACTAAGTCAATTTTCTCTTGCAATCACCATGCCGCCGTTCACAGAGAGATATCCCCATTCACCTGTGACGCGACGCACAATCCAATGTCTAGACGCGAGCTCGCCCTTGAAAGAAAGACCACTTTCCAAGACATCCACCGATGACACATTGGAACGTCAACCGCTGTCGAACCATTCCCAATGTTGTGCCGATCGAGTTGGCACAGAGGCGACCTTAGGGAGCTCCCGCGTAGCAATCGGGATGTGCTTTCGTGCCCATCTCTCACAAAAACCAATGTTAGCTATGGACAAATTTGGAATCCAAGGGCTCGCATCCATTGATATCGTTGGCACTGGGTCTATATATTCAAAGGCCACGGAGAGGTTCCGATAAGAGAAGCTCCCCTGCTCGCTCGCACAAACATCCCAAATTCTAGACACAAGCTCCCGCCCTTAGCATCGCTCTCCAGATCACCGCAATGACACATTAGAACGACAACCGCTGTCGAACAACTCTCGAAATTGTGGCAATGGAGTGAGAAAGAAGAGCATCTTTGGGGAGGCGCGCATAGCAAACGGGCTATGCTGCTGCTTCATTCCGCTCTTATATAGATCCGAAATCGTTGATTTCGTTTGGAATCCGAGGCTGCATTCGTCCTTGCTCAAACAAGCAATGGCTCTTCTAATCGAATGGCCACGGGGAGCTTCCGATAACAAAGGCTCCCTTGTCACTCGTGATGAGCAGGCAAACTGCTAGACGACGGGTCGCCCTTCAGATCACTGCCCAGGCAACCACCACAACGGCACCATTGGAACGACAACCGCTGCCGAACCATTCTGAAAATTTTGTGCCAAAGAAGTTGTTGCGTAGAGAATGACTCTGGGGAGAGAGCCCTCGCATAGCAAAATCGGGATGGCTTCACGGCCCTCCCAATAGAAACGATGCTGGTGCCAATATTCCAAAAATCTGAATAACGTGTCTTTCGCGAACACCAGCACTGATTTCTATTGGGGAGGGTCGCCGAGAACTTTTGTTATCAAAGCTCCCATTGTAGCCGCGATAGGCACACAAAAAATTGCTAGAGCCCCAAGCACCCACCTCATGGCTAGACAAGGGCTCGCCATTAGTAGATCAACTTTGAAATCGCTGAACAGACGCGCTGTGGAATGGCAACCACTGCCAAGCCTCTTCCGTAATTGCGTCGGTCGAGTGATCGAAGAAGGTGATCTAAGACAGAGTCCAAGGCTAGGGATTTGTTGGGGGATTCGCGCCGATAGCAACAAATTATGCAATACCCGAGCAACACCGGACGGAGGTGCTAGATGAGGGCTCCCGTTTTAGATCGAGTTTTAAAATCACCAAGTAGACGCGGTGAGGGCTGGCAACCGCTGCCAAACCTTTTTCCAAAATTGCGCCAGCTGAGTGACAAGAAAACATGATCTAAAGGAGAGTCCAGGAATAGCACCCTCGAGGGTGGGCTTCATGCCCCTCTAATTGATTCAACGTCGCCGTCCACCATTTCAAAATCCGACATATCCATCCACCCTGACAGCGGCGTTGAATCAATGAGGGGGGGCACGGGAGAGGCTCGCGGAAACCACCTCTCCCGTTGTAGCCGCGATAGGCACGCAAAAAATTTTGCTAGAGCGCCAAGCACCCACCTCATGCCTAGAGACAAGGGCTCGCCATTAGATCAACTTCGAAATCGCTGAACAGACACGCTGTAGAATGGCAACCGCTGCCAAGTCTCTTCCGTAGTTGCGTCGGTCGAGTGATCGAAGAAGGTGATCTAAGAGAGGGTCCAAGCGTAGGCATTCGTTGGGGGATTCGCGCCGATGGCATAAATTTATGCAATACCCGAGCAACACCGGACGGAGGTGCTAGACGAGGGCTCCCGTTTTAGATCGAGTTTTAAAATCACCGAGTAGATGCGGTGAGGGCTGGCAACCGCTGCCAAACCTTTTTCCGAAATTACGCCAGCTGAGTGACAAGAAAACATGATCTAAATGAGAGTCCAAGAATAGCACCCTCGAGGGTGGGCTTCATGCCCCTCTAATTGATTCAACGTCGGCGTCCACCGTTTCAAAATCCGACATATCCATCCGCCCTGACAGTGGCGTTGAATCGATGAGGGGGGCACGGGAGAGGCTCGCGGCAACCACCTCTCCCATTGTAGCCGCGATAGGCACGCAAAAAATTTTGCTAGAGCGCCAACCACCCACCTCATGGCTAGAGACAAGGGCTCGCCATTAGATCAACTTCGAAATCGCTGAACAGACGCACTGTAGAATGGCAACCGCTGCCAAGTCTCTTCCGTAGTTGCGTCGGTCGAGTGATCGAAGAAGGTGATCTAAGAGAGGGTCCAAGCATAGGCATTCGTTGGGGGATTCGCGTCGTTGGCATAATTTTACGCAATACCCGAGCAACACCGGACGGAGGTGCTAGGCGAGGGCTCCCGTTTTAGATCGAGTTTTAAAATCACCAAGTAGACGCGGTGAGGGATGGCAACCATTGCCAAACCTTTTTCCGAAATTGCGCCAGCTGAGTGAGAAGAAAACATGATCTAAAAGGAGAGTCGAGGAATAGCACATCCAGTGTGGGCTTCATGCCCCTCTAATTGATTCAACGTCGGCGTCCACCGTTTCAAAATCCGACATATCCATCCGCCTTGACACCCTCATTGAATCAATGAGAGGGGCACGGGAGAGGCTCGCGGCAACCACCTCTCCTATATAAGCTATTAGTGCGAGGCTCGCTCTGCATTAGACATTAGCGAACACACCGACATCCGCCTTAAAAATCCAAATCCTTTAAAATTCCTACCAAACAGCCATTCACGACCCAATTTTTTATGAGGTCGGCAGAGGAGCAAAAGATTGTCATCGGTTAGGAGATGTGAGTTCATGGAGCCGAGGGACTGAAATGGTCATCGAGCTCATCCGATCAACTGGATGAATTTCACCTTGAAGGGGCCCAATCCAAAAGTTCCGGAGGTCATCTCCTGGAACAAGGCCCATCTTACATGCAAACTCTGCTACTGCGCAAACATAGGTTGCAATTAAAGAGAAATTGCGAGGCTGTCACAATGGCCCGAGGCCAATGGCTCCGACTAAGTCAATTTTCTCTTGCAATCACCATGCCGCCGTTCATAGAGAGATCTCCCCATCCACTTGTGACGCGACGCACAGTCCAAGTGCTAGACGCGAGCTCGCCCTTGAAAGAAAGACCACTTTCCAAGACATCCCCCAAGACATCCCCCATTCACTTGTGACGCGACACACAACCCAAGTGCTAGACGCGAGCTTGCCCTTGAAAGAAAGACCACTTTCCAAGACATCCCCCGATGACACATTGGAACGACAACCGCTGTCGAACCATTCCCAATGTTGTGCCGATCGAGTTGGCACAGAGGCGACCTTAGGGAGCTCCCGCGTAGCAATCGGGATGTGCTTTCATACCCATCTCTCACAAAAACCAATCTTAGCTGTGAACAGATTTTGCCGCAATGACACCATTGGAACGACGACCGCTGTCGAACAACTCCCAAATTTGTGCCCCGATGGAGTGAGAAAGAATAGCAACTTTGGGGAGCCGCGCATCGCAAACGGGCTGGCTGCTGCTTCATTCCGCTCCTATATATAGATCCGATGTCGTTGATTTCGTTTGGAATCCGAGGCTGCATTCGTCCTTGCTCACACAAGCAATGGCTCTTCTCATCGAATGGCCACGGGGAGCTTCCGATCACAAAGGCTCCCTTGTCACTCGTGACGCGCAGCCCAACTGCTTTCCAAAATTGCGCCAGCTTGAGTGACAAGAAAACATGATCTAAAGGAGAGTCGAGGAATAGCACCTTGAGGGTGGGCTTCATGCCCCTCCAATTGATTCAACGTCGGCGTCCACCGTTTCAAAATCTGACATTTCCATCCGCCTCGACACCGCCATTGAATCAATGAGAGGGGCACGGGAGAGGTTCGCGGCAACAACCTCTCCTATATAAGCTATTAGTGCGAGGCTCGCTCTGCATTAGAAATTAGCGAACACGCTGACATCCGCCATAAAAATCCAAATCGTTTAAAATTCTGACCAAACAGCCATCCACGACCCAATTTATTATGAGGTCGTCTAAGGAGCAAAAGATTGTCGTCGGTTAGGAGATGTGAATTCATGGAGCCAAGGGACTGAAATGGTCATCGAGCTCATCCGATCAACTGGATGAATTTCACCTTGAAGGGGCCCAATCCAAAAGTTCCGGAGGTCATCTCCTGGAACTCTCAAGAACAAGGACCATCTTACTTGCAAACTCTGCTACTGCGCAAACATAGGTTGCAATTAAAGAGAAATTGCCAGGCCATCACAGTGGCCCGAGGCCAATGCTCCGACTAAGTCAATTTTCTCTTGCAATCACCATGCCGCCGTTTACAGAGAGATCTCCCCATTCACTTGCGACGCGACGCACAATCCAAGTGATAGACGCGAGCTCGCCCTTGAAAGGCTAGGCCACTTTCCAAGACATCCCCCGATGACACATTGGAACGACAACCGCTATCGAACCATTCCTAATGTTGTGCCGATCGAGTTGGCACAGAGGCGACCTTAGGGAGCTCCCGCGTAGCAATCGGGATGTGCTTTCGTACCCATCTCTCACAAAAACCAATCTTAGTTGTGAACAAATTTAGAATCCAAGGCTCGTATCCATCGATATCGTCGGCACTGGGTCTATATATTCAAAGGCCACGGAGAGGTTCCGATAAGAGAAGATCCCCTGCTCGCTCGCACAAACATCCCAAATGCTAGACACAAGCTCCCGCCCTTAGCATCGCTCTCCGGATCGCCGCAATGACACATTGGAACGAGCAACTTTGGGGAGCCGCGCATGGCAAACGGGCTGCTGCTTCATTCCGCTCTTATATATAGATCAACTTCGAAATCGCTGAACAGACGCGCTGTAGAATGGCAACCGCTGCCAAGTCTCTTCCGTAGTTGCGTCGGTCGAGTGATCGAAGAAGGTGATCTAAGAGAGGGTCCAAGCGTAGGCATTCGTTGGGGGATTCGCGCCGACGGCATAATTTTATGCAATACCCGAGCAACACCGGACGGAGGTGCTAGACGAGGGCTCCCGTTTTAGATCGAGTTTTAAAATCACCAAGTAGACGCGGTCAGGGATGGCAACCGCTGCGAAACCTTTTTCCGAAATTGCGCCAGCTGAGTGAGAAGAAAACATGATCTAAAGGAGAGTCGAGGAATAGCACATCCGGGGTGGGCTTCATGCCCCTCTAATTAATTCAATGTCGGCGTCCACCGTTTCAAAATCCGACATATCCATCCGCCTTGACACCGGCGTTGAATCAATGAGGGGGGCACGGGAGAGGCTCGCGGCAACCACCTCTCCTATATAAGCTATTAGTGCGAGGCTCGCTCTGCATTAGAAATTAGCGAACACACCGACATCCGCCTTAAAAATCCAAATCCTTTAAAATTCCTACCAAACAGCCATTCACGACCCAATTTTTTATGGGGTCGGCAGAGGAGCAAAAGATTGTCATCGGTTAGGAGATGTGAGTTCATGGAGCCGAGGGACTGAAATGGTCATCGAGCTCATCCGATCAACTGGATGAATTTCACCTTGAAGGGGCCCAATCCAAAAGTTCCGGAGGTCATCTCCTGGAACTCTCGAGAACAAGGCCCATCTTACATGCAAACTCTGCTACTGCGCAAACATAGGTTGCAATTAAAGAGAAATTGCGAGGCCGTCACAATGGCCCGAGGCCAATGGCTCCGACTAAGTCAATTTTCTCTTGCAATCACCATGCCGCCGTTCACAGAGAGATATCCCCATTCACCTGTGATGCGACGCACAATCCAATGTCTAGACGCGAGCTCGCCCTTGAAAGAAAGACCACTTTCCAAGACATCCCCCGATGACACATTGGAACGTCAACCGCTGTCGAACCATTCCCAATGTTGTGCCGATCGAGTTGGCACAGAGGCGACCTTAGGGAGCTCCCGCGTAGCAATCGGGATGTGCTTTCGTGCCCATCTCTCACAAAAACCAATGTTAGCTGTGGACAAATTTGGAATCCAAGGGCTCGCATCCATCGATATCGTCGGCACTGGGTCTATATATTCAAAGGCCACGGAGAGGTTCCGATAAGAGAAGCTCCCCTGCTCGCTCGCACAAACATCCCAAATTCTAGACACAAGCTCTCGCCCTTAGCATCACTCTCCAGATCACCGCAATGACACATTGGAACGACAACCGCTGTCGAACAACTCCCGAAATTGTGGCAATGGAGTGAGAAAGAAGAGCATCTTTGGGGAGGCGCGCATAGCAAACGGGCTGTGCTGCTGCTTCATTCCGCTCTTATATAGATCTGAAATTGTTGATTTCATTTGGAATCTGAGGCTGCATTCGTCCTTGCTCAAACAAGCAATGGCTCTTCTAATCGAATGGCCACAGGGAGCTTCCGATAACAAAGGCTCCCTTGTCACTCGTGATGCGCAGGCCAACTGCTAGACGATGGGTCGCCCTTCAGATCGCTGCCCAGGCAACCACCACAACGGCACCATTGGAACGACAACCGCTGCCGAACCATTCTGAAAATTTTGTGCCAAAGAAGTTGTTGCGTAGAGAACGACTCTGGGGAGAGAGCCCTCGCATAGCAAAATCGGGATGGCTTCATGGCCCTCCCAATAGAAACGATGCTGGTGCCAATATTCCAAAAATCCGAATAACGTGTCTTTCGCGAACACCAGCACTGATTTCTATTGGGGAGGGTCGCCGAGAACTTTTGTTATCAAAGCTCCCATTGTAGCCGCGATAGGCACACAAAAAATTTCTAGAGCCCCAAGCACCCACCTCATGGCTAGACAAGGGCTCGCCATTAGTAGATCAACTTTGAAATCGCTGAACAGACGCGCTGTGGAATGGCAACCGCTGCCAAGCCTCTTCCGTAATTGCGTCGGTCGAGTGATCGAAGAAGGTGATCTAAGACAGAGTCCAAGGCTAGGGATTCGCGCCGATAGCAAAAAATTATGCAATACCCGAGCAACACCGGACGGAGGTGCTAGACGAGGGCTCCCATTTTAGATCGAGTTTTAAAATCACCAAGTAGACGTGGTGAGGGCTGGCAACCGCTGCCAAACCTTTTTCCGAGATTGCGCTAGCTGAGTGACAAGAAAACATGATCTAAAGGAGAGTCCAGGAATAGCACCCTCGAGGGTTGGCTTCATGCCCCTCTAATTGATTCAACGTCGTCGTCCACCGTTTCAAAATCTGACATATCCATCCGCCCTGACAGCGGCGTTGAATCAATGAGGGGGGGCACGGGAGAGGCTCGCGGCAACCACCTCTCCCGTTGTAGCCGCGATAGGCACGCAAAAAATTTTGCTAGAGCGCCAAGCACCCACCTCATGCCTAGAGACAAGGGCTCGCCATTAGATCAACTTCAAAATCGCTGAACAGACGCGCTGTAGAATGGCAACCGCTGCCAAGTCTCTTTCGTAGTTGCGTCGGTTGAGTGATCGAAGAAGGTGATCTAAGAGAGGGTCCAAGCGTAGGCATTCGTTGGGGGATTCGCGCCGATGGCATAAATTTATGCAATACCCGAGCAACACCGGACGGAGGTGCTAGACGAGGGCTCCCATTTTAGATCGAGTTTTAAAATCACCGAGTAGACGCGGTGAGGGCTGGCAACCGCTGCCAAACCTTTTTCCAAAATTGCGCCAGCTGAGTGACAAGAAAACATGATCTAAACGAGAGTCCAGGAATAGCACCCTCGAGGGTGGGCTTCATGCCCCTCTAATTGATTCAACGTCGCCGTCCACCGTTTCAAAATCTGACATTTCCATCCGCCCTGACAGCGGCGTTGAATCAATGAGGGGGGCACGGGAGAGGCTCGCGGCAACCACCTCTCCCGTTGTAGCCACGATAGGCACACAAAAAATTTTGCTAGAGCGCCAAGCACCCACCTCATGCCTAGAGACAAGGGCTCGCCATTAGATCAACTTCGAAATCGCTGAACAGACGCGCTGTAGAATGGCAACCGCTGCCAAGTCTCTTCTGTAGTTGCGTCGGTCGAGTGATCGAAGAAGGTGATCTAAGAGAGGGTCCAAGCGTAGGCATTCGTTGGGGGATTCGCGCCGATGGCATAAATTTATGCAATACCCGAGCAACACCGGACGTAGGTGCTAGACGAGGGCTCCCATTTTAGATTGAGTTTTAAAATCACCGAGTAGACGCGGTGAGGGCTGGCAACCGCTGCCAAACCTTTTTCCGAAATTGTGCCAGCTGAGTGACAAGAAAACATGATCTAAAGGAGAGTCCAGGAATAGCACCCTCGAGGGTGGGCTTCATGCCCCTCTAATTGATTCAACGTCACCGTCCACCATTTCAAAATCCGACATATCCATCCGCCATGACAGCGGCGTTGAATCAATGAGGGGGGCACGGGAGAGGCTCGCGGCAACCACCTCTCCCCTTGTAGCCGCGATAGGCACGCAAAAAAATTTTGCTAGAGTGCCAACCACCCACCTCATGCCTAGAGACAAGGGCTCGCCATTAGATCAACTTCGAAATCGCTGAACAGACGCGCTGTAGAATGGCAACCGCTGCCAAGTCTCTTCCGTAGTTGCGTCGGTCGAGTGATCGAAGAAGGTGATCTAAGAGAGGGTCCAAGCGTGTAGGCATTCGTTGGGGGATTCGCGCCGATGGCATAAATTTATGCAATACCCGAGCAACACCGGACGGAGGTGCTAGACGAGGGCTCCCGTTTTAGATCGAGTTTTAAAATCACCGAGTAGACGCGGTGAGGGCTGGCAACCGCTGCCAAACCTTTTTCCGAAATTGCGCCAGCTGAGTGACAAGAAAACATGATCTAAAGGAGAGTCCAGGAATAGCACCCTCGAGGGTGGGCTTCATGCCCCTCTAATTTATTCAACGTCGCCGTCCACCGTTTCAAAATCCGACATATCCATCCGCCATGACAGCGGCGTTGAATCAATGAGGGGGGCACGGGAGAGGCTCGCGGCAACCACCTCTCCCCTTGTAGCCGCGATAGGCACGCAAAAAAATTTTGCTAGAGCGCCAACCACCCACCTCATGCCTAGAGACAAGGGCTCGCCATTAGATCAACTTCAAAATCGCTGAACAGACGCGCTGTAGAATGGCAACCGCTGCCAAGTCTCTTCCGTAGTTGCGTCGGTCGAGTGATCGAAGAAGGTGATCTAAGAGAGGGTCCAAGCGTGTAGGCATTCGTTGGGGGATTCACGCCAATGGCATAAATTTATGAAATACCTGAGCAACACCGGACGGAGGTGCTAGACGAGGTCTCCCGTTTTAGATCGAGTTTTAAAATCACCAAGTAGACGCGGTGAGGGCTGGCAACCGCTGCCAAACCTTTTTCCGAAATTGCGCCAGCTGAGTGACAAGAAAACATGATCTAAAGGAGAGCCCAGGAATAGCACCCTCGAGGGTGGGCTTCATGCCCCTCTAATTGATTCAACGTCGGCGTCCACCGTTTCAAAATCCGACATATCCATTCGCCCTGACAGCGGCGTTGAATCAATGAGGGGGGCACGGGAGAGGCTCGCGGCAACCACCTCTCCCGTTGTAGCCGCGATAGGCATGCAAAAAATTTTGCTAGAGTACCAAGCACCCACCTCATGGCTAGAGACAAGGGCTCGCCATTAGATCAACTTCGAAATCGCTGAACAGACGCGCTGTAGAATGGCAACCGTTGCCAAGTCTCTTCCGTAGTTGCGTCGGTCGAGTGATCGAAGAAGGTGATCTAAGAGAGGGTCCAAGCGTAGGCATTCGTTGGGGGATTCGCGCCGATGGCATAAATTTATGCAATACCCGAGCAACACCAGACGGAGGTGCTAGACGAGGGCTCTCCTTTTAGATCCAATTTTAAAATCACCAAGTAGATGCGGTGAGGGCTGGCAACCGCTGGCCAAACCTTTTTCCGAAATTGCGCCAGCTGAGTGACAAGAAAACATGATCTAAAGGAGAGTCCAGGAATAGCACCCTCGAGGGTGGGCTTCATGCCCCTCTAATTGATTCAACGTCGGCGTCCACCGTTTCAAAATCCGACATATCCATCCGCCCTGACAGCGGCGTTGAATCGATGAGGGGGACACGGGAGAGGCTCGCGGCAACCACCTCTCCCATTGTAGCCACGATAGGCACGCAAAAAATTTTGCTAGAGCGCCAACCACCCACCTCATGGCTAGAGACAAGGGCTCGCCATTAGATCAACTTCGAAATTGCTGAACAGACGCGCTGTAGAATGGCAACCGCTGCCAAGTCTCTTCCGTAGTTGCGTCGGTCGAGTGATCGAAGAAGGTGATCTAAGAGAGGGTCCAAGCGTAGGCATTCGTTGGGGGATTCGCACCGTTGGCATAATTTTACGCAATACCCGAGCAACACCGGACGGAGGTGCTAGGCGAGGGCTCCCGTTTTAGATCGAGTTTTAAAATCACCAAGTAGATGCGGTGAGGGATGGCAACCGCTGCCAAACCTTTTTCCGAAATTGCGCCAGCTGAGTGACAAGAAAACATGATCTAAAAGGAGAGTTGAGGAATAGCACATCCAGGGTGGGCTTCATGCCCCTCTAATTGATTCAACGTCGGCGTCCACCGTTTCAAAATCCGACATATCCATCCGCCTTGACACTGGCGTTGAATCAATGAGAGGGGCATGGGAGAGGCTCGCGGCAACCACCTCTCCTATATAAGCTATTAGTGCGAGGCTCGCTCTACATTAGACATTAGCAAACACACCGACATCCACCTTAAAAATCCAAATCCTTTAAAATTCCTACCAAACAGCCATTCACGACCCAATTTTTTATGAGGTCGGCAGAGGAGCAAAAGATTGTCATCGGTTAGGAGATGTGAGTTCATGGAGCCGAGGGACTGAAATGGTCATCGAGCTCATCCGATCAACTGGATGAATTTCACCTTGAAGGGGCCCAATCCAAAAGTTTCGAAGGTCATCTCCTGGAACAAGGCCCATCTTACATGCAAACTCTGCTACTGCGCAAACATAGGTTGCAATTAAAGAGAAATTGTGAGGCCGTCACAATGGCCCGAGGCCAATGGCTCCGACTAAGTCAATTTTCTCTTGCAATCACCATGCCGCCATTCATAGAGAGATCTCCCCATCCACTTGTGACGCGACGCACAGTCCAAGTGCTAGACGCGAGCTCGCCCTTGAAAGAAAGACCACTTTCCAAGACATCCCCCAAGACATCCCCCATTCACTTGTGACGCGACGCACAACCCAAGTGCTAGACGCGAGCTCGCCCTTGAAAGAAAGACCACTTTCCAAGACATCCCCCGATGACACATTGGAACGACAACCGCTGTCGAACCATTCCCAATGTTGTGCCGATCGAGTTGGCACAGAGGCGACCTTAGGGAGCTCCCGCGTAGCAATCGGGATGTGCTTTCATACCCATCTCTCACAAAAACCAATCTTAGCTGTGAACAGATTTCGCCACAATGAAACCATTGGAATGACGACCGCTGTCGAACAACTCCCGAATTTGTGCCCCGATGGAGTGAGAAAGAATAGCAACTTTGGGGAGCCGCGCATCGCAAACGGGCTGGCTGCTACTTCATTCCGCTCCTATATATAGATCCGATGTCGTTGATTTCATTTGGAATCCGAGGCTGCATTCGTCCTTGCTCACACAAGAAATGGCTCTTCTCATCGAATGGCCACGGGGAGCTTCTGATCACAAAGGCTCCCTTGTCACTCGTGACGCGCAGCCCAACTGCTTTCCGAAATTGCGCCAGCTTGAGTGAAAAGAAAACATGATCTAAAGGAGAGTCGAGGAATAGCACCTCGAGGGTGGGCTTCATGCCCCTCCAATTGATTCAACGTCGGCGTCCACCGTTTCAAAATCCGACATTTCCATCCGCCTCGACACCGCCGTTGAATCAATGAGAGGGGCACGGGAGAGGTTCGCGGCAACAACCTCTCCTATATAAGCTATTAGTGTGAGGCTCGCTCTGCATTAGAAATTAGCGAACATGCCGACATCCGCCATAAAAATCCAAATCGTTGAAAATTCTGACCAAACAGCCATCCACGACCCAATTTATTATGAGGTCGTCTAAGGAGCAAAAGATTTTCGTCGGTTAGGAGATGTGAATTCATGGAGCCAAGGGACTAAAATGGTCATCGAGCTCATCCGATCAACTGGATGAATTTCACCTTGAAGGGGCCCAATCCAAAAGTTCCGGAGGTCATCTCCTGGAACTCACAAGAACAAGGACCATCTTACTTGCAAACTCTGCTACTGCGCAAACATAGGTTGCAATTAAAGAGAAATTGCCAGGCCATCACAGTGGCCCGAGGCCAATGCTCCGACTAAGTCAATTTTCTCTTGCAATCACCATGCCGCCATTCACAGAGAGATCTCCCCATTCACTTGCGACGTGACGCACAATCCAAGTGATAGACGCGAGCTCGCCCTTGAAAGGCCAGGCCACTTTCCAAGACATCCCCCGATGACACATTGGAACGACAACCGCTGTCGAACCATTCCCAATGTTGTGCCGATCGAGTTGGCACAGAGGCGGCCTTAGGGAGCTCCCGCGTAGCAATCGGGATGTGCTTTCGTACCCATCTCTCACAAAAACCAATCTTAGCTGTGAACAAATTTAGAATCCAAGGCTCGTATCCATCGATATCGTCGGCACTGGGTCTATATATTCAAAGGCCACGGAGAGGTTCCGATAAGAGAAGCTCCCCTGCTCGCTCGTACAAACATCCCAAATGCTAGACACAAGCTCCCGCCCTTAGCATCGCTCTCCGGATCGCCGCAATGACACATTGGAACGACAACCGCTGTCGAACAACTCCCAAATTTGTGCCGATGGAGTGA
Organism: Cupressus sempervirens; assembly: GCA_028749045.1. NCBI lineage: Eukaryota > Viridiplantae > Streptophyta > Pinopsida > Cupressales > Cupressaceae > Cupressus > Cupressus sempervirens. The sequence goes on along the minus strand of CM053784.1, from coordinate 567,763,506 downwards.
GAAAGACGAGCAACTTTGGGGAGCCACGCATGGCAAACGGGCTGCTGCTTCATTCCACTCTTATATATAGATCCGATGTCGTTGATTTCGTTTGGAATCCGAGGCTGCATTCGTCCTTGCTCACACAAGCAATGGCTCTTGTCACCCGTGATGCGCAGCCCAACTGCTAGACGACGGCTCGCCCTTCAGATCGCTGCCCAGGCAACCACCACAACGGCACCATTGGAACGACAACCGCTGCCGAACCATTCCAAAATTTTTTTGCCAAAGAAGTTGTTGCAAAGAGAACGACTCTGGGGAGAGAGCCCTCACATAGCAAAGTCGGGATGGCTTCACGGCAGCTGGATGGGATTTGAATTCATGGAGCCAAGGGAGTGAAATGGTCATCGAGCTCATCCGATCAACTGGATGAATTTCACCTTGAAGGGGCCCAATCCAAAAGTTCCGGAGGTCATCTCCTGGAACTGTCAAGAACAAAGGCCAATCTTACATGCAAACTCTGCTACTGCGCAAACATAGGTTGCAATTATAGAGAAATTGCAAGGCCGTCACAATGGCCCGAGGCCAATGCTCCGACTACTAAGTCAATTTTCTCTTGCAATCACCATGCCGCCGTTCACAAAGAGATCTCCCCATTCACTTGTGACGACGCACAATCCAAGTGCTAGACGCGATCTCGCCCTTGAAAGGCCACGTTCCAAGACATCCCGATGACACATTGGAATGACAACCGCTGTCGAACCATTCCCAATGTTGTGCCGATCGAGTTGGCACAGAGGCGATCTTAGGGAACTCCCGCGAATCGATCGGGAAGTGCTTTCGTACCCATCTCTCACAAAAACCAATGTTAGCTGAACAATTTTAGAATCCAAGGCTCGTATCCATCCATATCGTCGGCACTGGGTCTATATTCAAAGGCCACGGAGAGGTTCCGATAAGAGAAGCTCCCCTGCTCTCTTGCACAAACATCCCCAAATGCTAGACGCAAGCTCCCGCCCTTAGCATCGCTCTCCAGATCACCGCAATGACACATTGGAACGACAACCGCTGTCGAACAACTCCCGAATTTGTGCCGATGGAGTGAGAAAGAAGAGCCAGATCGGGTCGACGAAAATGGCTAAGCCAGATCGGGTCGGCCAACATGGCTCGGCCACCATTTTTCGCCGAGAGCTTTCGATATTAAAGCTCCCATGTAGCAGCGATAAGTACACCACGACAAAATTGCTAGAGTGTCGAGCACCCATAGCAAATTGCCATTATACCAAGCAACGCCGGAGTGCTAGACAAGGGCTCACGTTTAGATCAAGTTTTAAAATCACCAAAAAGACACGCCATGGATCGGCAACCGCTGCCTCACCTTTTCCAAAATTGAGTCATCGGTAAACATGATCTAAAGGAGAGCCGAGGAAAAGCACTGAGATCGCTTCATGCCCCTTTCATTCATTCAACATCAGCATAAACCGTTTGAAAACCCAACAATCCGATCCGCCTAGACACCAATGTTGTATCAATGAAAGGCGCATGGGAGAGGCTCGTGGCAACAACCTCTCCTATATAAGCTATTAGTGCGAGGCTCGCTCTACATTAGAAATCTATGACAGCGCGGACAAAATCCTTAAAAATCCAATTCAATGAAAAATGTGACCAAACAGCCATCCACGACACCGTTTTTGGGGCTCGCCCAGATCGGCTCGGCCAGAATGGCTCGCCCAGATCGGCTCGGCCAGCATGGCTCGGCCAGATCGGCTCGGCCAGTATGGCTCGGCCAGATCGGCTCGGCCAGCATGGTGACTTGCTGACTCAGTGAGAGTACTTCGAACTGTCAAGAACAAAGGCCAATCTAACATGCAAACTCTGCTACTGCGCAAACATAGGTTGCAATTATAGAGAAATTGCAAGGCCGTCACAATGGCTCGAGGCCAACGCTCCGACTACTAAGTCAATTTTCTCTTGCAATCGCCATGCCGCCGTTCACAAAGAGATCTCCCCATTCACTTGTGACGACGCACAATTCAAGTGCTAGACGCGAGCTCGCCCTTGAAAGGCCGCGTTCCAAGACATCCCGATGACACATTGGAACGACAACCGCTGTCGAACCATTCCCAATGTTGTGCCGATCGAGTTGGCACAGAGGCGATCTTAGGGAACTCCCGCGTATCGATCGGGAAGTGCTTTCGTACCCATCTCTCACAAAAACCAATGTTAGCTGAACAATTTTATAATCCAAGGCTCGTATCCATCGATATCGTCGGCACTGGGTCTATATTCAAAGGCCACGGAGAGGTTCCGATAAGAGAAGCTCCCCTGCTCGCTTGCACAAACATCCCCAAATGCTAGACGCAAGCTCTCGCACTTAGCATCGCTCTCCAGATCACCGCAATGACACATTGGAACGACAACTGCTGTCGAACAACTCCCGAATTTGTGCCGATGGAGTGAGAAACGAGAGCCAGATCGGGTTGACAAAAATGGCTAAGCCAGATCGGGTCGGCCAGCATGGCTCGACCACCATTTTTCGCCAAGAGCTTTCGATATTAAAGCTCCCATGTAGCCGCGATAAGTACACCATGACAAATTGCTAGAGCGTCGAGCACCCATAGCAAATTTCCATTATACCAAGAAACGCCGGAGTGCTAGACAAGGGCTCACGTTTAGATCAAGTTTTAAAACCACCAAAAACACACGCCATGGATCGGCAACCGCTGCCTCACCTTTTCCAAAATTGAGTCATCGGAAAACATGATCTAAAGGAGAGTTGAGGAAAAACACTGAGATCGCTTCATGCCCCTTTCATTCATTCAATATCGGCATACACCGTTTGAAAACCCAACAATCCGATCCGCCTAGACACCAATGTTGAATGAATGAAAGGGGCACGGGAGAGGCTCGCGGCAACAACCTCTCCTATATAAGCTATTAGTGCGAGGCTCGCTCTGCATTAGAAATCTGCGACAGCACGGACAACTCCCTTAAAAATCCAATTCAATGAAAAATGTGACCAAACAGCCATCAACAACACCGTTTTTGGAGCTCGCCCAGATCGGCTCGGCCAGAATGGCTCGCCCAGATCGGCTCAGCCAGATCGGGTCGGCCAGCATGGTGACTTGCTGACTCGGTGAGAGTACTTCGAACTGTCAAGAACAAAGGCCAATCTAACATGCAAACTCTGCTACTGCGCAAACATAGGTTGCAATTATAGAGAAATTGCAAGGGCGTCACAATGGCCCGAGGCCAATGCTCTGACTACTAAGTCAATTTTCTCTTGCAATCGCCATGCTGCCATTCACAGAGAGATCTCCCCATTCACTTGTGATGACGCACAATTCAAGTGCTAGACGCGAGCTAGCCCTTGAAAGGCCGCGTTCCAAGACATCCCGATGACACATTGGAACGACAACCGCTGTCGAACCATTCCCAATGTTGTGCCGATCGAGTTGGCACAGAGGAGATCTTAGGGAACTCCCGCGTATCGATCGGGAAGTGCTTTCGTACCCATCTCTCACAAAAACCAATGTTAGCTGAACAATTTTATAATCCAAGGCTCGTATCCATCGATATCGTTAGCACTGGGTCTATATTCAAAGGCCACGGAGAGGTTCCGATAAAAGAAGCTCCCCTGCTCGCTTGCACAAACATCCCCAAATGCTAGATGCAAGCTCCCGCACTTAGCATCGCTCTCCAGATCACCGCAATGACACATTGGAACGACAACCGCTGTCGAACAACTCCCGAATTTGTGCCGATGGAGTGAGAAACGAGAGCCAGATCGGGTCGATGAAAACGGCTAAGCCAGATCGGGTCGGCCAGCATGGCTCAGCCACCACTTTTCGTCGAGAGCTTTCGATATTAAAGCTCCCATGTAGCCGCGATAAGTACACCATTACAAATTGCTAGAGCGCCGAGCACCCATAGCAAATTGCCATTATACCAAGCAACGCCGGAGTGCTAGACAAGGGCTCATGTTTAGATCAAGTTTTAAAACCACCAAAAACACACGCCATGGACAAGGGCTCCCGCACTTAGCATCGCTCTCCAGATCACCGCAATGACACATTGGAACGACAACCGCTGTCGAACAACTCCCGAATTTGTGCCGATAGAGTGAGAAACGAGAGCCAGATCGGGTCGACAAAAATGGCTAAGCCAGATCGGGTCGGCCAGCATGGCTCGGCCACCATTTTTCGCCGAGAGCTTTCGATATTAAAGCTCCCATGTAGCCGCGATAAGTACACCATGACAAATTGCTAGAGCGCCGAGCACCCATAGCAAATTGCCATTATACCAAGCAACGCCGGAGTGCTAGACAAGGGCTCACGTTTAGATCAAGTTTTAAAACCACCAAAAACACACGCCATGGATCGGCAACCGCGGCCTCACCTTTTCCAAAATTGAGTCATCGAAAAACATGATCTAAAGGAGAGCCGAGATAAAGCACTGAGATCGCTTCATGCCCCTTTCATTCATTCAACATCGGCATACACCGTTTGAAAACCCAACAATCCGATCCGCCTAGACACCAATGTTGAATGAATGAAAGGGGCACGGGAGAGGCTCGCGGCAACAACCTCTCCTATATAAGCTATTAGTGCGAGGCTCGCTCTGCATTAGAAATCTGCGACAGCGCGGACAACTCCCTTAAAAATCCAATTCAATGAAAAATGTGACCAAACAGCCATCCACGACACCGTTTTTGGAGCTCGCCCAGATCGGCTCGGCCAGAATGGCTCGCCCAGATCGGCTCGGCCAGCATGGCTCGCCCAGATCTGCTCGGCCAGCTTGGCTCGGCTAGCATGGCTCGCCCAGATCGGCTCGGCCAGATCGGGTCGGCCAGCATGGTGACTTGGTGACTCGGTGAGAGTACTTGGAACCGTCAAGAACAAAGGCCAATCTTACATGCAAACTCTGCTACTGCGCAAACATAGGTTGCAATTATAGAGAAATTGCAAGGCCGTCACAATGGCTCGAGGCCAATGCTCCGACTACTAAGTCAATTTTCTCTTGCAATCGCCATGCCGCCGTTCACAAAGAGATCTCCCCATTCACTTGTGACGACGCACAATCCAAGTGCTAGACGCGAGCTCGCCCTTGAAAGGCCGCATTCCAAGACATCCCGATGACACATTGGAACGACAACTGCTGTCGAACCAATCCCAATGTTGTGCCGATCGAGATGGCACAGACGCGACCAAACAGCCATCCACGACACCATTTTTGGAGCTCGGCCAGATCGGCTCGGCCAGAACGGCTAGCCCAGATCGGCTCGGCCAGCATGGCTCGGCCAGAATGGCTCGGCCAGCATGGCTCGGCAAGAATGGCTCGCCCAGATCGGCTCGGCCAGAACGGCTCGGCCAGCATGGCTCGGCCAGAACAGCTCACCCAGATCGGCTCGACCATCATGGCTCGGCCAGAACAGCTCGGCCAGCATGGCCCGGCCAGCATGGCTCAGCCAGAACGGGTCGCAAAGATCGGCTCGCCCAGAACGGGTCGCCCAGATCGGCTCGGCCAGAATGGCTCGCCCAGATCGGCTCGGCCAGCATGGCTTGCCCAGAACGGCTCGGCCAGATCGGGTCGGCCAGAATGGCTCACCCAGATTGGCTCAGCCAGCATGGCTCGGCCAGAACAGCTCGGCCAGATCAGGACGGTGACTTGATGAATGCACTTAGAGAGTCGGCTTAGCGGGGTGACTTGATGAAAGGACTTAAAGAGTCGACTTGGCAGGGTGACTCGATGAACGAACTTAGAGGGTCAACTTTGCGGGGTGACTCGATGAACGGACCTAAAGAGTTGACTTGGTGAGAGTACTCGGTGGGGTGACCTGATGAACAGACTTAGAGAGTCGACTTGGTGAGAGTCCTTGGTGGGCCGACCTGGTTGGGTGACTTCGTGAACTGACTTAAAGAGTCGACTTGGTGGGAGTACTTGGTGGGGTTTGACTTGATGAACGGACTTCAAGGGTGGACTTGGCGAGGTGACTTGATGAACGGTCCTAAAGAGTTGACTTGGTGAGAGTACTTGGTGTGGTGACTTGATGAAAAGACTTAAAGAGTCGAATTGGTGAGAGTACTTGGTGGGGTGACTTGATGAACGCACTTGAAGGGTCGACCTGGTGGGGTGACTTTATGAACGGACCTAAAGAGTTGACGTGGTGAGAGTGCTTGGTGGGGTGACTTGATGAACATAGTTAAAGAGTCGACTTGGTGAGAGTAGTTGGTCGGGTGACTTGATGAACGCACTCGAAGAATCGACTTGGTTAGAGTACTTGGTGGGGTGACTTGATGAACGGACTTAAAGATTCGACTTGGTGGGCCGACCTGGCGGGGTGACTTGATGAACGGACTTAGAGAGTCGACTTGGTGAGAGTACTTGGTGACTTGGTGGGCCGACCTGGCCGGGTGACTTGATGAACAAACTTAAAGAGTCGACTTGGCGAGAGTACTCGGTGGGCTGACCTGGTCACGTGACTTGATGAACGGACTTAAAGATTTGACTTGGTGGGCCGACCTGGCGGGGTGACTTGATGAACGGACTTAGAGAGTCGACTTGGTGGGTCGAGCTAGCGGGGTGACTTGGTGAGAGTAGTTGGTGGGCTGACCTGGCAGGGTGACTTGATGAACGAACTTAGAGAGTCGACTTTGTGAGAGTACTTGGTGGGTCGAACTGGCGGGGTGACTTGATGAACGAACTTAAAGAGTCGACCTGGTGAGAGAACTTGGTGGGCCGAGCTGGCGGGGTGAATTGATGAACGAACCTAAAGAGTCGACTTTGTGAGAGTACGTGGTGGGCCGACCTGGCGGGGTGAGTTGATGACCGAACTTAAAGGGTCGACTTGGTGAGAGTACTTGGTGGGCCGACCTGGCGGGGCGACTTGATGAACGAACTTAAAGAGTCGACTTGGTGAGAGTACTCGGTGGGGTGACCTGATGAACAAACCTAAAGAGTCGACCTGGTGAGAGTACTTGGTGGGCCGACCTGGCGGGGTGACTTGGTGAGCAAACTTAAAGAGTCGACTTGGTGAGAGTAGTTGGTGGGCTGACCTGGTGGGGTGACTTGATGAACGAACTTAAAGAGTCGACCTGGTGGGCCGACTTGGCAGAGTGACTTCATGAACGAACTTAAAGAGTCCACTTGGTGGGCCAACCTGGCGGGGTGACTTGATGAACGAACTTAAAGAGTCGACTCGGTGAGAGTAATTTGTGGGCTGACCTGGCGGGGTGACTTGATGAATGAACTTAAAGAGTCGACTTGGTGGGGTGACTTGATGAACCCACTTGAAGGGTCGACTTGGTGGGGTGACTCTATGAACGGACCTAAAGAGTTGACTTGGTGAGAGTACTTGGTGGGGTGACTCGACGAAAGGACTTAAAGGGTCGACTTGGTGAGAGTACTTGGTGGCTCAACTTTATGAGCAGACTTAAAGAGTCCACTTGGTGAGAGTGGGCCTAACGGGGCGAGTTGGTGGGGCGACTTGGCGAGCGGTATTAGAGAGCCGACGTGGTGAGGCGACTCGGCGAGTTGGTTCGTTGAGATGACATGGTGAGCTGACTTGGCGAGTCGACCTGGCGAGCGAACCTAAAGAGTCGACTTGGCAACGTACTCGAGTCGACTTGGTGAGGCGACCTGGCGAGCGGGCTCAAAGAGTCAACATGGTGAGGCGACTCATTGAGTCAACATGGTGAGGCGACTCATGGTGAGGAGCTATCCTTGAGGCGACTTGGTGGGCCTACTTGAATAGTCGACTTGGTGAGCCGACCTGACGAGCTGACACGGTGAGCGGGCTTAAAGAGGCGACGACTTGGTGGGGTAACTCGGCAAGCCAACTTATCGAGGCGAGATGGTGAGTCGACTTGGTGAGCTGACTTGGTGAGCGCACTTAAAGAGTCAACTTCGTGAGGCGACTCGGCGAGTTAGCCCGCTGATGCGACTTGGGCGGGCCGACCTGGCGAACAAACTTAAAGGGGCGACTTGGGCGGGCTGACCTGGTGAGCGAACTTAAAGACTTGACTTGGCAATGTACTTGAACAACCGACTTGGTGAGCTGACATGGTGAGTGGGCTTAGAGAAGCAACTCGGCGGGGCGACTTGATGAGCGGACTTAAAGGGTCGACTTGGTGGGGTGACTCGATGAACGGACCTAAAGAGTTGACTTGGTGAGAGTACTTGGCGGGGTGAACTGATGAACGGACTTAAAGAGTCGACTTGGTGGGAGTACTTGGTGGGCCGACTTGATGAACGGACTTATAGAGTCGACTTGGTGAGAGTAGTTGTTCTGGTGACTTGATGAACGCACTTAGAGAGTCGGCTTGGCGGGGTGACTTGATGAAAGGACTTAAAGAGTCGACTTGGCGGGGTGACTCGATGAACGAACTTAGAGGGTCGACTTTGCAGGGTGACTCGATGAACGGACCTAAAGAGTTGACTTGGTGAGAGTACTCGGTGGGGTGACTTGATGAACAGACTTAGAGAGTCGACTTGGTGAGAGTCCTTGGTGGGCCGACCTGGTTGGGTGACTTCGTGAACTGACTTAAAGAGTCGACTTGGTGGGAGTACTTGGTGGGGTTTGACTTGATGAACGGACTTCAAGGGTCAACTTGGCGAGGTGACTTGATGAACGGTCCTAAAGAGTTGACTTGGTGAGAGTACTTGGTGTGGTGACTTGATGAAAAGACTTAAAGAGTTGAATTGGTGAGAGTACTTGGTGGGGTGACTTGATGAACGCACTTGAAGGGTCGACTTGGTGGGGTGACTTTATGAACGGACCTAAAGAGTTGACGTGGTGAGAGTTCTTGGTGGGGTGACTTGATGAACATAGTTAAAGAGTCGACTTGGTGAGAGTAGTTGGTCGGGTGACTTGATGAACGCACTCGAAGAATCGACTTGGTTAGACTACTTGGTTGGGTGACTTGATGAACGGACTTAAAGATTCGACTTGGTGGGCCGACCTGGCAGGGTGACTTGATGAACGGACTTAGAGAGTCGACTTGGTGAGAGTACTTGGTGACTTGGTGGGCCGACCTGGCCAGGTGACTTGATGAACAAACTTAAAGAGTCGACTTGGCGAGAGTACTCGGTGGGCTGACCTGGTCACGTGACTTGATGAACGGACTTAAAGATTCGACTTGGTGGGCCGACCTGGCGGGGTGACTTGATGAACGGACTTAGAGAGTCGACTTGGTGGGAGTACTTGGTGGACCGACCTGGCGGGGTGAGTTGATGACCAAACTTAAAGGGTCGACTTGGTGAGAGTACTTGGTGGGCCGACTTGGCGGGGCGACTTGATGAACGAACTTAAAGAGTCGACTTGGTGAGAGTACTCGGTGGGGTGACCTGATGAACAAACCTAAAGAGTCGACCTGGTGAGAGTACTTGGTGGGCCGACCTGGCGGGGTGACTTGGTGAGCAAACTTAAAGAGTCGACTTGGTGAGAGTAGTTGGTGGGCTGACCTGGCGGGGTGACTTGATGAACAAACTTAAAGAGTCGACCTGGTGGGCCGACTTGGCAGAGTGACTTCATGAACGAACTTAAAGAGTCCACTTGGTGGGCCGACCTGGCGGGGTGACTTGATGAACGAACTTAAAGAGTCGACTCGGTGAGAGTAATTTGTGGGCTGACCTGGCGGGGTGACTTGATGAATGAACTTAAAGAGTCGACTTGGTGGGGTGACTTGATGAACCCACTTGAAGGGTCGACTTGGTGGGGTGACTCTATGAACGGACCTAAAGAGTTGACTTGGTGAGAGTACTTGGTGGGGTGACTCGACGAAAGGACTTAAAGAGTAGACTTGGTGAGAGTACTTGGTGGCTCGACTTTATGAGCAGACTTAAAGAGTCCACTTGGTGAGAGTGGGCCTAATGGGGCAAGTTGGTGGGGCGACTTGGCGAGCGGTATTAGAGAGCCGACGTGGTGAGGCGACTCGGCGAGTTGGTTCGTTGAGATGACATGGTGAGCTGACTTGGCGAGTCGACCTGGCGAGCGAACTTAAAGAGTCGACTTGGCAACGTACTCGAGTCGACTTGGTGAGGCGACCTGGCGAGCGGGCTCAAAGAGTCACCATGGTGAGGTGACTCATTGAGTCAACATGGTGAGGCGACTCATGGTGAGGAGCTATCCTTGAGGCGACTTGGTGGGCCTACTTGATTAGTCGACTTGGTGAGCCGACCTGACGAGCTGACACGGTGAGCGGGCTTAAAGAGGCGATGACTTGGTGGGGTAACTCGGCAAGCCAACTTATCGAGGCGAGATGGTGAGTCGACTTGGTGAGCTGACTTGGTGAGCGCACTTAAAGAGTCAACTTGGTGAGGTGACTCGGCGAGTTAGCCCGCTGATGCAACTTGGGCGGGCCGACCTGGCGAACGAACTTAAAGAGGCGACTTGGGCGGGCTGACCTGGTGAGCGAACTTAAAGAGTTGACTTGGCAACGTACTTGAACAACCGACTTGGTGAGCTGACATGGTGAGTGGGCTTAGAGAAGCAACTCGGCGGGGCGACTTGATGAACGGACTTAAAGGGTCGACTTGGCGGGGTGACTCGATGAACGGACCTAAAGAGTTGACTTGGTGAGAGTAATTGGCGGGGTGAACTGATGAACGGACTTAAAGAGTCGACTTGGTGGGAGTACTTGGTGGGCCGACTTGATGAACGGACTTATAGAGTCGACTTGGTGAGAGTAGTTGTTCTCGTGACTTGATGAACGCACTTAGAGAGTCGGCTTGGCGGGGTGACTTGACGAAAGGACTTAAAGAGTCGACTTGGCGGGGTGACTCGATGAACGAACTTAGAGGGTCAACTTTGCGGGGTGACTCGATGAACGGACCTAAAGAGTTGACTTGGTGAGAGTACTCGGTGGGGTGACCTGATGAACAGACTTAGAGAGTCGACTTGGTGAGAGTCCTTGGTGGGCCGACCTGGTTGGGTGACTTTGTGAACTGACTTAAAGAGTCGACTTGGTGGGAGTACTTGGTGGGGTTTGACTTGATGAACAGACTTCAAGGGTCGACTTGGCGAGGTGACTTGATGAACGGTCCTAAAGAGTTGACTTGGTGAGAGTACTTGGTGTGGTGACTTGATGAAAAGACTTAAAGAGTCGAATTGGTGAGAGTACTTGGTGGGGTGACTTGATGAACGCACTTGAAGGGTCAACCTGGTGGGGTGACTTTATGAACGGACATAAAGAGTTGACGTGGTGAGAGTGCTTGGTGGGGTGACTTGATGAACATAGTTAAAGAGTCGACTTGGTGAGAGTAGTTGGTCGGGTGACTTGATGAACACACTCGAAGAATCGACTTGGTTAGAGTACTTGGTGGGGTGACTTGATGAACGGACTTAAAGATTCAACTTGGTGGGCCGACCTGGCGGGGTGACTTGATGAACGGACTTAGAGAGTCGACTTGGTGAGAGTAGTTGTTCTGGTGACTTGATGAACGCACTTAGAGGGTCAACTTTGCGGGGTGACTCGATGAACAGACCTAAAGAGTTCACTTGGTGAGAGTACTCGGTGGGGTGACCTGATGAACAGACTTAGAGAGTCGACTTGGTGAGAGTCCTTGGTGGGCCGACCTGGTTGGGTGACTTCGTGAACTGACTTAAAGAGTCGACTTGGTGGGAGTACTTGGTGGGGTTTGACTTGATGAACGGACTTCAAGGGTCGACTTGGCGAGGTGACTTGATGAACGGTCCTAAAGAGTTGACTTGGTGAGAGTACTTGGTGTGGTGACTTGATGAAAAGACTTAAAGAGTCAAATTGGTGAGAGTACTTGGTGGGGTGACTTGATGAACGCACTTGAAGGGTCAACCTGGTGGGGTGACTTTATGAACGGACCTAAAGAGTTGACATGGTGAGAGTGCTTGGTGGTGTGACTTGATGAACATAGTTAAAGAGTCGACTTGGTGAGAGTAGTTGGTCGGGTGACTTGATGAACGCACTCGAAGAATCGACTTGGTTAGAGTACTTGGTGGGGTGACTTGATGAACGGACTTAAAGATTCGACTTGGTGGGCCGACCTGGCGGGGTGACTTGATGAACGGACTTAGAGAGTCGACTTGGTGAGAGTACTTGGTGACTTGGTGGGCCGACCTGGCCGGGTGACTTGATAAACAAACTTAAAGAGTCGACTTGGCGAGAGTACTCGGTGGGCTGACCTGGTCACGTGACTTGATGAACGGACTTAAAGATTCGACTTGGTGGGCTGACCTGGCGGGGTGACTTGATGAACGGACTTAGAGAGTCGACTTGGTGGGTCGAGCTAGCGGGGTGACTTGGTGAGAGTAGTTGGTGGGCTGACCTGGCAGGGTGACTTGATGAACGAACTTAGAGAGTCGACTTTGTGAGAGTACTTGGTGGGTCGAACTAGCGGGGTGACTTGATGAACAAACTTAAAGAGTCAACCTGGTGAGAGAACTTGGTGGGCCGAGCTGGCGGGGTGAATTGATGAACGAAACTAAAGAGTCGACTTTGTGAGAGTACGTGGTGGGCCGACCTGGCGGGGTGAGTTGATGACCGAACTTAAAGGGTCGACTTGGTGAGAGTACTTGGTGGGCCGACCTGGCGGGGCGACATGATGAACGAACTTAAAGAGTCGACTTGGTGAGAGTACTCGGTGGGGTGACCTGATGAACAAACCTTAAGAGTCGACCTGGTGAGAGTACTTGGTGGGCCGACCTGGCGGGGTGACTTGGTGAGCAAACTTAAAGAGTCGACTTGGTGAGAGTATTTGGTGGGCTGACCTGGCGGGGTGACTTGATGAACGAACTTAAAGAGTCGACCTGGTGGGCCGACTTAGCAGAGTGACTTCATGAATGAACTTAAAGAGTCCACTTGGTGGGCCGACCTCGCGGGGTGACTTGATGAACGAACTTAAAGAGTCGACTCGGTGAGAGTAATTTGTGGGCTGACCTGGCGGGGTGACTTGATGAATGAACTTAAAGAGTCAACTTGGTGGGGTGACTTGATGAACCCACTTGAAGGGTCGATTGGTGGGGTGACTCTATGAACGGACCTAAAGAGTTGACTTGGTGAGAGTACTTGGTGGGGTGACTCGACGAAAGGACTTAAAGAGTCGACTTGGTGAGAGTACTTGGTGGCTCGACTTTATGAGCAGACTTAAAGAGTCCACTTGGTGAGAGTGGGCCTAACGGGGCGATGTGGTGAGTGGGCCTAATGGGGCGAGTTGGTGGGGCGACTTGGCGAGCGGTATTAGAGAGCCGACATGGTGAGGCGACTCGGCGAGTTGGTTCGTTGAGATGACATGGTGAGCTGACTTGGCGAGTCGACCTGGCGAGCGAACTTAAAGAGTCGACTTGGCAACGTACTCGAGTCGACTTGGTGAGGCGACCTGGCGAGCGGGCTCAAAGAGTCAACATGGTGAGGTGACTCATTGAGTCAACATGGTGAGGCGACTCATGGTGAGGAGCTATCCTTGAGGCAACTTGGTGGGCCTACTTGATTAGTCGACTTGGTGAGCCGACCTGACGAGCTGACACGGTGAGCGGGCTTAAAGAGGCGACAACTTGGTGGGGTAACTCGGCAAGCCAACTTATCGAGGCGAGATGGTGAGTCGACTTGGTGAGCTGACTTGGTGAGCGCACTTAAAGAGTCAACTTCGTGAGGTGACTCGGCGAGTTAGCCCGCTGATGCGACTTGGGCGGGCTGACCTGGCGAACGAACTTAAAGAGGCGACTTGGGCGGGCTGACCTGGTGAGCGAACTTAAAGAGTTGACTTGGCAACGTACTTGAACAACCGACTTGGTGAGCTGACATGGTGAGTGGGCTTAGAGAAGCAACTCGGCGGGGCGACTTGATGAACGGACTTAAAGGGTCGACTTGGCAGGGTGACTCGATGAACGGACCTAAAGAGTTGACTTGGTGAGAGTACTTGGCAGGGTGAACTGATGAACGGACTTAAAGAGTCGACTTGGTGGGAGTACTTGGTGGGCCGACTTGATGAACGGACTTATAGAGTCGACTTGGTGAGAGTAGTTGTTCTGGTGACTTGATGAACACACTTAGAGAGTCGGCTTGGCGGGGTGACTTGATGAAAGGACTTAAAGAGTCGACTTGGCGGGGTGACTCGATGAACGAACTTAGAGGGTCGACTTTGCGGGGTGACTCGATGAACGGACCTAAAGAGTTGACTTGGTGAGAGTACTCGGTGGGGTGACCTGATGAACAGACTTAGAGAGTCGACTTGGTGAGAGTCCTTGGTGGGCCGACCTGGTTGGGTGAATTTGTGAACTGACTTAAAGAGTCGACTTGGTGGGAGTACTTGGTGGGGTTTGACTTGATGAACGGACTTCAAGGGTCGACTTGGGGAGGTGACTTGATGAACGGTCCTAAAGAGTTGACTTGGTGAGAGTACTTGGTGTGGTGACTTGATGAAAAGACTTAAAGAGTCGAATTGGTGAGAGTACTTGGTGGGGTGACTTGATGAATGCACTTGAAGGGTCGACCTGGTGGGGTGACTTTATGAACGGACCTAAAGAGTTGACGTGGTGAGAGTGCTTGGTGGGGTGACTTCATGAACATAGTTAAAGAGTCGACTTGGTGAGAGTAGTTGGTCGGGTGACTTGATGAACGCACTCGAAGAATCGACTTGGTTAGAGTACTTGGTGGGGTGACTTGATGAACGGACTTAAAGATTCGACTTGGTGGGCCGACCTGGCGGGGTGACTTGATGAACGGACTTAGAGAGTCGACTTGGTGAGAGTACTTGGTGACTTGGTGGGCCGACCTGGCTGGGTGACTTGATGAACAAACTTAAAGAGTCGACTTGGCGAGAGTACTCGGTGGGCTGACCTGGTCACGTGACTTGATGAACGAACTTAAAGATTCAACTTGGTGGGCCGACCTGGCGGGGTGACTTGATGAACGGACTTAGAGAGTCGACTTGGTGGGTCGAGCTAGCGGGGTGACTTGGTGAGAGTAGTTGGTGGGCTGACCTGGAAGGGTGACTTGATGAACGAACTTAGAGAGTCAACTTTGTGAGAGTACTTGGTGGGTCGAACTGGCAGGGTGACTTGATGAACGAACTTAAAGAGTCGACCTAGTGAGAGAACTTGGTGGGCCGAGCTGGCGGGGTGAATTGATGAACGAACCTAAAGAGTCGACTTTGTGAGAGTACGTGGTGGGCCGACGCGGCAGGGTGAGTTGATGACCGAACTTAAAGGGTCGACTTGGTGAGAGTACTTGGTGGGCCGACCTGGCGGGGCGACTTGATGAACGAACTTAAAGAGTCGACTTGGTGAGATTACTCGGTGGGGTGACCTGATGACCAAACCTAAAGAGTCGACCTGGTGAGAGTACTTGGTGGGCCGACCTGGCGTGGTGACTTGGTGAGCAAACTTAAAGAGTCGACTTGGTGAGAGTAGTTGGTGGGCTGACCTGGCGGGGTGACTTGATGAACGAACTTAAAGAGTCGACCTGGTGGGCCGACTTGGCAGAGTGACTTCATGAACGAACTTAAAGAGTCCACTTGGTGGGCCGACCTGGCGGGGTGACTTGATGAACGAACTTAAAGAGTCGACTCGGTGAGAGTAATTTGTGGGCTGACCTGGCGGGGTGACTTGATGAATGAACTTAAAGAGTCGACTTGGTGGGGTGACTTGATGAACCCACTTGAAGGGTCGACTTGGTGGGGTGACTCTATGAACGGACCTAAAGAGTTGACTTGGTGAGAGTACTTGGTGGGGTGACTCGATGAAAGGACTTAAAGAGTCGACTTGGTGAGAGTACTTGGTGGCTCGACTTTATGAGCAGACTTAAAGAGTCCACTTGGTGAGAGTGGGCCTAACGGGGCGAGTTGGTGGGGCGACTTGGCGAGCGGTATTAGAGAGCCGACGTGGTGAGGCGACTCGGCGAGTTGGTTTGTTGAGATGACATGGTGAGCTGACTTGGCGAGTCGACCTGGCGAGCGAAGTTAAAGAGTCGACTTGGCAACATACTCGAGTCGACTTGGTGAGGCGACCTGGCGAGCGGGCTCAAAGAGTCAACATGGTGAGGCGACTCATTGAGTCAACATGGTGAGGCGACTCATGGTGAGGAGCTATCCTTGAGGCGACTTGGTGGGCCTACTTGATTAGTCGACTTGGTGAACTGACCTGATGAGCTGACACGGTGAGCGGGCTTAAAGAGGCGATGACTTGGTGGGGTAACTCGGCAAGCCAACTTATCGAGGCGAGATGGTGAGTCGACTTGGTGAACTGACTTGGTGAGCGCACTTAAAGAGTCAACTTCGTGAGGTGACTCGGCGAGTTAGCCCGCTGATGCGACTTGGGCGGGCCGACCTGGCGAATGAACTTAAACAGGCGACTTGGGCGGGCTGACCTGGTGAGCGAACTTAAAGAGTTGACTTGGCAACGTACTTGAACAACCGACTTGGTGAGCTGACATGGTGAGTGGGCTTAGAGAAGCAACTCGGCAGGGCGACTTGATGAACGGACTTAAAGGGTCGACTTGGTGAGAGTAGTTGTTCTGGTGACTTGATGAACGCACTTAGAGAGTCGGCTTGGCGGGGTGACTTGATGAAAGGACTTAAAGAGTCGACTTGGCGGGGTGACTCGATGAACGAACTTAGAGGGTCGACTTTGCAGGGTGACTCGATGAACAGACCTAAAGAGTTGACTTGGTGAGAGTACTCGGTGGGGTGACCTGATGAACAGACTTAGAGAGTCGACTTGGTGAGAGTCCTTGGTGGGCCGACCTGGTTGGGTGACTTCGTGAACTGACTTAAAGAGTCGACTTGGTGGGAGTACTTGGTGGGGTTTGACTTGATGAATGGACTTCAAGGGTCGACTTGGCGAGGTGACTTGATGAACGGTCCTAAAGAGTTGACTTGGTGAGAGTACTTGGTGTGGTGACTTGATGAAAAGACTTAAAGAGTCGAATTGGTGAGAGTACTTGGTGGGGTGACTTGATGAACGCACTTGAAGGGTCGACCTGGTGGGGTGACTTTATGAACGGACCTAAAGAGTTGACGTGGTGAGAGTGCTTGGTGGGGTGACTTGATGAACATAGTTAAAGAGTCGACTTGGTGAGAGTAGTTGGTCGGGTGACTTGATGAACGCACTCGAAGAATCGACTTGGTTAGAGTACTTGGTGGGGTGACTTGATGAACGGACTTAAAGATTCGACTTGGTGGGCCGACCTGGCGGGGTGACTTGATGAACGGACTTAGAGAGTCGACTTGGTGAGAGTACTTGGTGACTTGGTGGGCCGACCTGGCCGGGTGACTTGATGAACAAACTTAAAGAGTCGACTTGGCGAGAGTACTCGGTGGGCTGACCTGGTCACGTGACTTGATGAACGGACTTAAAGATTCGACTTGGTGGGCCGACCTGGCGGGGTGACTTGATGAACGGACTTAGAGAGTTGACTTGGTGGGTCGAGCTAGCGGGGTGACTTGGTGAGAGTAGTTGGTGGGCTGACCTGGCAGGGTGACTTGATGAACGAACTTAGAGAGTCGACTTTGTGAGAGTACTTGGTGGGTCGAACTGGCGGGGTGACTTGATGAATGAACTTAAAGAGTCGACCTGGTGAGAGAACTTGGTGGGCTGAGCTGGCGGGGTGAATTGATGAACGAACCTAAAGAGTCGACTTTGTGAGAGTACGTGGTGGGCCGACCTGGCGAGGTGAGTTGATGACCGAACTTAAAGGGTCGACTTGGTGAGAGTACTTGGTGGGCCGACCTGGCGGGGCGACTTGATGAACGAACTTAAAGAGTTGACTTGGTGAGAGTACTCAGTGGGGTGACCTGATGAACAAACCTAAAGAGTCGACCTGGTGAGAGTACTTGGTGGGCCGACCTGGCGGGGTGACTTGGTGAGCAAACTTAAAGAGTCGACTTGGTGAGAGTAGTTGGTGGGCTGACTTGGCGGGGTGACTTGATGAACGAACTTAAAGAGTCGACCTGGTGGGCCGACTTGGCAGAGTGACTTCATGAACGAACTTAAAGAGTCCACTTGGTGGGCCCACCTGGCGGGGTGACTTGATGAACGAACTTAAAGAGTCGACTCGGTGAGAGTAATTTGTGGGCTGACCTGGCGGGGTGACTTGATGAATGAACTTAAAGAGTCGACTTGGTGGGGTGACTTGATGAACCCACTTGAAGGGTCGACTTGGTGGGGTGACTCTATGAACGGACCTAAAGAGTTGACTTGGTGAGAGTACTTGGTGGGGTGACTCGACGAAAGGACTTAAAGAGTCGACTTGGTGAGAGTACTTGGTGGCTCGACTTTATGAGCAGACTTAAAGAGTCCACTTGGTGAGAGTGGGCCTAACGGGGCGAGTTGGTGGGGCGACTTGGTGAGCGGTATTAGAGAGCCGATGTGGTGAGGCGACTCAGCGAGTTGGTTCGTTGAGATGACATGGTGAGCTGACTTGGCGAGTCGACCTGGCGAGCGAACTTAAAGAGTCGACTTGGCAACGTACTCGAGTCGACTTGGTGAGGCGACCTAGCGAGCGGGCTCAAAGAGTCAACATGGTGAGGCGACTCATTGAGTCAACATGGTGAGGCGACTCATGGTGAGGAGCTATCCTTGAGGCGACTTGGTGGGCCTACTTGATTAGTCGACTTGGTGAGCCGACCTGACGAGCTGACACGGTGAGCGGGCTTAAAGAGGCGACGACTTGGTGGGGTAACTCGGCAAGCCAACTTATCGAGGCGAGATGGTGAGTCGACTTGGTGAGCTGACTTGGTGAGCGCACTTAAAGAGTCAACTTCGTGAGGTGACTCGGCGAGTTAGCCCGCTGATGCAACTTGGGCGGGCCGACCTGGCGAACGAACTTAAAGAGGCGACTTGGGCGGGCTGACCTGGTGAGCGAACTTAAAGAGTTGACTTGGCAACGTACTTGAACAACCGACTTGGTGAGCTGACATGGTGAGTGGGCTTAGAGAAGCAACTCGGCGGGGCGACTTGATGAACGGACTTAAAGGGTCGACTTGGCGGGGTGACTCGATGAACGGACCTAAAGAGTTGACTTGGTGAGAGTACTTGGCGGGGTGAACTGATGAACGGACTTAAAGAGTCGACTTGGTGGGAGTACTTGGTGGGCCGACTTGATGAACGGACTTATAGAGTCGACTTGGTGAGAGTAGTTGTTCTGGTGACTTGATGAACGCACTTAGAGAGTCGGCTTGGCGGGGTGACTTGATGAAAGGACTTAAAGAGTCGACTTGGCGGGGTGACTCGATGAACGAACTTAGAGGGTCGACTTTGCGGGGTGACTCGATGAACGGACCTAAAGAGTTGACTTGGTGAGAGTACTCGGTGGGGTGACCTGATGAACAGACTTAGAGAGTCGACTTGGTGAGAGTCCTTGGTGGGCCGACCTGGTTGGGTGACTTCGTGAACTGACTTAAAGAGTCGACTTGGTGGGAGTACTTGGTGGGGTTTGACTTGATGAACAGACTTCAAGGGTCGACTTGGCGAGGTGACTTGATGAACGGTCCTAAAGAGTTGACTTGGTGAGAGTACTTGGTGTGGTGACTTGATGAAAAGACTTAAAGAGTCGAATTGGTGAGAGTACTTGGTGGGGTGACTTGATGAACGCACTTGAAGGGTCAACCTGGTGGGGTGACTTTATGAACGGACATAAAGAGTTGACGTGGTGAGAGTGCTTGGTGGGGTGACTTGATGAACATAGTTAAAGAGTCGACTTGGTGAGAGTAGTTGGTCGGGTGACTTGATGAACACACTCGAAGAATCGACTTGGTTAGAGTACTTGGTGGGGTGACTTGATGAACGGACTTAAAGATTCAACTTGGTGGGCCGACCTGGCGGGGTGACTTGATGAACGGACTTAGAGAGTCGACTTGGTGAGAGTAGTTGTTCTGGTGACTTGATGAACGCACTTAGAGGGTCGACTTTGCGGGGTGACTCGATGAACAGACCTAAAGAGTTCACTTGGTGAGAGTACTCGGTGGGGTGACCTGATGAACAGACTTAGAGAGTCGACTTGGTGAGAGTCCTTGGTGGGCCGACCTGGTTGGGTGACTTCGTGAACTGACTTAAAGAGTCGACTTGGTGGGAGTACTTGGTGGGGTTTGACTTGATGAACGGACTTCAAGGGTCGACTTGGCGAGGTGACTTGATGAACGGTCCTAAAGAGTTGACTTGGTGAGAGTACTTGGTGTGGTGACTTGATGAAAAGACTTAAAGAGTCAAATTGGTGAGAGTACTTGGTGGGGTGACTTGATGAACGCACTTGAAGGGTCAACCTGGTGGGGTGACTTTATGAACGGACCTAAAGAGTTGACATGGTGAGAGTGCTTGGTGGTGTGACTTGATGAACATAGTTAAAGAGTCGACTTGGTGAGAGTAGTTGGTCGGGTGACTTGATGAACGCACTCGAAGAATCGACTTGGTTAGAGTACTTGGTGGGGTGACTTGATGAACGGACTTAAAGATTCGACTTGGTGGGCCGACCTGGCGGGGTGACTTGATGAACGGACTTAGAGAGTCGACTTGGTGAGAGTACTTGGTGACTTGGTGGGCCGACCTGGCCGGGTGACTTGATAAACAAACTTAAAGAGTCGACTTGGCGAGAGTACTCGGTGGGCTGACCTGGTCACGTGACTTGATGAACGGACTTAAAGATTCGACTTGGTGGGCTGACCTGGCGGGGTGACTTGATGAACGGACTTAGAGAGTCGACTTGGTGGGTCGAGCTAGCGGGGTGACTTGGTGAGAGTAGTTGGTGGGCTGACCTGGCAGGGTGACTTGATGAACGAACTTAGAGAGTCGACTTTGTGAGAGTACTTGGTGGGTCGAACTAGCGGGGTGACTTGATGAACAAACTTAAAGAGTCAACCTGGTGAGAGAACTTGGTGGGCCGAGCTGGCGGGGTGAATTGATGAACGAAACTAAAGAGTCGACTTTGTGAGAGTACGTGGTGGGCCGACCTGGCGGGGTGAGTTGATGACCGAACTTAAAGGGTCGACTTGGTGAGAGTACTTGGTGGGCCGACCTGGCGGGGCGACATGATGAACGAACTTAAAGAGTCGACTTGGTGAGAGTACTCGGTGGGGTGACCTGATGAACAAACCTTAAGAGTCGACCTGGTGAGAGTACTTGGTGGGCCGACCTGGCGGGGTGACTTGGTGAGCAAACTTAAAGAGTCGACTTGGTGAGAGTATTTGGTGGGCTGACCTGGCGGGGTGACTTGATGAACGAACTTAAAGAGTCGACCTGGTGGGCCGACTTAGCAGAGTGACTTCATGAATGAACTTAAAGAGTCCACTTGGTGGGCCGACCTCGCGGGGTGACTTGATGAACGAACTTAAAGAGTCGACTCGGTGAGAGTAATTTGTGGGCTGACCTGGCGGGGTGACTTGATGAATGAACTTAAAGAGTCAACTTGGTGGGGTGACTTGATGAACCCACTTGAAGGGTCGATTGGTGGGGTGACTCTATGAACGGACCTAAAGAGTTGACTTGGTGAGAGTACTTGGTGGGGTGACTCGACGAAAGGACTTAAAGAGTCGACTTGGTGAGAGTACTTGGTGGCTCGACTTTATGAGCAGACTTAAAGAGTCCACTTGGTGAGAGTGGGCCTAACGGGGCGATGTGGTGAGTGGGCCTAATGGGGCGAGTTGGTGGGGCGACTTGGCGAGCGGTATTAGAGAGCCGACATGGTGAGGCGACTCGGCGAGTTGGTTCGTTGAGATGACATGGTGAGCTGACTTGGCGAGTCGACCTGGCGAGCGAACTTAAAGAGTCGACTTGGCAACGTACTCGAGTCGACTTGGTGAGGCGACCTGGCGAGCGGGCTCAAAGAGTCAACATGGTGAGGTGACTCATTGAGTCAACATGGTGAGGCGACTCATGGTGAGGAGCTATCCTTGAGGCAACTTGGTGGGCCTACTTGATTAGTCGACTTGGTGAGCCGACCTGACGAGCTGACACGGTGAGCGGGCTTAAAGAGGCGACAACTTGGTGGGGTAACTCGGCAAGCCAACTTATCGAGGCGAGATGGTGAGTCGACTTGGTGAGCTGACTTGGTGAGCGCACTTAAAGAGTCAACTTCGTGAGGTGACTCGGCGAGTTAGCCCGCTGATGCGACTTGGGCGGGCTGACCTGGCGAACGAACTTAAAGAGGCGACTTGGGCGGGCTGACCTGGTGAGCGAACTTAAAGAGTTGACTTGGCAACGTACTTGAACAACCGACTTGGTGAGCTGACATGGTGAGTGGGCTTAGAGAAGCAACTCGGCGGGGCGACTTGATGAACGGACTTAAAGGGTCGACTTGGCAGGGTGACTCGATGAACGGACCTAAAGAGTTGACTTGGTGAGAGTACTTGGCAGGGTGAACTGATGAACGGACTTAAAGAGTCGACTTGGTGGGAGTACTTGGTGGGCCGACTTGATGAACGGACTTATAGAGTCGACTTGGTGAGAGTAGTTGTTCTGGTGACTTGATGAACACACTTAGAGAGTCGGCTTGGCGGGGTGACTTGATGAAAGGACTTAAAGAGTCGACTTGGCGGGGTGACTCGATGAACGAACTTAGAGGGTCGACTTTGCGGGGTGACTCGATGAACGGACCTAAAGAGTTGACTTGGTGAGAGTACTCGGTGGGGTGACCTGATGAACAGACTTAGAGAGTCGACTTGGTGAGAGTCCTTGGTGGGCCGACCTAGTTGGGTGAATTTGTGAACTGACTTAAAGAGTCGACTTGGTGGGAGTACTTGGTGGGGTTTGACTTGATGAACGGACTTCAAGGGGCGACTTGGGGAGGTGACTTGATGAACGGTCCTAAAGAGTTGACTTGGTGAGAGTACTTGGTGTGGTGACTTGATGAAAAGACTTAAAGAGTCGAATTGGTGAGAGTACTTGGTGGGGTGACTTGATGAATGCACTTGAAGGGTCGACCTGGTGGGGTGACTTTATGAACGGACCTAAAGAGTTGACGTGGTGAGAGTGCTTGGTGGGGTGACTTCATGAACATAGTTAAAGAGTCGACTTGGTGAGAGTAGTTGGTCGGGTGACTTGATGAACGCACTCGAAGAATCGACTTGGTTAGAGTACTTGGTGGGGTGACTTGATGAACGGACTTAAAGATTCGACTTGGTGGGCCGACCTGGCGGGGTGACTTGATGAACGGACTTAGAGAGTCGACTTGGTGAGAGTACTTGGTGACTTGGTGGGCCGACCTGGCTGGGTGACTTGATGAACAAACTTAAAGAGTCGACTTGGCGAGAGTACTCGGTGGGCTGACCTGGTCACGTGACTTG
The DNA here is from genome assembly GCA_028749045.1 of Cupressus sempervirens. NCBI lineage: Eukaryota > Viridiplantae > Streptophyta > Pinopsida > Cupressales > Cupressaceae > Cupressus > Cupressus sempervirens. The sequence continues at coordinate 567,740,283 of CM053784.1, read as the reverse complement.
ATGAACGAACTTAAAGATTCAACTTGGTGGGCCGACCTGGCGGGGTGACTTGATGAACGGACTTAGAGAGTCGACTTGGTGGGTCGAGCTAGCGGGGTGACTTGGTGAGAGTAGTTGGTGGGCTGACCTGGAAGGGTGACTTGATGAACGAACTTAGAGAGTCAACTTTGTGAGAGTACTTGGTGGGTCGAACTGGCAGGGTGACTTGATGAACGAACTTAAAGAGTCGACCTAGTGAGAGAACTTGGTGGGCCGAGCTGGCGGGGTGAATTGATGAACGAACCTAAAGAGTCGACTTTGTGAGAGTACGTGGTGGGCCGACGCGGCGGGGTGAGTTGATGACCGAACTTAAAGGGTCGACTTGGTGAGAGTACTTGGTGGGCCGACCTGGCGGGGCGACTTGATGAACGAACTTAAAGAGTCGACTTGGTGAGATTACTCGGTGGGGTGACCTGATGACCAAACCTAAAGAGTCGACCTGGTGAGAGTACTTGGTGGGCCGACCTGGCGTGGTGACTTGGTGAGCAAACTTAAAGAGTCGACTTGGTGAGAGTAGTTGGTGGGCTGACCTGGCGGGGTGACTTGATGAACGAACTTAAAGAGTCGACCTGGTGGGCCGACTTGGCAGAGTGACTTCATGAACGAACTTAAAGAGTCCACTTGGTGGGCCGACCTGGCGGGGTGACTTGATGAACGAACTTAAAGAGTCGACTCGGTGAGAGTAATTTGTGGGCTGACCTGGCGGGGTGACTTGATGAATGAACTTAAAGAGTCGACTTGGTGGGGTGACTTGATGAACCCACTTGAAGGGTCGACTTGGTGGGGTGACTCTATGAACGGACCTAAAGAGTTGACTTGGTGAGAGTACTTGGTGGGGTGACTCGATGAAAGGACTTAAAGAGTCGACTTGGTGAGAGTACTTGGTGGCTCGACTTTATGAGCAGACTTAAAGAGTCCACTTGGTGAGAGTGGGCCTAACGGGGCGAGTTGGTGGGGCGACTTGGCGAGCGGTATTAGAGAGCCGACGTGGTGAGGCGACTCGGCGAGTTGGTTTGTTGAGATGACATGGTGAGCTGACTTGGCGAGTCGACCTGGCGAGCGAAGTTAAAGAGTCGACTTGGCAACATACTCGAGTCGACTTGGTGAGGCGACCTGGCGAGCGGGCTCAAAGAGTCAACATGGTGAGGCGACTCATTGAGTCAACATGGTGAGGCGACTCATGGTGAGGAGCTATCCTTGAGGCGACTTGGTGGGCCTACTTGATTAGTCGACTTGGTGAACTGACCTGATGAGCTGACACGGTGAGCGGGCTTAAAGAGGCGATGACTTGGTGGGGTAACTCGGCAAGCCAACTTATCGAGGCGAGATGGTGAGTCGACTTGGTGAACTGACTTGGTGAGCGCACTTAAAGAGTCAACTTCGTGAGGTGACTCGGCGAGTTAGCCCGCTGATGCGACTTGGGCGGGCCGACCTGGCGAATGAACTTAAACAGGCGACTTGGGCGGGCTGACCTGGTGAGCGAACTTAAAGAGTTGACTTGGCAACGTACTTGAACAACCGACTTGGTGAGCTGACATGGTGAGTGGGCTTAGAGAAGCAACTCGGCAGGGCGACTTGATGAACGGACTTAAAGGGTCGACTTGGTGAGAGTAGTTGTTCTGGTGACTTGATGAACGCACTTAGAGAGTCGGCTTGGCGGGGTGACTTGATGAAAGGACTTAAAGAGTCGACTTGGCGGGGTGACTCGATGAACGAACTTAGAGGGTCGACTTTGCAGGGTGACTCGATGAACAGACCTAAAGAGTTGACTTGGTGAGAGTACTCGGTGGGGTGACCTGATGAACAGACTTAGAGAGTCGACTTGGTGAGAGTCCTTGGTGGGCCGACCTGGTTGGGTGACTTCGTGAACTGACTTAAAGAGTCGACTTGGTGGGAGTACTTGGTGGGGTTTGACTTGATGAATGGACTTCAAGGGTCGACTTGGCGAGGTGACTTGATGAACGGTCCTAAAGAGTTGACTTGGTGAGAGTACTTGGTGTGGTGACTTGATGAAAAGACTTAAAGAGTCGAATTGGTGAGAGTACTTGGTGGGGTGACTTGATGAACGCACTTGAAGGGTCGACCTGGTGGGGTGACTTTATGAACGGACCTAAAGAGTTGACGTGGTGAGAGTGCTTGGTGGGGTGACTTGATGAACATAGTTAAAGAGTCGACTTGGTGAGAGTAGTTGGTCGGGTGACTTGATGAACGCACTCGAAGAATCGACTTGGTTAGAGTACTTGGTGGGGTGACTTGATGAACGGACTTAAAGATTCGACTTGGTGGGCCGACCTGGCGGGGTGACTTGATGAACGGACTTAGAGAGTCGACTTGGTGAGAGTACTTGGTGACTTGGTGGGCCGACCTGGCCGGGTGACTTGATGAACAAACTTAAAGAGTCGACTTGGCGAGAGTACTCGGTGGGCTGACCTGGTCACGTGACTTGATGAACGGACTTAAAGATTCGACTTGGTGGGCCGACCTGGCGGGGTGACTTGATGAACGGACTTAGAGAGTTGACTTGGTGGGTCGAGCTAGCGGGGTGACTTGGTGAGAGTAGTTGGTGGGCTGACCTGGCAGGGTGACTTGATGAACGAACTTAGAGAGTCGACTTTGTGAGAGTACTTGGTGGGTCGAACTGGCGGGGTGACTTGATGAATGAACTTAAAGAGTCGACCTGGTGAGAGAACTTGGTGGGCTGAGCTGGCGGGGTGAATTGATGAACGAACCTAAAGAGTCGACTTTGTGAGAGTACGTGGTGGGCCGACCTGGCGAGGTGAGTTGATGACCGAACTTAAAGGGTCGACTTGGTGAGAGTACTTGGTGGGCCGACCTGGCGGGGCGACTTGATGAACGAACTTAAAGAGTTGACTTGGTGAGAGTACTCAGTGGGGTGACCTGATGAACAAACCTAAAGAGTCGACCTGGTGAGAGTACTTGGTGGGCCGACCTGGCGGGGTGACTTGGTGAGCAAACTTAAAGAGTCGACTTGGTGAGAGTAGTTGGTGGGCTGACTTGGCGGGGTGACTTGATGAACGAACTTAAAGAGTCGACCTGGTGGGCCGACTTGGCAGAGTGACTTCATGAACGAACTTAAAGAGTCCACTTGGTGGGCCCACCTGGCGGGGTGACTTGATGAACGAACTTAAAGAGTCGACTCGGTGAGAGTAATTTGTGGGCTGACCTGGCGGGGTGACTTGATGAATGAACTTAAAGAGTCGACTTGGTGGGGTGACTTGATGAACCCACTTGAAGGGTCGACTTGGTGGGGTGACTCTATGAACGGACCTAAAGAGTTGACTTGGTGAGAGTACTTGGTGGGGTGACTCGACGAAAGGACTTAAAGAGTCGACTTGGTGAGAGTACTTGGTGGCTCGACTTTATGAGCAGACTTAAAGAGTCCACTTGGTGAGAGTGGGCCTAACGGGGCGAGTTGGTGGGGCGACTTGGTGAGCGGTATTAGAGAGCCGATGTGGTGAGGCGACTCAGCGAGTTGGTTCGTTGAGATGACATGGTGAGCTGACTTGGCGAGTCGACCTGGCGAGCGAACTTAAAGAGTCGACTTGGCAACGTACTCGAGTCGACTTGGTGAGGCGACCTAGCGAGCGGGCTCAAAGAGTCAACATGGTGAGGCGACTCATTGAGTCAACATGGTGAGGCGACTCATGGTGAGGAGCTATCCTTGAGGCGACTTGGTGGGCCTACTTGATTAGTCGACTTGGTGAGCCGACCTGACGAGCTGACACGGTGAGCGGGCTTAAAGAGGCGACGACTTGGTGGGGTAACTCGGCAAGCCAACTTATCGAGGCGAGATGGTGAGTCGACTTGGTGAGCTGACTTGGTGAGCGCACTTAAAGAGTCAACTTCGTGAGGTGACTCGGCGAGTTAGCCCGCTGATGCAACTTGGGCGGGCCGACCTGGCGAACGAACTTAAAGAGGCGACTTGGGCGGGCTGACCTGGTGAGCGAACTTAAAGAGTTGACTTGGCAACGTACTTGAACAACCGACTTGGTGAGCTGACATGGTGAGTGGGCTTAGAGAAGCAACTCGGCGGGGCGACTTGATGAACGGACTTAAAGGGTCGACTTGGCGGGGTGACTCGATGAACGGACCTAAAGAGTTGACTTGGTGAGAGTACTTGGCGGGGTGAACTGATGAACGGACTTAAAGAGTCGACTTGGTGGGAGTACTTGGTGGGCCGACTTGATGAACGGACTTATAGAGTCGACTTGGTGAGAGTAGTTGTTCTGGTGACTTGATGAACGCACTTAGAGAGTCGGCTTGGCGGGGTGACTTGATGAAAGGACTTAAAGAGTCGACTTGGCGGGGTGACTCGATGAACGAACTTAGAGGGTCGACTTTGCGGGGTGACTCGATGAACGGACCTAAAGAGTTGACTTGGTGAGAGTACTCGGTGGGGTGACCTGATGAACAGACTTAGAGAGTCGACTTGGTGAGAGTCCATGGTGGGCTGACCTGGTTGGGTGACTTCGTGAACTGACTTAAAGAGTCGACTTGGTGGGAGTACTTGGTGGGGTTTGACTTGATGAACGGACTTCAAGGGTGGACTTGGCGAGGTGACTTGATGAACGGTCCTAAAGAGTTGACTTGGTGAGAGTACTTGGTGTGGTGACTTGATGAAAAGACTTAAAGAGTCGAATTGGTGAGAGTACTTGGTGGGGTGACTTGATGAACGCACTTGAAGGGTCGACCTGGTGGGGTGACTTTATGAACGGACCTAAAGAGTTGACGTGGTGAGAGTGCTTGGTGGGGTGACTTGATGAACATAGTTAAAGAGTCGACTTGGTGAGAGTAGTTGGTCGGGTGACTTGATGAACGCACTCGAAGAATCGACTTGGTTAGAGTACTTGGTGGGGTGACTTGATGAACGGACTTAAAGATTCGACTTGGTGGGCCGACCTGGCGGGGTGACTTGATGAACGGACTTAGAGAGTCGACTTGGTGAGAGTACTTGGTGACTTGGTGGGCCGACCTGGCCGGGTGACTTGATCAACAAACTTAAAGAGTCGACTTGGCGAGAGTACTCGGTGGGCTGACCTGGTCACGTGACTTGATGAACGGACTTAAAGATTCGACTTGGTGGGCTGACTTGGCGGGGTGACTTGATGAACGGACTTAGAGAGTCGACTTGGTGGGTCGAGCTAGCGGGGTGACTTGGTGAGAGTAGTTGGTGGGCTGACCTGGCAGGGTGACTTGATGAACGAACTTAGAGAGTCGACTTTGTGAGAGTACTTGGTGGGTCGAACTGGCGGGGTGACTTGATGAACGAACTTAAAGAGTCAACCTGGTGAGAGAACTTGGTGGGCCGAGCTGGCGGGGTGAATTGATGAACGAAACTAAAGAGTCGACTTTGTGAGAGTACGTGGTGGGCCGACCTGGCGGGGTGAGTTGATGACCGAACTTAAAGGGTCGACTTGGTGAGAGTACTTGGTGGGCCGACCTGGCGGGGCGACATGATGAACGAACTTAAAGAGTCGACTTGGTGAGAGTACTCGGTGGGGTGACCTGATGAACAAACCTAAAGAGTCGACCTGGTGAGAGTACTTGGTGGGCCGACCTGGCGGGGTGACTTGGTGAGCAAACTTAAAGAGTCGACTTGGTGAGAGTAGTTGGTGGGCTGACCTGGCGGGGTGACTTGATGAACGAACTTAAAGAGTCGACCTGGTGGGCCGACTTGGCAGAGTGACTTCATGAATGAACTTAAAGAGTCCACTTGGTGGGCCGACCTCGCGGGGTGACTTGATGAACGAACTTAAAGAGTCGACTCGGTGAGAGTAATTTGTGGGCTGACCTGGCGGGGTGAATTGATGAATGAACTTAAAGAGTCAACTTGGTGGGGTGACTTGATGAACCCACTTGAAGGGTCGACTTGGTGGGGTGACTCTATGAACGGACCTAAAGAGTTGACTTGGTGAGAGTACTTGGTGGGGTGACTCGACGAAAGGACTTTAAGAGTCGACTTGGTGAGAGTACTTGGTGGCTCAACTTTATGAGCAGACTTAAAGAGTCCACTTGGTGAGAGTGGGCCTAACGGGGCGATGTGGTGAGTGGGCCTAATGGGGCGAGTTGGTGGGGCGACTTGGCGAGCGGTATTAGAGAGCCGACATGGTGAGGTGACTCGGCGAGTTGGTTCGTTGAGATGACATGGTGAGCTGACTTGGCGAGTCAACCTGGCGAGCGAACTTAAAGAGTCGACTTGGCAACGTACTCGAGTCGACTTGGTGAGGCGACCTGGCGAGCGGGCTCAAAGAGTCAACATGGTGAGGTGACTCATTGAGTCAACATGGTGAGGCGACTCATGGTGAGGAGCTATCCTTGAGGCGACTTGGTGGGCCTACTTGATTAGTCGACTTGGTGAGCCGACCTGACGAGCTGACACGGTGAGCGGGCTTAAAGAGGCGACAACTTGGTGGGGTAACTCGGCAAGCCAACTTATCGAGGCGAGATGGTGAGTCGACTTGGTGAGCTGACTTGGTGAGCGCACTTAAAGAGTCAACTTCATGAGGCGACTCGGCGAGTTAGCCCGCTGATGCGACTTGGGCAGGCCGACCTGGCGAACGAACTTAAAGAGGCGACTTGGGCGGGCTGACCTGGTGAGCAAACTTAAAGAGTTGACTTGGCAACGTACTTGAACAACCGACTTGGTGAGCTGACATGGTGAGTGGGCTTAGAGAAGCAACTCGGCAGGGCGACTTGATGAACGGACTTAAAGGGTCGACTTGGCAGGGTGACTTGATGAACGGACCTAAAGAGTTGACTTGGTGAGAGTACTTGGCGGGGTGAACTGATGAACGGACTTAAAGAGTCGACTTGGTGGGAGTACTTGGTGGGCCGACTTGATGAACGGACTTATAGAGTCGACTTGGTGAGAGTAGTTGTTCTGGTGACTTGATGAACGCACTTAGAGAGTCGGCTTGGCGGGGTGACTTGATGAAAGGACTTAAAGAGTCGACTTGGCGGGGTGACTCGATGAACGAACTTAGAGGATCAACTTTGCGGGGTGACTCGATGAACGGAAATAAAGAGTTGACTTGGTGAGAGTACTCGGTGGGGTGACCTGATGAACAGACTTAGAGAGTCGACTTGGTGAGAGTCCTTGGTGGGCCGACCTGGTTGGGTGACTTTGTGAACTGACTTAAAGAGTCGACTTGGTGGGAGTACTTGGTGGGGTTTGACTTGATGAACAGACTTCAAGGGTCGACTTGGCGAGGTGACTTGATGAACGGTCCTAAAGAGTTGACTTGGTGAGAGTACTTGGTGTGGTGACTTGATGAAAAGACTTAAAGAGTCGAATTGGTGAGAGTACTTGGTGGGGTGACTTGATGAACGCACTTGAAGGGTCGACCTGGTGGGGTGACTTTATGAACGGACCTAAAGAGTTGACGTGGTGAGAGTGCTTGGTGGGGTGACTTCATGAACATAGTTAAAGAGTCGACTTGGTGAGAGTAGTTGGTCGGGTGACTTGATGAACGCACTCGAAGAATCGACTTGGTTAGAGTACTTGGTGGGGTGACTTGATGAACGGACTTAAAGATTCGACTTGGTGGGCCGACCTGGCGGGGTGACTTGATGAACGGACTTAGAGAGTCGACTTGGTGAGAGTACTTGGTGACTTGGAGGGCCGACCTGGCCGGGTGACTTGATGAACAAACTTAAAGAGTCGACTTGGCGAGACTACTCGGTGGGCTGACCTGGTCACGTGACTTGATGAACGAACTTAAAGATTCGACTTGGTGGGCCGACCTGGCGGGGTGACTTGATGAACGGACTTAGAGAGTCGACTTGGTGGGTCGAGCTAGCGGGGTGACTTGGTGAGAGTAGTTGGTGGGCTGACCTAGCAGGGTGACTTGATGAATGAACTTAGAGAGTCAACTTTGTGAGAGTACTTGGTGGGTCGAACTGGCGGGGTGACTTGATGAACGAACTTAAAGAGTCCACCTGGTGAGAGAACTTGGTGGGCCGAGCTGGCGGGGTGAATTGATGAACGAACCTAAAGAGTCGACTTTGTGAGAGTACGTGGTGGGCCGACCTGGCGGGGTGAGTTGATGACCGAACTTAAAGGGTCGACTTGGTGAGAGTACTTGGTGGGCCGACCTGGCGGGGCGACTTGATGAACGAACTTAAAGAGTCGACTTGGTGAGATTACTCGGTGGGGTGACCTGATGACCAAACCTAAAGAGTCGACCTGGTGAGAGTACTTGGTGGGCCGACCTGGCGGGGTGACTTGGTGAGCAAACTTAAAGAGTCGACTTGGTGAGAGTAGTTGGTGGGCTGACCTGGCGGGGTGACTTGATGAACGAACTTAAAGAGTCGACCTGGTGGGCCGACTTGGCAGAGTGACTTCATGAACGAACTTAAAGAGTCCACTTGGTGGGCCGACCTGGCGGGGTGACTTGATGAACGAACTTAAAGAGTCGACTCGGTGAGAGTAATTTGTGGGCTGACCTGGCGGGGTGACTTGATGAATGAACTTAAAGAGTCGACTTGGTGGGGTGACTTGATGAACCCACTTGAAGGGTTGACTTGGTGGGGTGACTCTATGAACGGACCTAAAGAGTTGACTTGGTGAGAGTACTTGGTGGGGTGACTCGATGAAAGGACTTAAAGAGTCGACTTGGTGAGAGTACTTTGTGGCTCGACTTTATGAGCAGACTTAAAGAGTCCACTTGGTGAGAGTGGGCCTAACGGGGCGAGTTGGTGGGGTGACTTGGCGAGCGGTATTATAGAGCCGACGTGGTGAGGCGACTCGGCGAGTTGGTTCATTGAGATGACATGGTGAGCTGACTTGGCGAGTCGACCTGGCGAGCGAACTTAAAGAGTCGACTTGGCAACGTACTCGAGTCGACTTGGTGAGGCGACCTGGCGAGCGGGCTCAAAGAGTCAACATGGTGAGGCGACTCATTGAGTCAACATGGTGAGGCGACTCATGGTGAGGAGCTATCCTTGAGGCGACTTGGTGGGCCTACTTGATTAGTCGACTTGGTGAGCCGACCTGTCGAGCTGACACGGTGAGCGGGCTTAAAGAGGCGATGACTTGGTGGGGTAACTCGGCAAGCCAACTTATCGAGGCGAGATGGTGAGTCGACTTGGTGAGCTGACTTGGTGAGCGCACTTAAAGAGTCAACTTCGTGAGGTGACTCAGCGAGTTAGCCCGCTGATGCGACTTGGGCGGGCCGACCTGGCGAACGAACTTAAAGAGGCGACTTGGGCGGGCTGACCTGGTGAGCGAACTTAAAGAGTTGACTTGGCAACGTACTTGAACAACCGACTTGGTGAGCTGACATGGTGAGTGGGCTTAGAGAAGCAACTCGGCAGGGCGACTTGATGAACGGACTTAAAGGGTCGACTTGGCGGGGTGACTCGATGAACGGACCTAAAGAGTTGACTTGGTGAGAGTACATGGCGGGGTGAACTGATGAACGGACTTAAAGAGTCGACTTGGTGGGAGTACTTGGTGGGCCGACTTGATGAACGGACTTATAGAGTCGACTTGGTGAGAGTAGTTGTTCTGGTGACTTGATGAACGCACTTAGAGAGTCGGCTTGGCGGGGTGACTTGATGAAAGGACTTAAAGAGTCGACTTGGCGGGGTGACTCGATGAACGAACTTAGAGGGTCGACTTTGCGGGGTGACTCGATGAACGGACCTAAAGAGTTGACTTGGTGAGAGTACTCGGTGGGGTGACCTGATGAACAGACTTAGAGAGTCGACTTGGTGAGAGTCCTTGGTGGGCCGACCTATTTGGGTGACTTCGTGAACTGACTTAAAGAGTCGACTTGGTGGGAGTACTTGGTGGGGTTTGACTTGATGAATGGACTTCAAGGGTCGACTTGGCGAGGTGACTTGATGAACGGTCCTAAAGAGTTGACTTGGTGAGAGTACTTGGTGTGGTGACTTGATGAAAAGACTTAAAGAGTCGAATTGGTGAGAGTACTTGGTGGGGTGACTTGATGAACGCACTTGAAGGGTCGACCTGGTTGGGTGACTTTATGAACGGACCTAAAGAGTTGACGTGGTGAGAGTGCTTGGTGGGGTGACTTGATGAACATAGTTAAAGAGTCGACTTGGTGAGAGTAGTTGGTCGGGTGACTTGATGAACGCACTCGAAGAATCGACTTGGTTAGAGTACTTGGTGGGGTGACTTGATGAACGGACTTAAAGATTCGACTTGGTGGGCCGACCTGGCGGGGTGACTTGATGAACGGACTTAGAGTCTCGACTTGGTGAGAGTACTTGGTGACTTGGTGGGCCGACCTGGCCGGGTGACTTGATGAACAAACTTAAAGAGTCGACTTGGCGAGAGTACTCGGTGGGCTGACCTGGTCATGTGACTTGATGAACGAACTTAAAGATTCGACTTGGTGGGCCGACCTGGCGGGGTGACTTGATGAACGGACTTAGAGAGTTGACTTGGTGGGTCGAGCTAGTGGGGTGACTTGGTGAGAGTAGTTGGTGGGCTGACCTGGCAGGGTGACTTGATGAACGAACTTAGAGAGTCGACTTTGTGAGAGTACTTGGTGGGTCGAACTGGCGGGGTGACTTGATGAATGAACTTAAAGAGTCGACCTGGTGAGAGAACTTGGTGGGCCGAGCTGGCGGGGTGAATTGATGAACGAACCTAAAGAGTCGACTTTGTGAGAGTACGTGGTGGGCCGACCTGGCGAGGTGAGTTGATGACCAAACTTAAAGGGTCGACTTGGTGAGAGTACTTGGTGGGCCGACCTGGCGGGGCGACTTGATGAACGAACTTAAAGAGTTGACTTGGTGAGAGTACTCGGTGGGGTGACCTGATGAACAAACCTAAAGAGTCGACCTGGTGAGAGTACTTGGTGGGCCGACCTGGCGGGGTGACTTGGTGAGCAAACTTAAAGAGTCGACTTGGTGAGAGTAGTTGGTGGGCTGACTTGGCGGGGTGACTTGATGAACGAACTTAAAGAGTCGATCTGGTGGGCCGACTTGGCAGAGTGACTTCATGAACGAACTTAAAGAGTCCACTTGGTGGGCCCACCTGGCGGGGTGACTTGATGAACGAACTTAAAGAGTCGACTCGGTGAGAGTAATTTGTGGGCTGACCTGGCGGGGTGACTTGATGAATGAACTTAAAGAGTCGACTTGGTGGGGTGACTTGATGAACCCACTTGAAGGGTCGACTTGGTGGGGTGACTCTATGAACGGACCTAAAGAGTTGACTTGGTGAGAGTACTTGGTGGGGTGACTCGACGAAAGGACTTAAAGAGTCGACTTGGTGAGAGTACTTGGTGGCTCGACTTTATGAGCAGACTTAAAGAGTCCACTTGGTGAGAGTGGGCCTAACGGGGTGAGTTGGTGGGGCGACTTGGCGAGCGGTATTAGAGAGCCGACGTGGTGAGGCGACTCGGCGAGTTGGTTCGTTGAGATGACATGGTGAGCTGACTTGGCGAGTCGACCTGGCGAGCGAACTTAAAGAGTCGACTTGGCAACGTACTCGAGTCGACTTGGTGAGGCGACCTAGCGAGCGGGCTCAAAGAGTCAACATGGTGAGGCGACTCATTGAGTCAACATGGTGAGGCGACTCATGGTGAGGAGCTATCCTTGAGGCGACTTGGTGGGCCTACTTGATTAGTCGACTTGGTGAGCCGACCTGACGAGCTGACACGGTGAGCGGGCTTAAAGAGGCGACGACTTGGTGGGGTAACTCGGCAAGCCAACTTATCGAGGCGAGATGGTGAGTCGACTTGGTGAGCTGACTTGGTGAGCGCACTTAAAGAGTCAACTTCGTGAGGTGACTCGGCGAGTTAGCCCACTGATGCGACTTGGGCGGGCCGACCTGGCGAACGAACTTAAAGAGGCAACTTGGGCGGGCTGACATGGTGAGCGAACTTAAAGAGTTGACTTGGCAACGTACTTGAACAACCGAATTGGTGAGCTGACATGGTGAGTGGGCTTAGAGAAGCAACTCGGCGGGGCGACTTGATGAACGGACTTAAAGGGTCGACTTGGCGGGGTGACTCGATGAACGGACCTAAAGAGTTGACTTGGTGAGAGTACTTGGCGGGGTGAACTGATGAACGGACTTAAAGAGTCGACTTGGTGGGAGTACTTGGTGGGCCGACTTGATGAACGGACTTATAGAGTCGACTTGGTGAGAGTAGTTGTTCTGGTGACTTGATGAACGCACTTAGAGAGTCGGCTTGGCGGGGTGACTTGATGAAAGGACTTAAAGAGTCGACTTGGCGGGGTGACTCGATGAATGAACTTAGAGGGTCGAATTTGCGGGGTGACTCGATGAACGGACCTAAAGAGTTGACTTGGTGAGAGTACTCGGTGGGGTGACCTGATGAACAGACTTAGAGAGTCGACTTGGTGAGAGTCCTTGGTGGGCTGACCTGGTTGGGTGACTTCGTGAACTGACTTAAAGAGTCGACTTGGTGGGAGTACTTGGTGGGGTTTGACTTGATGAACGGACTTCAAGGGTCGACTTGGCGAGGTGACTTGATGAACGGTCCTAAAGAGTTGACTTGGTGAGAGTACTTGGTGTGGTGACTTGATGAAAAGACTTAAAGAGTCGAATTGGTGAGAGTACTTGGTGGGGTGACTTGATGAACGCACTTGAAGGGTCGACCTGGTGGGGTGACTTTATGAACGGACCTAAAGAGTTGACGTGGTGAGAGTGCTTGGTGGGGTGACTTGATGAACATAGTTAAAGAGTCGACTTGGTGAGAGTAGTTGGTCGAGTGACTTGATGAACGCACTCGAAGAATCGACTTGGTTAGAGTACTTGGTTGGGTGACTTGATGAATGGACTTAAAGATTCGACTTGGTGGGCCAACCTGGCGGGGTGACTTGATGAACGGACATAGAGAGTCAACTTGGTGAGAGTACTTGGTGACTTGGTGGGCCGACCTGGCCGGGTGACTTGATGAACAAACTTAAAGAGTCGACTTGGCGAGAGTACTCGGTGGGCTGACCTGGTCACGTGACTTGATGAACGGACTTAAAGATTCGACTTGGTGGGCCGACCTGGCGGGGTGACTTGATGAACGGACTTAGAGAGTCGACTTGGTGGGTCGAGCTAGCGGGGTGACTTGGTGAGAGTAGTTGGTGGGCTGACCTGGCAGGGTGACTTGATGAACGAACTTAGAGAGTCGACTTTGTGAGAGTACTTGGTGGGTCGAACTGGCGGGGTGACTTGATGAACGAACTTAAAGAGTCGACCTGGTGAGAGAACTTGGTGGGCCGAGCTGGCGGGGTGAATTGATGAACGAACCTAAAGAGTCGACTTTGTGAGAGTACGTGGTGGGCCGACCTGGCGGGGTGAGTTGATGACCGAACTTAAAGGGTCGACTTGGTGAGAGTACTTGGTGGGCCGACCTGGCGGGGTGACTTGATGAACGAACTTAAAGAGTCGACTTGGTGAGAGTACTCGGTGGGGTGACCTGATGAACAAACCTAAAGAGTCGACCTGGTGAGAGTACTTGGTGGGCCGACCTGGCGGGGTGACTTGGTGAGCAAACTTAAAGAGTCGACTTGGTGAGAGTAGTTGGTGGGCTGACCTGGCGGGGTGACTTGATGAACGAACTTAAAGAGTCAACCTGGTGGGCCGACTTGGCAGAGTGACTTCATGAACGAACTTAAAGAGTCCACTTGATGGGCCGACCTGGCGAGGTGACTTGATGAACGAACTTAAAGAGTCGACTCGGTGAGAGTAATTTGTGGGCTGACCTGGCGGGGTGACTTGATGAATGAACTTAAAGAGTCGACTTGGTGGGGTGACTTGATGAACCCACTTGAAGGGTCGACTTGGTGGGGTGACTCTATGAACGGACCTAAAGAGTTGACTTGGTGAGAGTACTTGGTGGGGTGACTCGACGAAAGGACTTAAAGAGTCGACTTGGTGAGAGTACTTGGTGGCTCGACTTTATGAGCAGACTTAAAGAGTCCACTTGGTGAGAGTGGGCCTAACGGGGCAATGTGGTGAGTGGGCCTAACGGGGCGAGTTGGTGGGGCGACTTGGCGAGCGGTATTAGAGAGCCGACGTGGTGAGGCAACTCGGCGAGTTGGTTTGTTGAGATGACATGGTGAGCTGACTTGGCGAGTCGACCTGGCGAGCGAACTTAAAGAGTCGACTTGGCAACGTACTCGAGTCGACTTGGTGAGGCGACCTGGCGAGCGGGCTCAGAGAGTCAACATGGTGAGGCGACTCATTGAGTCAACATGGTGAGGCGACTCATGGTGAGGAGCTATCCTTGAGGCGACTTGGTGGGCCTACTTGATTAGTCGACTTGGTGAGCCGACCTGACGAGCTGACACGGTGAGCGGGCTTAAAGAGGCGACGACTTGGTGGGGTAACTCGGCAAGCCAACTTATCAAGGCGAGATGGTGAGTCGACTTGGTGAGCTGACTTGGTGAGCGCACTTAAAGAGTCTACTTCGTGAGGTGACTCGGCGAGTTAGCCCGCTGATGCGACTTGGGCGGGCCGACCTGGCGAACGAACTTAAAGAGGCGACTTGGGCGGGCTGACCTGGTGAGCGAACTTAAAGAGTTGACTTGGCAACGTACTTGAACAACCGACTTGGTGAGCTGACATGGTGAGTGGGCTTAGAGAAGCAACTCGGCGGGGCGACTTGATGAACGGACTTAAAGGGTCGACTTGGCGGGGTGACTCGATGAACGGACCTAAAGAGTTGACTTGGTGAGAGTAATTGGCGGGGTGAACTGATGAACGGACTTAAAGAGTCGACTTGGTGGGAGTACTTGGTGGGCCAACTTGATGAACGGACTTATAGAGTCGACTTGGTGAGAGTAGTTGTTCTGGTGACTTGATGAACGCACTTAGAGAGTTGGCTTGGCGGGGTGACTTGATGAAAGGACTTAAAGAGTCGACTTGGCGGGGTGACTCGATGAACGAACTTAGAGGGTCGACTTTGCGGGGTGACTCGATGAACGGACCTAAAGAGTTGACTTGGTGAGAGTACTCGGTGGGGTGACCTGATGAACAGACTTAGAGAGTCGACTTGGTGAGAGTCCTTGGTGGGCCGACCTGGTTGGGTGACTTCGTGAACTGACTTAAAGAGTCGACTTGGTGGGAGTACTTGGTGGGGTTTGACTTGATGAACGGACTTCAAGGGTCGACTTGGCGAGGTGACTTGATGAACGGTCCTAAAGAGTTGACTTGGTGAGATTACTTGGTGTGGTGACTTGATGAAAAGACTTAAAGAGTCGAATTGGTGAGAGTACTTGGTGGGGTGACTTGATGAACGCACTTGAAGGGTCAACCTGGTGGGGTGACTTTATGAACGGACCTAAAGAGTTGACGTGGTGAGAGTGCTTGGTGGGGTGACTTGATGAACATAGTTAAAGAGTCGACTTGGTGAGAGTAGTTGGTCGGGTGACTTGATGAACACACTCGAAGAATCGACTTGGTTAGAGTACTTGGTGGGGTGACTTGATGAACGGACTTAAAGATTCAACTTGGTGGGCTGACCTGGCGGGGTGACTTGATGAACGGACTTAGAGAGTCGACTTGGTGAGAGTACTTGGTGACTTGGTGGGCCGACTTGGCCGGGTGACTTGATGAACAAACTTAAAGAGTCGACTTGGCGAGAGTACTCGGTGGGTTGACCTGGTCACGTGACTTGATGAACGGACTTAAAGATTCGACTTGGTGGGCCGACCTGGCGGGGTGACTTGATGAACGGACTTAGAGAGTCGACTTGGTGGGTCGAGCTAGCGGGGTGACTTGGTGAGAGTAGTTGGTGGGCTGACCTGGCAGGGTGACTTGATGAACGAACTTAGAGAGTCGACTTTGTGAGAGTACTTGGTGGGTCGAACTGGCGGGGTGACTTGATGAACGAACTTAAAGAGTCGACCTGGTGAGAGAACTTGGTGGGCCGAGCTGGCGGGGTGAATTGATGAACGAACCTAAAGAGTTGACTTTGTGAGAGTACGTGGTGGGCCGACCTGGCGGGGTGAGTTGATGACCGAACTTAAAGGGTCGACTTGGTGAGAGTACTTGGTGGGCCGACCTGGCGGGGCGACTTGATGAACGAACTTAAAGAGTCGACTTGGTGAGAGTACTCGGTGGGGTGACCTGATGAACAAACCTAAAGAGTCAACCTGGTGAGAGTACTTGGTGGGCCGACCTGGCGGGGTGACTTGGTGAGCAAACTTAAAGAGTCGACTTGGTGAGAGTAGTTGGTGGGCTGACCTGGCGGGGTGACTTGATGAACGAACTTAAAGAGTCGACCTGGTGGGCTGACTTGGCAGAGTGACTTCATGAACGAACTTAAAGAGTCCACTTGGTGGGCCAACCTGGCGGGGGGACTTGATGAACGAACTTAAAGAGTCGACTCGGTGAGAGTAATTTGTGGGCTGACCTGGCGGGGTGACTTGATGAATGAACTTAAAGAGTCGACTTGGTGGGGTGACTTGATGAACCCACTTGAAGGGTCGACTTGGTGGGGTGACTCTATGAACGGACCTAAAGAGTTGACTTGGTGAGAGTACTTGGTGGGGTGACTCGACGAAAGGACTTAAAGAGTCGACTTGGTGAGAGTACTTGGTGGCTCGACTTTATGAGCAGACTTAAAGAGTCCACTTGGTGAGAGTGGGCCTAACGGGGCGAGTTGGTGGGGCGACTTGGCGAGCGGTATTAGAGAGCCGACGTGGTGAGGCGACTCGGCGAGTTGGTTCGTTGAGATGACATGGTGAGCTGACTTGGCGAGCGAACTTAAAGAGTTGACTTGGCAACGTACTCGAGTCGACTTGGTGAGGCGACCTGGCGAGCGAGCTCAAAGAGTCAACATGGTGAGGTGACTCATTGAGTCAACATGGTGAGGTGACTCATGGTGAGGAGCTATCCTTGAGGCGACTTGGTGGGCCTACTTGATTAGTCGACTTGGTGAGCCGACCTGACGAGCTGACACAGTGAGCGGGCTTAAAGAGGCGACGACTTGGTGGGGTAACTCGGCAAGCCAACTTATCGAGGCGAGATGGTGAGTCGACTTGGTAAGCTGACTTGGTGAGCGCACTTAAAGAGTCAACTTCGTGAGGTGACTCGGCGAGTTAGCCCGCTGATGCGACTTGGGCGGGCCGACCTGGCGAACGAACTTAAAGAGGCGACTTGGGCGGGCTAACCTGGTGAGCAAACTTAAAGAGTTGACTTGGCAACGTACTTGAACAACCGACTTGGTGAGCTGACATGGTGAGTGGGCTTAGAGAAGCAACTCGGCGGGGTGACTTGATGAACGGACTTAAAGGGTCGACTTGGCGGGGTGACTCGATGAATGGACCTAAAGAGTTGACTTGGTGAGAGTACTTGGCGGGGTGAACTGATGAACGGACTTAAAGAGTCGACTTGGTGGGAGTACTTGGTGG
>CM053784.1:567680368-567717868 GCA_028749045.1 Cupressus sempervirens | reverse complement strand
GTAGGATGAGACAGTGAAGAGGCGAGCACGCACCGAGAATGCACTAGCGAATAAATTATGCGGCAACCAAACCTTTCGCCGGCCCCCCTCTCAATCCCAAGGCTCTACCGATCGGCAAAAACTTAGGGTGGAGAGTGGACCCTTGATGAAATTAGGGACGTCGAGCAATGCACCCGTGCAACCAAACCATCTCTTTCCTTCTTGCCGTCCGGGCAGGATAAAAATGCAATGATAGAACGTGCCAATGAGACGGAGCCCTTGGCTAAAAGATACAACTCCATACACACTCAGCAACAAGCGCATCTTAGAATCGAACACCAAATGTGCAGTGTGTTGCAAGCCGTGCAGACACCTACATATAGGGTATATCCATCAAAACAAAGCGACAAGTACTTCCCACCAGCTCCGCCATTGTGATTATCGAATGGGATAATACTCACCGCCATAGATTAATGACCATCATTACAGTATCGGAATAGATACAAGCACATCGAGCTTCATCCGATCAGCTGGATGAATTTCACCTTGAAGGGGCCCAATCCAAAAGTTCCGGAGGTCATCTCCTGGAACTCTCAAGAACAAGGCCCATCTTACATGCAAACTCTGCTACTGCGCAAACATAGGTTGCAATTAAAGAGAAATTGCAAGGCCGTCACAATGGCCCGAGGCCAATGCTCCGACTAAGTCAATTTTCTCTTGCAATCACCATGCCGCCGTTCACAGAGAGATCTCCCCATTCACTTGTGATGCGACGCACAATCCAAGGGATAGACGCGAGCTCGCCCTTGAAAGGCCACTTTCCAAGGCATCCCCCGATGACACATTGGAACGACAACCGCTGTCGAACCATTTCCCAATGTTGTGCCAATCGAGTTGGCACGAAGCCGGTAGACGAGGGCTCCTGTTTTAGATCGAGTTTTAAAATCACCAAGAAGACGCGGTGAGGGCTGGCAACCGCTGCCAAACCTTTTTTCCGAAATTGCGCCAGCTGAGTGACTAGAAAACATGCTTTACGCGATAGGCACGCAAAAAATTTTGCTAGAGCGCCAAGCACCCACCTCATGGCTCGAGACAAGGGCTCGCCATTAGATCAACTTCGAAATCGCTGAACAGATGCGCTGTAGAATGGCAACCGCTGCCAAGTCTCTTCCGTAGTTGCGTCGGTCGAGTGATCGAAGAAGGTGATCTAAGAGAGGGTCCAAGCGTAGGCATTCGTTGGGGGATTCGCGCTGATGGCATAAATTTATGCAGTACCCGAGCAACACCGGACGGAGGTGCTAGACGAGGGCTCCCGTTTTAGATCGAGTTTTAAAATCACCAAGTAGACGCGGTGAGGGCTGGCAACCGCTGCTAAACCTTTTTCCGAAATTGCGCCAGGTGAGTGACAAGAAAACATGATCTAAAGGAGAGTCCAGGAATAGCACCCTCGAGGGTGGGCTTCATGCCCCTCTAACTGATTCAACGTCGCCGTCCACCGTTTCAAAATCCGACATATCCATCCGCCCTGACAGCAGCGTTGAATCAATGAGGGGGGCACGGGAGAGGCTCGCGGCAACCACCTCTCCCATTGTAGCCGCGATAGGCACGCAAAAAGATTTTGCTAGAGCACCAAGCACCCACCTCATGCCTAGAGACAAGGGCTCGCCATTAGATCAACTTCGAAATCGTAGAACAGACGCGCTGTAGAATGGCAACCGCTGCTAAGTCTCTTCCGTAATTGCGTCGGTCGAGTGATCGAAAAAGGTGATCTAAGAGAGGGTCCCAGCGTAGGGCATTCGTTGGGGTAATCACGCCGATGGCAAAAATTTGTGCAATACCCGCGCAACACCAGACGGAGGTGCTAGACGAGGGCTCCCATTTTAGATCGAGTTTTAAAATCACAAAGAAGACGCGGCGAGGGCTGGCAACCACTGCCAAACCTTTTTCCGAAATTGCGCCAGCTGAGTGACAAGAAAACATGATCTAAAGGAGAGTCCAGGAATAGCACCCTCGAAGGTGGGCTTCATGCCCTTCTAATTGATTCAACGTCGGCGTCCACCGTTTCAAAATTCGACATATCCATCCGCCCTGACAGCGGCGTTGAATCAATGAGCTGGGCACGGGAGAGGCTCGCGGCAACCACCTCTCCCATTGTAGCCGCAATAGGCTCGCAAAAAATTTTGCTAGAGCGCCAAGTACCCACCTCATGGCTATAGACAAGGGCTCGCCATTAGATCAACTTTGAAATCGCAGAACGGACGCGGTGTAGAATGGCAACCACTGCCAAGTCTCTTCCGTAATTGCGTCGGTCGAGTGATCGAAGAAGGTGATCTAAGAGAGGGTCCAAGCGTGTAGGCATTCGTTGGGGGATTCGCGCCGATGGCAAAAATTTGTGCAATACCCGAGCAACACCGGACGGAGGTGCAAGACGAGGGCTCCCGTTTTAGATCGAGTTTTAAAATCACCAAGTAGACGCGGTGAGGGGCTGGCAACCGCTGCCAAACCTTTTTCCGAAATTGCGCCAGCTGAGTGACAAGAATACATGATCTAAAGGAGAGTCCAGGAAAATAGCACCCTCAAGGGTGGGCTTCATGCCCCTCTAATTGATTCAACATCGCCATCCACCGTTTCAAAATCCGACATTTCCATCCGCCCTGACAGCGGTGTTGAATCAATGAGGGGGGCACGGGAGAGGCTCGCGGCAACCACCTCTCCCCTTGTAGCCGCGATAGGCACGCAAAAAATTTTGCTAGAGCGCCAAGCACCCACCTAATGCCTAGAGACAAGGGCTCGCCATTAGATCAACTTCGAAATCGCTTAACAGACGCGCTGTAGAATGGCAATCGCTGCCAAGTCTCTTCCATAGTTGCGTCGGTCGAGTGATCGAAGAAGGTGATCTAAGAGAGGGTCCAAGCATAGGCATTCATTGGGGGATTCACGCAGATGGCATAAATTTATGCAATACCCGAGCAACACCGGACGGAGGTGCTAGACGAGGGCTCCCGTTTTAGATCGAGTTTTAAAATCACCGAGTAGACGCGGTGAGGGCTGGCAACCGCTGCCAAACCTTTTTCCAAAATTGCGCCAGCTGAGTGACAAGAAAACATGATCTAAAGGAGAGTCCAGGAATAGCACCCTCGAGGGTGGGCTTCATGCCCCTCTAATTGATTCAACGTCGCCGTCCACCGTTTCAAAATCCGACATTTCCATCTGCCCTGACAGCGGCGTTGAATCAATGAGGGGGGCATGGGAGAGGCTCACGGCAACCACCTCTCCTGTTGTAGCCGTGATAGGCACGCAAAAAATTTTTCTAGAGCGCCAAGCACCCACCTCATGCCTAGAGACAAGGGCTCGCCATTAGATCAACTTCGAAATCGCTGAACAGATGCGCTGTAGAATGGCAACCGCTGCCAAGTCTCTTCCGTAGTTGCGTCGGTCGAGTGATCGAAGAAGGTGATCTAAGAGAGGGTCCAAGTGTAGGCATTCGTTGGGGGATTCACGCCGATGGCATAAATTTATGCAATAACCGAGCAACACCGGATGGAGGTGCTAGACGAGGGCTCCCGTTTTAGATCGAGTTTTAAAATCACCGAGTAGACGCGGTGAGGGCTGGCAACCGCTGCCAAACCTTTTTCCGAAATTGCGCCAGCTGAGTGACAAGAAAACATGATCTAAAGGAGAGTCCAGGAATAGCACCCTCGAGGGTGGGCTTCATGCCCCTCTAATTGATTCAACGTCGCCGTCCACTGTTTCAAAATCCGACATATCCATCCGCCATGACAGCAGCGTTGAATCAATGACGGGGGCACGGGAGAGGCTCGCGGCAACCACCTCTCCCCTTGTAGCCGCGATAGGCACGCAAAAAAATTTTGCTAGAGTGCCAACCACCCACCTCATGGCTAGAGACAAGGGCTCGCCATTAGATCAACTTCGAAATCGCTGAACAGATGCGCTGTAGAATGGAAACCGCTGCCAAGTCTCTTCCATAGTTGCGTCGGTCGAGTGATCGAAGAAGGTGATCTAAGAGAGGGTCCAAGCGTGTACGCATTCATTGGGGGATTCGCGCCGATGGCATAAATTTATGCAATACCCGAGCAACACCGGACGGAGAGGCTAGACGAGGGCTCCCGTTTTAGATCGAGTTTTAAAATCACCGAGTAGACGCGGTGAGGGCTGGCAACCGCTGCCAAACCTTTTTCCGAAATTGCGCCAGCTGAGTGACAAGAAAACATGATCTAAAGGAGAGTCCAGGAATAGCACCCTCGAGGGTGGGCTTCATGCCCCTCTAATTTATTCAACGTCGCCGTCCACCGTTTCAAAATCCGACATATCCATCCGCCATGACAGCGGCGTTGAATCAATGAGGGGGGCACGGGAGAGGCTCGCGGCAACCACCTCTCCCCTTGTAGCCACGATAGGCACGCAAAAAAATTTTGCTAGAGCACCAACCACCCACCTCATGCCTAGAGACAAGGGCTCGTCATTAGATCAACTTCAAAATCGCTGAACAGACGCACTGTAGAATGGCAACCGCTGCCAAGTCTCTTCCGTAGTTGCGTCGGTCGAGTGATCGAAGAAGGTGATCTAAGAGAGGGTCCAAGCATGTAGGCATTCATTGGGGGATTCGCGCCGATGGCATAAATTTATGCAATACCCGAGCAACACCGGACGAAGGTGCTAGACGAGGTCTCCCGTTTTAGATCGAGTTTTAAAATCACCAAGTAGACGCGGTGAGGGCTGGCAACTGCTGCCAAACCTTTTTCCGAAATTGCGCCAGCTGAGTGACAAGAAAACATGATCTAAAGGAGAGCCCAGGAATAGCACCCTCGAGGGTGGGCTTCATGCCCCTCTAATTGATTCAACGTCGGCGTCCACCGTTTCAAAATTCGACATATCCATCCGCCCTGACAGCGGCGTTGAATCAATGAGGGGGGCACGGGAGAGGCTCGCGGAAACCACCTCTCCCGTTGTAGCCGCGATAGGCACGCAAAAAATTTGTCTAGAGCTCCAAGCACCCACCTCATGGCTAGAGAGAAGGGCTCGCCATTAGATCAACTTCGAAATCGCTGAACAGACGCGCTGTAGAATGGAAACCACTGCCAAGTCTCTTCCGTAGTTGCGTCGGTCGAGTGATCGAAGAAGGTGATCTAAGAGAGGGTCCAAGCGTAGGCATTCAATGGGG
Organism: Cupressus sempervirens; assembly: GCA_028749045.1. Taxonomy (NCBI): domain Eukaryota; kingdom Viridiplantae; phylum Streptophyta; class Pinopsida; order Cupressales; family Cupressaceae; genus Cupressus; species Cupressus sempervirens. Next base: position 567,712,707 of record CM053784.1, on the reverse strand, counting down.
GATTCGCGCCGATGGCATAAATTTATGCAATACCCGAGCAACACCGGACGGAGGTGCTAGACGAGGGCTCCCATTTTAGATCGAGTTTTAAAATCACCAAGTAGACGCGGTGAGGGCTGGCAACCGCTGGCCAAACCTTTTTCCGAAATTGCACCATCTGAGTGACAAGAAAACATGATCTAAAGGAGAGTCCAGGAATAGCACCCTCGAGGGTGGGCTTCATGCCCCTCTAATTGATTCAACGTCGGCGTCCACTGTTTCAAAATCTGACATATCCATCCGCCCTGACAGCGGCGTTGAATCAATGAGGGGGGCACGGGAGAGGCTCGCGGCAACCACCTCTCCCATTGTAGCCGCGATAGGCACGCAAAAAATTTTACTAGAGCGCCAACCACCCACCTCATGGCTAGAGACAAGGGCTCGCCATTAGATCAACTTCGAAATCGCTGAACAGACGCGCTGTAGAATGGCAACCGCTGCCAAGTCTCTTTCGTAGTTGCGTCGGTCGAGTGATCGAAGAAGGTGATCTAAGAGAGGGTCCAAGCGTAGGCATTCGTTGGGGGATTCGCGCCGTTGGCATAATTTTACGCAATACCCGAGCAACACCGGACGGAGGTGCTAGGCGAGGGCTCCCGTTTTAGATCGAGTTTTAAAATCACCAAGTAGACGTGGTGAGGGATGGCAACCGCTGCCAAACCTTTTTCCGAAATTGCGCCAGCTGAGTGAGAAGAAAACATGATCTAAAAGGAGAGTCGAGGAATAGCACATCCAGGGTGGGCTTCATGCCCCTCTAATTGATTCAACGTCGGCGTCCACCGTTTCAAAATCTGACATATCCATCCGCCTTGACACCGGCGTTGAATCAATGAGAGGGGCACGGGAGAGGCTCGCGGCAACCACCTCTCCTATATAAGCTATTAGTGTGAGGCTCACTCTGCATTAGACATTAGCGAACACACCGACATCTGCCTTAAAAATCCAAATCCTTTAAAATTCCTACCAAACAGCCATTCACGACCCAATTTTTTATGAGGTCGGCAGAGGAGCAAAAGATTGTCATCGGTTAGGAGATGTGAGTTCATGGAGCCGAGGGACTGAAATGGTCATCGAGCTCATCCGATAAACTGGATGAATTTCACCTTGAAGGGGCCCAATCCAAAAGTTCCGGAGGTCATCTCCTAGAACAAGGCCCATCTTACATGCAAACTCTGCTACTGCGCAAACATAGGTTGCAATTAAAGAGAAATTGCGAGGCCGTCACAATGGCCCGAGGCCAATGGCTCCGACTAAGTCAATTTTCTCTTGCAATCACCATGCCGCCGTTCACAGAGAGATCTCCCCATCCACTTGTGACGCGACGCACAGTCCAAGTGCTAGACGCGAGCTCGCCCTTGAAAGAAAGACCACTTTCCAAGACATCCCCCAAGACATCCCCCATTCACTTGTGACGCGACGCACAACCCAAGTGCTAGACGCGAGCTTGCCCTTGAAAGAAAGACCACTTTCCAAGACATCCCCCGATGAAACATTGGAACGACAACCGCTGTCGAACCATTCCCAATGTTGTGCCAATCGAGTTGGCACAGAGGCGACCTTAGGGAGCTCCCGCATAGCAATCGGGATGTGCTTTCATACCCATCTCTCACAAAAACCAATCTTAGCTGTGAACAGATTTCGCCGCAATGACACCATTGGAACGATGACCGCTGTCGAACAACTCCCGAATTTGTGCCCCGATGGAGTGAGAAAGAATAGCAACTTTGGGGAGCCGCGCATCGCAAACGGGCTGGCTGCTGCTTCATTCCGCTCCTATATATAGATCCGATGTCATTGATTTCGTTTGGAATCCGAGGCTGCATTCGTCCTTGCTCACACAAGCAATGGCTCTTCTCATCGAATGGCCACGGGGAGCTTCCGATCACAAAGGCTCCCTTGTCACTCGTGATGCGCAGCCCAACTGCTTTCCGAAATTGCGCCAGCTTGAGTGACAAGAAAACATGATCTAAAGGAGAGTCGAGGAATAGCACCTCGAGGGTGGGCTTCATGCCCCTCCAATTGATTCAACATCGGCGTCCACCATTTCAAAATCTGACATTTCCATCCGCCTCGACACCGCCATTGAATCAATGAGAGGGGCACGGGAGAGGTTCGCGGCAACAACCTCTCCTATATAAGCTATTAGTGCGAGGCTCGCTCTGCATTAGAAATTAGCGAACACGCCGACATCCGCCATAAAAATCCAAATCATTGAAAATTCTGACCAAACAGCCATCCACGACCCAATTTATTATGAGGTTGTCTAAGGAGCAAAAGATTGTCGTCGGTTAGGAGATGTGAATTCATGGAGCCAAGGGACTGAAATGGTCATCGAGCTCATCCGATCAACTAGATGAATTTCACCTTGAAGGGGCCCAATCCAAAAGTTCCGGAGGTCATCTCCTGGAACTCTCAAGAACAAGGACCATCTTACTTGCAAACTCTACTACTGCGCAAACATAGGTTGCAATTAAAGAGAAATTGCCAGGCCATCACAGTGGCCTGAGGCCAATGCTCCGACTAAGTCAATTTTCTCTTGCAATCACCATGCCGCCGTTCACAGAGAGATCTCCCCATTCACTTGCGACGTGACGCACAATCCAAGTGATAGACGCGAGCTCGCCCTTGAAAGGCCAGGCCACTTTCCAAGACATCCCCCGATGACACATTGGAACGACAACCACTGTCGAACCATTCCCAATGTTGTGCCGATCGAGTTGGCACAGAGGCGACCTTAGGGAGCTCCCGCGTAGCAATCGGGATGTGCTTTCGTACCCATCTCTCACAAAAACCAATCTTAGCTGTGAATAAATTTAGAATCCAAGGCTCGTATCCATCGATATCGTCGGCACTGGGTCTATATATTCAAAGGCCACGGAGAGGTTCCAATAAGAAAAGCTCCCCTGCTCGCTCGCACAAACATCCCAAATGCTAGACACAAGCTCCTGCCCTTAGCATCGCTCTCCGGATCGCCGCAATGACACATTGGAACGACAACAGCTGTCGAACAACTCCCGAATTTGTGTCGATGGAGTGAGAAAGACGAGCAACTTTGGGGAGCCGCGCATGGCAAATGGGTTGCTGCTTCATTCTGCTCTTATATATAGATCCGATGTCGTTGATTTCATTTGGAATCCGAGGCTGCATTCGTCCTTGCTCACACAAGCAATGGCTCTTGTCACCCGTGATGCGCAGCCCAACTGCTAGACGATGGCTCGCCCTTCAGATCGCTGCCCAGGCAACCACCACAACGGCACCATTGGAACGACAACCGCTGCCGAACCATTCTGAAATTTTTTTGCCAAAGAAGTTGTTGCAAAGAGAACGACTCTGGGGAGAGAGCCCTCGCATAGCAAAATCGGGATGGCTTCACGGTAGCTGGATGGGATTTGAATTCATGGAGCCAAGGGAGTGAAATGGTCATCGAGCTCATCCGATCAACTGGATGAATTTCACCTTGAAGGGGCCCAATCCAAAAGTTCCGAAGGTCATCTCCTGGAACTGTCAAGAACAAAGGCCAATCTTACATGCAAACTCTACTACTGCGCAAACATAGGTTGCAATTATAGAGAAATTGCAAGGCCGTCACAATGGCCCGAGGCCAATGCTCCGACTACTAAGTCAATTTTCTCTTGCAATCACCATGCCGCCGTTCACAGAGAGATCTCCCCATTCACTTGTGACGACGCACAATCCAAGTGCTAGACGTAATCTCGCCCTTGAAAGGCCGCGTTCCAAGACATCCCGATGACACATTCGAACGACAACCGCTGTCGAACCATTCCCAATGTTGTGCCGATCGAGTTTGCACAGAGGCGATCTTAGGGAGCTCCCGCGAATCGATCGGGAAGTGCTTTCGTACCCATCTCTCACAAAAACCAATGTTAGCTGAACAATTTTAGAATCCAAGGCTCGTATCCATCGATATCGTCGGCACTGGGTCTATATTCAAAGGTCACGGAGAGGTTCCGATAAGAGAAGCTCCCCTGCTCTCTTGCACAAACATCCCCAAATGCTAGACGCAAGCTCCTGCCCTTAGCATCGCTCTCCAGATCACTGCAATGACACATTGGAACGACAACCGCTATCGAACAACTCCCGAATTTGTGCCGATGGAGTGAGAAAGAAGAGCCAGATCGGGTCGACAAAAACGGCTAAGCCAGATCGGGTCGGCCAGCATGGCTCGGCCACCATTTTTCGCCGAGAGCTTTCGATATTAAAGCTCCCATGTAGCAGCGATAAGTACACCACGACAAAATTGCTAGAGCGCCGAGCACCCATAGCAAATTGCCATTATACCAAGCAACGCCGGAGTGCTAGACAAGGGCTCACGTTTAGATCAAGTTTTAAAATCACCAAAAAGACACGCCATGGATCGGCAACCGCTGCCTCACCTTTTCCAAAATTGAGTCATCGGTAAACATGATCTAAAGGACAGCCGAGGAAAAGCACTGAGATCGCTTCATGCCCCTTTCATTCATTCAACATCAGCATAAACCGTTTGAAAACCCAACAATCCGATCCGCCTAGACACCAATGTTGTATCAATGAAAGGGGCATGGGAGAGGCTCGCGGCAACAACCTCTCCTATATAAGCTATTAGTGCGAGGCTCGCTCTGCATTAGAAATCTGCGACAGCGCGGACAAAATCCTTAAAAATCCAATTCAATGAAAAATGTGACCAAACAGCCATCCACGACACCGTTTTTGGGGCTCGCCCAGATTGGCTCGGCCAGAATGGCTCGCCCAGATCAGCTCGGCCAGCATGGATCGGCCAGATCGGCTCGGCCAGCATGGCTCGGCCAGATCGGCTCGGCCAGATCGGCTCGGCCAGCATGGCTCGGCCAGATCGGCTCGGCCAGCATGGCTCGGCCAGATCGGCTCGGCCAGCATGGTGACTTGCTGACTCGGTGAGAGTACTTCGAACTGTCAAGAACAAAGGCCAATCTAACATGCAAACTCTGCTACTGTGCAAACATAGGTTGCAATTATAGAGAAATTGCAAGGCCGTCACAATGGCCCGAGGCCAACGCTCCAACTACTAAGTCAATTTTCTCTTGTAATCGCCATGCCGCCGTTCACAGAGAGATCTCCCCATTCACTTGTGACGACGCACAATTCAAGTGCTAGACGCGAGCTCGCCCTTGAAAGGCCGCGTTCCAAGACATCCCGATGACACATTGGAATGACAACCGCTGTCGAACCATTCCCAACGTTGTGCCGATCGAGTTGGCACAGAGGCGATCTTAGGGAACTCCCGCGTATCGATCGGGAAGTGCTTTCGTACCCATCTCTCACAAAAACCAATGTTAGCTGAACAATTTTATAATCCAAGGCTCGTATCCATCGATATCGTCGACACTGGGTCTATATTCAAAGGCCACAGAGAGGTTCCGATAAGAGAAGCTCCCCTGCTCGCTTGCACAAACATCCCCAAATGCTAGATGCAAGCTCCCGCACTTAGCATCGCTCTCCAGATCACCGCAATGACACATTGGAACGACAACCGCTGTCGAACAACTCCCGAATTTGTGCCGATGGAGTGAGAAACGAGAGCCAGATCGGGTCGACGAAAACGGCTAAGCCAGATCGGGTCGGCCAGAATGGCTCGGCCACCATTTTTCGCCGAGAGCTTTCGATATTAAAGCTCCCATGTAGCTGCGATAAGTACACCATGACAAATTGCTAGAGTGCCGAGCACCCATAGCAAATTGCCATTATACCAAGCAACGCCGGAGTGCTAGACAAGGGCTCACGTTTAGATCAAGTTTTAAAACCACCAAAAACACACGCCATGGATCGGCAACCGCTGCCTCACCTTTTCCAAAATTGAGTCATCGAAAAACATGATCTAAAGGAGAGCCGAGGAAAAGCACTGAGATCGCTTCATGCCCCTTTCATTCATTCAACATCGGCATACACCGTTTGAAAACCCAACAATCCGATCCGCCTAGACACCAATGTTGAATGAATGAAAGGGGCACGGGAGAGGCTCGCGGCAACAACCTCTCCTATATAAGCTATTAGTGTGAGGCTCGCTCTGCATTAGAAATCTGCGACAGCGCGGACAACTCCCTTAAAAATCCAATTCAATGAAAAATGTGACCAAACAGCCATCCACGACACCGTTTTTGGAGCTCGCCCAGATCGGCTCGGCCAGAATGGCTCGCCCAGATCGGCTCGGCTAGATCGGCTCGGCCAGCATGGTGACTTGCTGACTCGGTGAGAGTACTTCGAACTGTCAAGAACAAAGGCCAATCTAACATGCAAACTCTGCTACAGCGCAAACATAGGTTGCAATTATAGAGAAATTGCAAGGCCGTCACAATGGCCCGAGGCCAATGCTCCGACTACTAAGTCAATTTTCTCTTGCAATCGCCATGCCGCCGTTCACAGAGAGATCTCCCCATTCACTTGTGACGACGCACAATTCAATTGCTAGACGCGAGCTCGCCCTTGAAAGGCCGCGTTCCAAGACATCCCGATGACACATTGGAACGACAACCGCTGTCGAACCATTCCCAATGTTGTGCCGATCGAGTTGGCACAGAGGCGATCTTAGGGAACTCCTGCGTATCGATCGGGAAGTGCTTTCGTACCCATCTCTCACAAAAACCAATGTTAGCTGAACAATTTTATAATCCAAGGCTCGTATCCATCAATATCGTCGGCACTGGGTCTATATTCAAAGGCCACGGAGAGGTTCCGATAAAAGAAGCTCCCCTGCTCGCTTGCACAAACATCCCCAAATGCTAGACGCAAGCTCCCGCACTTAGCATCGCTCTCCAGATCACCGCAATGACACATTGGAACGACAACCGCTGTCGAACAACTCCCGAATTTGTGCCGATGGAGTGAGAAACGAGAGCCAGATCGGGTCGACGAAAATGGCTAAGCTAGATCGGGTCGGCCAGCATGGCTCGGCCACCACTTTTCGCCGAGAGCTTTCGATATTAAAGCTCCCATGTAGCCGCGATAAGTACACCATGACAAATTGCTAGAGCGCCGAGCACCCATAGCAAATTGCCATTATACCAAGCAACGCCGGAGTGCTAGACAAGGGCTCACGTTTAGATCAAGTTTTAAAACCACCAAAAACACACGCCATGGACAAGGGCTCCCGCACTTAGCATCGCTCTCCAGATCACCGCAATGACAGATTGGAACGACAACCACTGTCGAAAAACTCCCGAATTTGTGCCGATGGAGTGAGAAACGAGAGCCAGATCGGGTCGACGAAAATGGCTAAGCCAGATCGGGTCGGCCAGCATGGCTCGGCCACCATTTTTCGCTGAGAGCTTTCAATATTAAAGCTCCCATGTAGCCGCGATAAGTACACCATGACAAATTGCTAGAGCGCCGAGCACCCATAGCAAATTGCCATTATACCAAGCAATGCCGGAGTGCTAGACAAGGGCTCACGTTTAGATCAAGTTTTAAAACCACCAAAAACACACGCCATGGATCGGCAACCGCTGCCTCACCTTTTCCAAAATTGAGTCATCGAAAAACATGATCTAAAGGAGAGCCGAGATAAAGCACTAAGATCGCTTCATGCCCCTTTCATTCATTCAACATCGGCATACACCGTTTGAAAACCCAACAATCCGATCCGCCTAGACACCAATGTTGAATGAATGAAAGGGGCACGGGAGAGGCTCGCGGCAACAACCTCTCCTATATAAGCTATTAGTGCGAGGCTCGCTCTGCATTAGAAATCTGCGACAGCGCGGACAACTCCCTTAAAAATCCAATTCAATGAAAAATGTGACCAAACAGCCATCCACGACACCGTTTTTGGAGCTCGCCCAGATCGGCTCGGCCAGAATGGCTCGCCCAGATCGGCTCGGCCAGCATGGCTCGCCCAGATCTGCTCGGCTAGCTTGGCTCGGCCAGCATGGCTAGCCCAGATCGGCTCGGCCAGATCGGGTCGGCCAGCATGGTGACTTGGTGACTCGGTGAGAGTACTTGGAACCGTCAAGAACAAAGGCCAATCTTACATGCAAACTCTGCTACTGCGCAAACATAGGTTGCAATTATAGAGAAATTGCAAGGCCGTCACAATGGCCCGAGGCCAATGCTCCGACTACTAAGTCAATTTTCTCTTGCAATCGCCATGCCGCCGTTCACAAAGAGATCTCCCCATTCACTTGTGACGACGCACAATCCAAGTGCTAGACGCGAGCTCACCCTTGAAAGGCCGCGTTCCAAGACATCCCGATGACACATTGGAACGACAACCACTGTCGAACCATTCCCAATGTTGTGCCGATCGAGTTGGCATAGAGGCGACCAAACAGCCATCCACGACACCATTTTTGGAGCTCGGCCAGATCGGCTTGCCCAGAACGGCTAGCCCAGATCGGCTCGGCCAGCATGGCTCAGCCAGAACGGCTCGGCCAGCATGGCTCGGCAAGAACGGCTCACCCAGATCGGCTCGGCCAGAATGGCTCGGCCAACATGGCTCGGCCAGAACGGCTCGCCCATATCAGCTCGGCCATCATGGCTCGGCCAGAACGGCTCGGCCAGCATGGCTTGCCCAGAACGGCTCGGCCAGATCGGGACGGTGACTTGATGAACGCACTTAGAGAGTCGGCTTGGCGGGGTGACTTGATGAAAGGACTTAAAGAGTCGACTTGGCGGGGTGACTCGATGAACGAACTTAGAGGGTCGACTTTGCAGGGTGACTCGATGAACGGACCTAAAGAGTTGACTTGGTGAGAGTACTCGGTGGGGTGACCTGATGAACAGACTTAGAGAGTCGACTTGGTGAGAGTCCTTGGTGGGCCGACCTGGTTGGGTGACTTCGTGAACTGACTTAAAGAGTCGACTTGGTGGGAGTACTTGGTGGGGTTTGACTTGATGAACGGACTTCAAGGGTCGACTTGGCGAGGTCACTTGATGAACGGTCCTAAAGAGTTGACTTGGTGAGAGTACTTGGTGTGGTGACTTGATGAAAAGACTTAAAGAGTCGAATTGGTGAGAGTACTTGGTGGGGTGACTTGATGAACGCACCTGAAGGGTCGACCTGGTGGGGTGACTTTATGAACGGACCTAAAGAGTTGACGTGGTGAGAGTGCTTGGTGGGGTGACTTGATGAACATAGTTAAAGAGTCGACTTGGTGAGAGTAGTTGGTCGGGTGACTTGATGAACGCACTCAAAGAATCGACTTGGTTAGAGTACTTGGTGGGGTGACTTGATGAACGGACTTAAAGATTCGACTTGGTGGGCCGACCTGACGGGGTGACTTGATGAACGGACTTAGAGAGTCGACTTGGTGAGAGTACTTGGTGACTTGGTGGGCCGACCTGGCCGGGTGACTTGATGAACAAACTTAAAGAGTCGACTTGGCGAGAGTACTCGGTGGGCTGACCTGGTCATGTGACTTGATGAACGGACTTAAAGATTCGACTTGGTGGGCCGACCTGGCGGGGTGACTTGATGAACGGACTTAGAGAGTCGACTTGGTGGGTCGAGCTAGCGGGGTGACTTGGTGAGAGTAGTTGGTGGGCTGACCTGGCAGGGTGACTTGATGAACGAACTTAGAGAGTCGACTTTGTGAGAGTACTTGGTGGGTCGAACTGGCGGGGTGACTTGATGAACGAACTTAAAGAGTCGACCTGGTGACAGAACTTGGTGGGCCGAGCTGGCGGGGTGAATTGATGAATGAACCTAAAGAGTCGACTTTGTGAGAGTACGTGGTGGGCCGACCTGGCGGGGTGAGTTGATGACCGAACTTAAAGGGTCGACTTGGTGAGAGTACTTGGTGGGCCGACCTGGCGGGGTGACTTGATGAACGAACTTAAAGAGTCGACTTGGTGAGAGTACTCGGTGGGGTGACCTGATGAACAAACCTAAAGAGTCGACCTGGTGAGAGTACTTGGTGGGCCGACCTGGCGGGGTGACTTGGTGAGCAAACTTAAAGAGTCGACTTGGTGAGAGTAGTTGGTGGGCTGACCTGGCGGGGTGACTTGATGAACGAACTTAAAGAGTCGACCTGGTGGGCCGACTTGGCAGAGTGACTTCATGAACGAACTTAAAGAGTCCACTTGGTGGGCCGACCTGGCGGGGTGACTTGATGAATGAACTTAAAGAGTCGACTCGGTGAGAGTAATTTGTGGGCTGACCTGGCGGGGTGACTTGATGAATGAACTTAAAGAGTCGACTTGGTGGGGTGACTTGATGAACCCACTTGAAGGGTCGAGTTGGTGGGGTGACTCTATGAACGGACCTAAAGAGTTGACTTGGTGAGAGTACTTAGTGGGGTGACTCGACGAAAGGACTTAAAGAGTCGACTTGGTGAGAGTACTTGGTGGCTCGACTTTATGAGTAGACTTAAAGAGTCCACTTGGTGAGAGTGGGCCTAATGGGGCGATGTGGTGAGTGGGCCTAACGGGGTGAGTTGGTGGGGCGACTTGGCGAGCGGTATTAGAGAGCCGACGTGGTGAGGCGACTCGGCGAGTTGGTTCGTTGAGATGACATGGTGAGCTGACTTGGCGAGTCGACCTGGCGAGCGAACTTAAAGAGTCGACTTGGCAACGTACTCGAGTCGACTTGGTGAGGCGACCTGGCGAGCGGGCTCAAAGAGTCAACATGGTGAGGCGACTCATTGAGTCAACATGGTGAGGCGACTCATTGAGTCAACATGGTGAGGCGACTCATGGTGAGGAGCTATCCTTGAGGCGACTTGGTGGGCCTACTTGATTAGTCGACTTGGTGAGCCGACCTGACGAGCTGACACGGTGAGCGGGCTTAAAGAGGCAACGACTTGGTGGGGTAACTCGGCAAGCCAACTTATCGAGGCGAGATGGTGAGTCGACTTGGTGAGCTGACTTGGTGAGCGCACTTAAAGAGTCAACTTTGTGAGGTGACTCGGCGAGTTAGCCCGCTGATGTGACTTGGGCGGGCCGACCTGGCGAACGAACTTAAAGAGGCGACTTGGGCGGGCTGACCTGGTGAGCGAACTTAAAGAGTTGACTTGGCAACGTACTTGAACAACCGACTTGGTGAGCTGACATGGTGAGTGGGCTTAGAGAAGCAACTCGGCGGGGCGACTTGATGAACGGACTTAAAGGGTCGACTTGGCGGGGTGACTCGATGAACGGACCTAAAGAGTTGACTTGGTGAGAGTACTTGGCGGGGTGAACTGATGAACGGACTTAAAGAGTCGACTTGGTGGGAGTACTTGGTGGGCTGACTTGATGAACGGACTTATAGAGTCGACTTGGTGAGAGTAGTTGTTCTGGTGACTTGATGAACGCACTTAGAGAGTCGGCTTGGCGGGGTGACTTGATGAAAGGACTTAAAGAGTCGACTTGGTGGGGTGACTCGATGAACGAACTTAGAGGGTCGACTTTGCGGGGTGACTCAATGAACGGACCTAAAGAGTTGACTTGGTGAGAGTACTCGGTGGGGTGACCTGATGAACAGACTTAGAGAGTCGACTTGGTGAGAGTCCTTGGTGGGCCGACCTGGTTGGGTGACTTCGTGAACTGACTTAAAGAGTCGACTTGGTGGGAGTACTTGGTGGGGTTTGACTTGATGAACGGACTTCAAGGGTCGACTTGGCGAGGTGACTTGATGAACGGTCCTAAAGAGTTGACTTGGTGAGAGTACTTGGTGTGGTGACTTGATGAAAAGACTTAAAGAGTCGAATTGGTGAGAGTACTTGGTGGGGTGACTTGATGAACGCACTTGAAGGGTCGACCTGGTGGGGTGACTTTATGAATGGACCTAAAGAGTTGACGTGGTGAGAGTGCTTGGTGGGGTGACTTGATGAACATAGTTAAAGAGTCGACTTGGTGAGAGTAGTTGGTCGGGTGACTTAATGAACGCACTCAAAGAATCGACTTGGTTAGAGTACTTGGTGGGGTGACTTGATGAACGGACTTAAAGATTCGACTTGGTGGGCCGACCTGGCGGGGTGACTTGATGAACGGACTTAGAGAGTCGACTTGGTGACAGTACTTGGTGACTTGGTGGGCCGACCTGGCCGGGTGACTTGATGAACAAACTTAAAGAGTCGACTTGGCGAGAGTACTCGGTGGGCTGACCTGGTCACGTGACTTGATGAACGGACTTAAAGATTCGACTTGGTGGGCCGACCTGGCGGGGTGACTTGATGAACGGACTTAGAGAGTCGACTTGGTGGGTTGAGCTAGCGGGGTGACTTGGTGAGAGTAGTTGGTGGGCTGACCTGGCAGGGTGACTTGATGAACGAACTTAGAGAGTCGACTTTGTGAGAGTACTTGGTGGGTCGAACTGGCGGGGTGACTTGATGAACGAACTTAAAGAGTCGACCTGGTGAGAGAACTTGGTGGGCCGAGCTGGCGGGGTGAATTGATGAACGAACCTAAAGATTCGACTTTGTGAGAGTACTTGGTGGGCCGACCTGGCGGGGTGAGTTGATGACCGAACTTAAAGGGTCGACTTGGTGAGAGTACTTGGTGGGCCGACCTGGCGGGGCGACTTGATGAACGAACTTAAAGAGTCGACTTGGTGAGAGTACTCGGTGGGGTGACCTGATGAACAAACCTAAAGAGTCGACCTGGTGAGAGTACTTGGTGGGCCGACCTGGCGGGGTGACTTGGTGAGCAAACTTAAAGAGTCGACTTGGTGAGAGTAGTTGGTGGGCTGACCTGGCGGGGTGACTTGATGAACGAACTTAAAGAGTCGACTTGGTGGGCCGACTTGGTAGAGTGACTTCATGAACGAACTTAAAGAGTCCACTTAGTGGGCCGACCTGGCGGGGTGACTTGATGAACAAACTTAAAGAGTCGAACGGTGAGAGTAATTTGTGGGCTGACCTGGCGGGGTGACTTGATGAATGAACTTAAAGAGTCGACTTGGTGGGGTGACTTGCTGAACCCACTTGAAGGGTCGACTTGGTGGGGTGACTCTATGAACGGACCTAAAGAGTTGACTTGGTGAGAGTACTTGGTGGGGTGACTCGACGAAAGGACTTAAAGAGTCGACTTGGTGAGAGTACTTGGTGGCTCGACTTTATGAGCAGACTTAAAGAGTCCACTTGGTGAGAGTGGGCCTAACGGGGCGAGTTGGTGGGGCGACTTGGCGAGCGGTATTAGAGAGCCGACGTGGTGAGGCAACTCGGCGAGTTGGTTCGTTGAGATGACATGGTGAGCTGACTTGGCGAGTTGACCTGGCGAGCGAACTTAAAGAGTCGACTTGGCAACGTACTCGAGTCGACTTGGTGAGGCGACCTGGCGAGCGGGCTCAAAGAGTCAACATGGTGAGGCGTCTCATTGAGTCAACATGGTGAGGCGACTCATGGTGAGGAGCTATCCCTGAGGCGACTTGGTGGGCCTACTTGATTAGTCGACTTGGTGAGCCGACCTGATGAGCTGACACGGTGAGCGGGCTTAAAGAGGCGACGACTTGGTGGGGTAACTCGGCAAGCCAACTTATCGAGGCGAGATGGTGAGTCGACTTGGTGAGCTGACTTGGCGAGCGCACTTAAAGAGTCAACTTCGTGAGGTGACTTGGCGAGTTAGCTCGCTGATGCAACTTGGGAAGGCCGACCTGGCGAACGAACTTAAAGAGGCGACTTGGGCGGGCTGACCTGGTGAGCGAACTTAGAGAGTTGACTTGGCAACGTACTTGAACAACCGACTTGGTGAGCTGACATGGTGAGTGGGCTTAGAGAAGCAACTCGCTGGGGCGACTTGATGAACAGACTTAAAGGGTCGACTTGGCGGGGTGACTCGATGAACGGACCTAAAGAGTTGACTTGGCGAGAGTACTTGGCGGGGTGAACTGATGAACGGACTTAAAGAGTCGACTTGGTGGGAGTACTTGGTGGGCCGACTTGATGAATGGACTTATAGAGTCGACTTGGTGAGAGTAGTTGTTCTGGTGACTTGATGAACACACTTAGAGAGTCGGCTTGGCGGGGTGACTTGATGAAAGGACTTAAAGAGTCGACTTGGCGGGGTGACTCGATGAACGAACTTAGAGGGTCGACTTTGCGGGGTGACTCGATGAACGGACCTAAAGAGTTGACTTGGTGAGAGTACTCGGTGGGGTGACCTGATGAACAGACTTAGAGAGTCGACTTGGTGAGAGTCCTTGGTGGGCCGACCTGGTTGGGTGACTTCGTGAACTGACTTAAAGAGTCGACTTGGTGGGGTGACTTGATGAACGGACTTCAAGGGTCGACTTGGCAAGGTGACTTGATGAACGGTCCTAAAGAGTTGACTTGGTGAGAGTACTTGGTGTGGTGACTTGATGAAAAGACTTAAAGAGTCGAATTGGTGAGAGTACTTGGTGGGGTGACTTGATGAATGCACTTGAAGGGTCGACCTGGTGGGGTGACTTTATGAACGGACCTAAAGAGTTGACGTGGTGAGAGTGCTTGGTGGGGTGACTTGATGAACATAGTTAAAGAGTCGACTTGGTGAGAGTAGTTGGTCGGGTGACTTGATGAACGCACTCGAAGAATCGACTTGGTTAGAGTACTTGGTGGGGTGACTTGATGAACGGACTTAAAGATTCGAATTGGTGGGCCGACCTGGCGGGGTGACTTGATGAACGGACTTAGAGAGTCGACTTGGTGAGAGTACTTGGTGACTTGGTGGGCCGACCTGGCTGGGTGACTTGATGAACAAACTTAATGAGTCGACTTGGCGAGAGTACTCGGTGGGCTGACCTGGTCACGTGACTTGATGAACGGACTTAAAGATTCGACTTGGTGGGCCGACCTGGCGGGGTGACTTGATGAACAGACTTAGAGAGTCGACTTGGTGGGTTGAGCTAGCGGGGTGACTTGGTGAGAGTAGTTGGTGGACTGACCTGGCAGGGTGACTTGATGAATGAACTTAGAGAGTCGACTTTGTGAGAGTACTTGGTGGGTCGAACTGGCGGGGTGACTTGATGAACGAACTTAAAGAGTCGACCTGGTGAGAGAACTTGGTGGGCCGAGCTGGCGGGGTGAATTGATGAACGAACCTAAAGAGTCGACTTTGTGAGAGTATGTGGTGGGCCGACCTGGCGGGGTGAGTTGATGACCGAACTTAAAGGGTCGACTTGGTGAGAGTACTTGGTGGGCCGACCTGGCGGGGCGACTTGATGAACGAACTTAAAGAGTCGACTTGGTGAGAGTACTCGGTGGGGTGACCTGATGAACAAACCTAAAGAGTCGACCTGGTGAGAGTACTTGGTGGGCCGACCTGGCGGGGTGACTTGGTGAGCAAACCTAAAGAGTCGACTTGGTGAGAGTAGTTGGTGGGCTGACCTGGCGGGGTGACTTGATGAACGAACTTAAAGAGTCGACCTGGTGGGCCGACTTGGCAGAGTGACTTCATGAACGAACTTAAAGAGTCCACTTGGTGGGCCGACCTGGCGGGGTGACTTGATGAACGAACTTAAAGAGTCGACTCGGTGAGAGTAATTTGTGGGCTGACCTGGCGGGGTGACTTGATGAATGAACTTAAAGAGTCGACTTGGTGGGGTGACTTGATGAACCCACTTGAAGGGTCGAGTTGGTGGGGTGACTCTATGAACGGACCTAAAGAGTTGACTTGGTGAGAGTACTTGGTGGGGTGACTCGACGAAAGGACTTAAAGAGTCGACTTTGTGAGAGTACTTGGTGGCTCGACTTTATGAGCAGACTTAAAGAGTCCACCTGGTGAGAGTCGGCCTAACGGGGCGAGTTGGTGGGGCGACTTGGCGAGCGGTATTAGAGAGCCGACGTGGTGAGGCGACTCGGCGAGTTGGTTCGTTGAGATGACATGGTGAGCTGACTTGGCGAGTCGACCTGGCAAGCGAACTTAAAGAGTCGACTTGGCAACGTACTCGAGTCGACTTGGTGAGGCGACCTGGCGAGCGGGCTCAAAGAGTCAACATGGTGAGGCGACTCATTGAGTCAACATGGTGAGGCGACTCATGGTGAGGAGCTATCCTTGAGGCGACTTGGTGGGCCTACTTGATTAGTCGACTTGGTGAGCCGACCTGACGAGCTGACACAGTGAGCGGGCTTAAAGAGGCGACGACTTGGTGGGGTAACTCGGCAAGCCAACTTATCGAGGCGAGATGGTGAGTCGACTTGGTGAGCTGACTTGGTGAGCGCACTTAAAGAGTCAACTTCGTGAGGTGACTCGGCGAGTTAGCCCGCTGATGCGACTTGGGCGGGCCGACCTGGCGAACGAACTTAAAGAGGCGACTTGGGCGGGCTGACTTGGTGAGCGAACTTAAAGAGTTGACTTGGCAACGTACTTGAACAACCGACTTGGTGAGCTGACATGGTGAGTGGGCTTAGAGAAGCAACTCGGTGGGGCGACTTGACGAACGGACTTAAAGGGTCGACTTGGCGGGGTGACTCGATGAACGGACCTAAAGAGTTGACTTGGTGAGAGTACTTGGCGAGGTGAACTGATGAACGGACTTAAAGAGTCGACTTGGTGGGAGTACTTGGTGGGCCGACTTGATGAACGGACTTATAGAGTCGACTTGGTGAGAGTAGTTGTTCTGGTGACTTGATGAACGCAATTAGAGAGTCGGCTTGGCAGGGTGACTTGATGAAAGGACTTAAAGAGTCGACTTGGCGGGGTGACTCGATGAACAAACTTAGAGGGTCGACTTTGCGGGGTGACTCGATGAACGGACCTAAAGAGTTGACTTGGTGAGAGTACTCGGTGGGGTGACCTGATGAACAGACTTAGAGAGTCGACTTGGTGAGAGTCCTTGGTGGGCCGACCTGGTTGGGTGACTTCGTGAACTGACTTAAAGAGTCGACTTGGTGGGAGTACTTGGTGGGGTTTGACTTGATGAACGGACTTCAAGGGTCGACTTGGCGAGGTGACTTGATGAACGGTCCTAAAGAGTTGACTTGGTGAGAGTACTTGGTGTGGTGACTTGATGAAAAGACTTAAAGAGTCGAATTGGTGAGAGTACTTGGTGGGGTGACTTGATGAACACACTTGAAGGGTCGACCTGGTGGGGTGACTTTATGAACGGACCTAAAGAGTTGACGTGGTGAGAGTGCTTGGTGGGGTGACTTGATGAACATAGTTAAAGAGTCGACTTGGTGAGAGTAGTTGGTCGGGTGACTTGATGAACGCACTCGAAGAATCGACTTGGTTAGAGTACTTGGTGGGGTGACTTGATGAACGAACTTAAAGATTCGACTTGGTGGGCCGACCTGGCAGGGTGACTTGATGAACGGACTTAGAGAGTCAACTTGGTGAGAGTACTTGGTGACTTGGTGGGCCAACCTGGCCGAGTGACTTGATGAACAAACTTAAAGAGTCGACTTGGCGAGAGTACTCGGTGGGCTGACCTGGTCACGTGACTTGATGAACAGACTTAAAGATTCGACTTGGTGGGCCGACCTGGCGGGGTGACTTGATGAACGGACTTAGAGAGTCGACTTGGTGGGTCGAGCTAGCGGGGTGACTTGGTGAGAGTAGTTGGTGGGCTGACCTGGCAGGGTGACTTGATGAACAAACTTAGAGAGTCGACTTTGTGAGAGTACTTGGTGGGTCAAACTGGTGGGGTGACTTGATGAACGAACTTAAAGAGTCGACCTGGTGAGAGAACTTGGTGGGCCGAGCTGGCGGGGTGAATTGATGAACGAACCTAAAGAGTCGACTTTGTGAGAGTACGTGGTGGGCCGACCTGGCGAGGTGAGTTGATGACCGAACTTAAAGGGTCGACTTGGTGAGAGTACTTGGTGGGCCGACCTGGCGGGGCGACTTGATGAACGAACTTAAAGAGTCGACTTGGTGAGAGTACTCGGTGGGGTGACCTGATGAACAAACCTAAAGAGTCGACCTGGTGAGAGTACTTGGTGGGCCGACCTGGCGGGGTGACTTGGTGAGCAAACTTAAAGAGTCGACTTGGTGAGAGTAGTTGGTGGGCTGACCTGGCGGGGTGACTTGATGAACGAACTTAAAGAGTCGACCTGGTGGGCCGACTTGGCAGAGTGACTTCATGAACGAACTTAATGAGTCCACTTGGTGGGCTGACCTGGCGGGGTGACTTGATGAACGAACTTAAAGAGTCGACTCGGTGAGAGTAATTTGTGGGCTGACCTGGCGGGGTGACTTGATGAATGAACTTAAAGAGTCGACTTGGTGGGGTGACTTGATGAACCCACTTGAAGGGTCGACTTGGTGGGGTGACTCTATGAACGGACCTAAAGAGTTGACTTGGTGAGAGTACTTGGTGGGGTGACTCGACGAAAGGACTTAAAGAGTCAACTTGGTGAGAGTACTTGGTGGCTCGACTTTATGAGCAGACTTAAAGAGTCCACTTGGTGAGTGTGGGCCTAACGGGGTGATGTGGTGAGTGGGCCTAACGGGGCGAGTTGGTGGGGTGACTTGGCGAGCGGTATTAGAGAGCCGACGTGGTGAGGCGACTCGGCGAGTTGGTTCGTTGAGATGACATGGTGAGCTGACTTGGCGAGTCGACCTGGCGAGCAAACTTAAAGAGTCGACTTGGCAACGTACTCGAGTCGACTTGGTGAGGCGACCTGGCGAGCGGGCTCAAAGAGTCAACATGGTGAGGCGACTCATTGAGTCAACATGGAGAGGCGACTCATGGTGAGGAGCTATCCTTGAGGCGACTTGGTGGGCCTACTTGATTAGTCGACTTGGTGAGCCGACCTGACGAGCTGACACGGTGAGCGGGCTTAAAGAGGCGACGACTTGGTGGGGTAACTCGGCAAGCCAACTTATCGAGGCGAGATGGTGAGTCGACTTGGTGAGCTGACTTGGTGAGCGCACTTAAAGAGTCAACTTCGTGAGGTGACTCAGCGAGTTAGCCCGCTGATGCGACTTGGGCGGGCCGACCTGGCGAACGAACTTAAAGAGGCGACTTGGGCGGGCTGACCTGGTGAGCGAACTTAAAGAGTTGACTTGGCAACATACTTGAACAACCGACTTGGTGAGCTGACATGGTGAGTGGGCTTAGAGAAGCAACTCGGCGGGGCGACTTGATGAATGGACTTAAAGGGTCGACTTGGCGGGGTGACTCGATGAACGGACCTAAAGAGTTGACTTGGTGAGAGTACTTGGCGAGGTGAACTGATGAACGAACTTAAAGAGTCGACTTGGTGGGAGTACTTGGTGGGCCGACTTGATGAACGGACTTATAGAGTCGACTTGGTGAGAGTAGTTGTTCTGGTGACTTGATGAACGCACTTAGAGAGTTGGCTTGGCGGGGTGACTTGATGAAAGGACTTAAAGAGTCGACTTGGCGGGGTGACTCGATGAACGAACTTAGAGGGTCGACTTTGCGGGGTGACTCGATGAACGGACCTAAAGAGTTGACTTGGTGAGAGTACTCGGTGGGGTGACCTGATGAACAGACTTAGAGAGTCGACTTGGTGAGAGTCCTTGGTGGGCCGACCTGGTTGGGTGACTTCGTGAACTGACTTAAAGAGTCGACTTGGTGGGAGTACTTGGTGGGGTTTGACTTGATGAACGGACTTCAAGGGTCAACTTGGCGAGGTGACTTGATGAACGGTCCTAAAGAGTTGACTTGGTGAGAGTACTTGGTGTGGTGACTTGATGAAAAGACTTAAAGAGTCGAATTGGTGAGAGTACTTGGTGGGGTGACTTTATGAACGGACCTAAAGAGTTGACGTGGTGAGAGTGCTTGGTGGGGTGACTTGATGAAAATAGTTAAAGAGTCGACTTGGTGAGAGTAGTTGGTCGGGTGACTTGATGAACGCACTCGAAGAATCGACTTGGTTAGAGTACTTGGTGGGGTGACTTGATGAACGGACTTAAAGATTCGACTTGGTGGGCCGACCTGGCGGGGTGACTTGATGAACGGACTTAGAGAGTCGACTTGGTGAGAGTACTTGGTGACTTGGTGGGCCGACCTGGCCGGGTGACTTGATGAACAAACTTAAAGAGTCGACTTGGCGAGAGTACTCGGTGGGCTGACCTGGTCACGTGACTTGATGAACGGACTTAAAGATTCGACTTGGTGGGCCGACCTGGCGGGGTGACTTGATGAACGGACTTAGAGAGTCGACTTGGTGGGTCGAGCTAGCGAGGTGACTTGGTGAGAGTAGTTGGTGGGCTGACCTGGCAGGGTGACTTGATGAACGAACTTAGAGAGTCGACTTTGTGAGAGTACTTGGTGGGTCGAACTGGCGGGGTGACTTGATGAACGAACTTAAAGAGTCGACCTGGTGAGAGAACTTGGTGGGCTGAGCTGGCGGGGTGAATTGATGAACGAACCTAAAGAGTCAACTTTGTGAGAGTACGTGGTGGGCCGACCTAGCGGGGTGAGTTGATGACCGAACTTAAAGGGTCAACTTGGTGAGAGTACTTGGTGGGCCGACCTGGCGGGGCGACTTGATGAATGAACTTAAAGAGTCGACTTGGTGAGAGTACTCGGTGGGGTGACCTGATGAACAAACCTAAAGAGTCGACCTGGTGAGAGTACTTGGTTGGCCGACCTGGCGGGGTGACTTGGTGAGCAAACTTAAAGAGTCGACTTGGTGAGAGTAGTTGGTGGGCTGACCTGGCGGGGTGACTTGATGAACGAACTTAAAGAGTCGACCTGGTGGGCTGACTTGGCAGAGTGACTTCATGAACGAACTTAAAGAGTCCACTTGGTGGGCCGACCTGGCGGGGTGACTTGATGAACGAACTTAAAGAGTCGACTCGGTGAGAGTAATTTGTGGGCTGACCTGGCGCGGTGACTTGATGAATGAACTTAAAGAGTCGACTTGGTGGGGTGACTTGATGAACCCACTTGAAGGGTCGACTTGGTGGGGTGACTCTATGAACAGACCTAAAGAGTTGACTTGGTGAGAGTACTTGGTGGGGTGACTCGACGAAAGGACTTAAAGAGTCGACTTGGTGAGAGTACTTGGTGGCTCAACTTTATGAGCAGACTTAAAGAGTCCACTTGGTGAGAGTGGGCCTAACGGGGCGATGTGGTGAGTGGGCCTAACGGGGCGAGTTGGTGGGGCGACTTGGCGAGCGGTATTAGAGAGCCGACGTGGTGAGGCGACTCGGCGAGTTGGTTCGTTGAGATGACATGGTGAGCTGACTTGGCGAGTCGACCTGGCGAGCGAACTTAAAGAGTCGACTTGGCAACATACTCGAGTCGACTTGGTGAGGCGACCTGGTGAGCGGGCTCAAAGAGTCAACATGGTGAGGTGACTCATTGAGTCAACATGGTGAGGCGACTCATGGTGAGGAGCTATCCTTGAGGCGACTTGGTGGGCCTACTTGATTAGTCGACTTGGTGAGCCGACCTGACGAGCTGACACGGTGAGCGGGCTTAAAGAGGCGACGACTTGGTGGGGTAACTCGGCAAGCCAACTTATCGAGGCGAGATGGTGAGTCGACTTGGTGAGCTGACTTGGTGAGCGCACTTAAAGAGTCAACTTCCTGAGGTGACTCGGCGAGTTAGCCCGCTGATGCGACTTGGGCGGGCCGACCTGGCGAATGAACTTAAAGAGGCGACTTGGGCGGGCTGACCTGGTGAGCGAACTTAAAGAGTTGACTTGGCAACGTACTTGAACAACCAACTTGGTGAGCTGACATGGTGAGTGGGCTTACAGAAGCAACTCGGCGGGGCGACTTGATGAACGGACTTAAAGGGTCGACTTGGCGGGGTGACTCGATGAACGGACCTAAAGAGTTGACTTGGTGAGAGTACTTGGCGGGGTGAACTGATGAACGGACTTAAAGAGTTGACTTGGTGGGAGTACTTGGTAGGCCGACTTGATGAACGGACTTATAGAGTCGACTTGGTGAGAGTAGTTGTTCTGGTGACTTGATGAACGCACTTAGAGAGTCGGCTTGGCGGGGTGACTTGATGAAAGGACTTAAAGAGTCGACTTGGCGGGGTGACTCGATGAACGAACTTAGAGGGTCGACTTTGCGGGGTGACTCGATGAACGGACCTAAAGAGTTGACTTGGTGAGAGTACTCGGTGGGGTGACCTGATGAACAGACTTAGAGAGTCGACTTGGTGAGAGTCCTTGGTGGGCCGACCTAGTTGGGTGACTTCGTGAACTGACTTAAAGAGTCGACTTGGTGGGAGTACTTGGTGGGGTTTGACTTGATGAACGGACTTCAAGGGTCGACTTGGCGAGGTGACTTGATGAACGGTCCTAAAGAGTTGACTTGGTGAGAGTACTTGGTGTGGTGACTTGATGAAAAGACTTAAAGAGTCGAATTGGTGAGAGTACTTGGTGGGGTGACTTGATGAACGCACTTGAAGGGTCGACCTGGTGGGGTGACTTTATGAACGGACCTAAAGAGTTGACGTGGTGAGAGTGCTTGGTGGGGTGACTTGATGAACATAGTTAAAGAGTCGACTTGGTGAGAGTAGTTGGTCGGGTGACTTGATGAACGCACTCGAAGAATCGACTTGGTTAGAGTACTTGGTGGGGTGACTTGATGGACTTAAAGATTCGACTTGGTGGGCTGACCTGGTGGGGTGACTTGATGAACGGACTTAGAGAGTCGACTTGGTGAGAGTACTTGGTGACTTGGTGGGCCGACCTGGCCGGGTGACTTGATGAACAAACTTAAAGAGTCGACTTGGCGAGAGTACTCGGTGGGCTGACCTGGTCACGTGACTTGATGAACGGACTTAAAGATTCGACTTGGTGGGCCGACCTGGCGGGGTGACTTGATGAACGGACTTAGAGAGTCGACTTGGTGGGTCAAGCTAGCGGGGTGACTTGGTGAGAGTAGTTGGTGGGCTGACCTGGCAGGGTGACTTGATGAACGAACTTAGAGAGTCGACTTTGTGAGAGTACTTGGTGGGTCGAACTGGCGGGGTGACTTGATGAACGAACTTAAAGAGTCAACCTGGTGAGAGAACTTGGTGGGCCGAGCTGGCGGGGTGAATTGATGAACGAACCTAAAGAGTCGACTTTGTGAGAGTACGTGGTGGGCCGACCTGGCGGGGTGAGTTGATGACCGAACTTAAAGGGTCGACTTGGTGAGAGTACTTGGTGGGCCGACCTGGCGGGGCGACTTGATGAACGAACTTAAAGAGTCGACTTGGTGAGAGTACTCGGTGGGGTGACCTGATGAACAAACCTAAAGAGTCGACCTGGTGAGAGTACTTGGTGGGCCGACCTGGCGGGGTGACTTGGTGAGCAAACTTAAAGAGTCGACTTGGTGAGAGTAGTTGGTGGGCTGACCTGGCGGGGTGACTTGATGAACGAACTTAAAGAGTCGACCTGGTGGGCCGACTTGGCAGAGTGACTTCATGAACGAACTTAAAGAGTCCACTTGGAGGGCCGACCTGGCGGGGTGACTTGATGAACGAACTTAAAGAGTCGACTCGGTGAGAGTAATTTGTGGGCTGACCTGGCGGGGTGACTTGATGAATGAACTTAAAGAGTCGACTTGGTGGGGTGAATTGATGAACCCACTTGAAGGGTCGACTTGGTGGGGTGACTCTATGAACGGACCTAAAGAGTTGACTTGGTGAGAGTACTTCGTGGGGTGACTCGACGAAAGGACTTAAAGAGTCGACTTGGTGAGAGTACTTGGTGGCTCAACTTTATGAGCAGACTTAAAGAGTCCACTTGGTGAGAGTGGGCCTAACGGGGCGAAGTGGTGAGTGGGCCTAACGGGGCGAGTTGGTGGGGCGACTTGGCGAGCGGTATTAGAGAGCCGACGTGGTGAGGCGACTCGGCGAGTTGGTTCGTTGAGATGACATGGTGAGCTGACTTGGCGAGTCGACCTGTCGAGCGAACTTAAAGAGTCGACTTGGCAACGTACTCGAGTCGACTTGGTGAGGCGACCTGGCGAGCGGGCTCAAAGAGTCAACATGGTGAGGCGACTCATGGTGAGGAGCTATCCTTGAGGCGACTTGGTGGGCCTACTTGATTAGTCGACTTGGTGAGCCGACCTGACGAGCTGACACGGTGAGCGGGCTTAAAGAGGCGACGACTTGGTGGGGTAACTCGGCAAGCCAACTTATCGAGGCGAGATGGTGAGTCGACTTGGTGAGCTGACTTGGTGAGCGCACTTAAAGAGTCAACTTCGTGAGGTGACTCAGCGAGTTAGCCCGCTGATGCGACTTGGGCGGGCCGACCTGGCGAACGAACTTAAAGAGGTGACTTGGGCGGGCTGACTTGGTGAGCGAACTTAAAGAGTTGACTTGGCAACATACTTGAACAACCGACTTGGTGAGCTGACATGGTGAGTGGGCTTAGAGAAGCAACTCGGCGGGGCGACTTGATGAACGGACTTAAAGGGTCGACTTGGCGGGGTGACTCGATGAACGGACCTAAAGTGTTGACTTGGTGAGAGTACTTGGCGGGGTGAACTGATGAACGGACTTAAAGAGTTGACTTGGTGGGAGTACTTGGTGGGCCGACTTGATGAACGGACTTATAGAGTCGACTTGGTGAGAGTAGTTGTTCTGGTGACTTGATGAACGCACTTAGAGAGTCGGCTTGGCGGGGTGACTTGATGAACGGACTTAAAGAGTCGACTTGGCGGGGTGACTCGATGAACGAACTTAGAGGGTCGACTTTGCGGGGTGACTCGATGAATGAACCTAAAGAGTTGACTTGGTGAGAGTACTCGGTGGGGTGACCTGATGAACAGACTTAGAGAGTCGACTTGGTGAGAGTCCTTGGTGGGCCGACCTGGTTGGGTGACTTCGTGAACTGACTTAAAGAGTCGACTTGGTGGGAGTACTTGGTGGGGTTTGACTTGATGAACGGACTTCAAGGGTTGACTTGGCGAGGTGACTTGATGAACGGTCCTAAAGAGTTGACTTGGTGAGAGTACTTGGTGTGGTGACTTGATGAAAAGACTTAAAGAGTCGAATTGGTGAGAGTACTTGGTGGGGTGACTTGACGAACGCACTTGAAGGGTCGACCTGGTGGGGTGACTTTATGAACGGACCTAAAGAGTTGACGTGGTGAGAGTGCTTGGTGGGGTGACTTGATGAACATAGTTAAAGAGTTGACTTGGTGAGAGTAGTTGGTCGGGTGACTTGATGAACGCACTTGAAGAATCGACTTGGTTAGAGTACTTGGTGGGGTGACTTGATGAACGGACTTAAAGATTCAACTTGGTGGGCCGACCTGGCGGGGTGACTTGATGAACGGACTTAGAGAGTCGACTTGGTGAGAGTAATTGGTGACTTGGTGGGCCGACCTGGCCGGGTGACTTGATGAACAAACTTAAAGAGTCGACTTGGCAAGAGTACTCGGTGGGCTGACCTGGTCACGTGACTTGATGAACGGACTTAAAGATTCGACTTGGTGGGCCGACCTGGCGGGGTGACTTGATGAACGGACTTAGAGAGTCGACTTGGTGGGTCGAGCTAGCGGGGTGACTTGGTGAGAGTAGTTGGTGGGCTGACCTGGCAGGGTGACTTGATGAACGAACTTAGAGAGTCGACTTTGTGAGAGTACTTGGTGGGTCGAACTGGCGGGGTGACTTGATGAACGAACTTAAAGAGTCGACCTGGTGAGAGAACTTGGTGGGCCGAGCTGGCGGGGTGAATTGATGAACGAACCTAAAGAGTCGACTTTGTGAGAGTACGTGGTGGGCCGACCTGGCGGGGTGAGTTGATGACCGAACTTAAAGGGTCGACTTGGTGAGAGTACTTGGTGGGCCGACCTGGCGGGGCGACTTGATGAACGAACTTAAAGAGTCGACTTGGTGAGAGTACTCGGTGGGGTGACCTGATGAACAAACCTAAAGAGTCAACCTGGTGAGAGTACTTGGTGGGCCGACCTGGCGGGGTGACTTGGTGAGCAAACTTAAAGAGTCGACTTGGTGAGAGTAGTTGGTGGGCTGACCTGGCGGGGTGACTTGATGAACGAACTTAAAGAGTTGACCTGGTGGGCCGACTTGGCAGAGTGACTTCATGAACGAACTTAAAGAGTCCACTTGGTGGGCCGACCTGGCGGGGTGACTTGATGAACGAACTTAAAGAGTCGACTCGGTGAGAGTAATTTGTGGGCTGACCTGGCGGGGTGACTTGATGAATGAACTTAAAGAGTCGACTTGGTGGGGTGACTTGATGAACCCACTTGAAGGGTCAACTTGGTGGGGTGACTCTATGAACGGACCTAAAGAGTTGACTTGGTGAGAGTACTTGGTGGGGTGACTTGACGAAAGGACTTAAAGAGTCGACTTGGTGAGAGTACTTGGTGGCTCGACTTTATGAGCAGACTTAAAGAGTCCACTTGGTGAGAGTGGGCCTAACGGGGCGATGTGGTGAGTGGGCCTAATGGGGCGAGTTGGTGGGGCGACTTGGCGAGCGGTATTAGAGAGCCGACGTGGTGAGGCGACTCGGCGAGTTGGTTCGTTGAGATGACATGGTGAGCTGACTTGGCGAGTCGACCTGGCGAGCGAACTTAAAGAGTCGACTTGGCAACGTACTTGAGTCGAATTGGTGAGGCGACCTGGCGAGCGGGCTCAAAGAGTCAACATGGTGAGGCGACTCATTGAGTCAACATGGTGAGGCGACTCATGGTGAGGAGCTATCCTTGAGGCGACTTGGTGGGCCTACTTGATTAGTCGACTTGGTGAGCTGACCTGACGAGCTGACACGGTGAGCGGGCTTAAAGAGGCGACGACTTGGTGGGGTAACTCGGCAAGCCAACTTATCGAGGCGAGATGGTGAGTCGACTTGGTGAGCTGACTTGGTGAGCGCACTTAAAGAGTCAACTTCGTGAGGTGACTCGGCGAGTTAGCCCGCTGATGCGACTTGGGCGGGCCGACTTGGCGAACAAACTTAAAGAGGCGACTTGGGCGGGCTGACCTGGTGAGCGAACTTAAAGAGTTGACTTGGCAACGTACTTGAACAACCGACTTGGTGAGCTGACATGGTGAGGGGGCTTAGAGAAGCAACTCGGCGGGGCGACTTGATGAACAGACTTAAAGGGTCGACTTGGCGGGGTGACTCGATGAACAGACCTAAAGAGTTGACTTGGTGAGAGTACTTGGCGGGGTGAACTGATGAACGGACTTAAAGAGTCGACTTGGTGGGAGTACTTGGTGGGCCGACTTGATGAACGGACTTATAGAGTCGACTTGGTGAGAGTAGTTGTTCTGGTGACTTGATGAACGCACTTAGAGAGTCGGCTTGGCGGGGTGACTTGATGAAAGGACTTAAAGAGTCGAATTGGCGGGGTGACTCGATGAACGAACTTAGAGGGTCGCCTTTCGGGGTGACTCGATGAACGGACCTAAAGAGTTGACTTGGTGAGAGTACTCGGTGGGGTGACCTGATGAACAGACTTAGAGAGTCGACTTGGTGAGAGTCCTTGGTGGGCCGACCTGGTTGGGTGACTTCGTGAACTGACTTAAAGAGTCGACTTGGTGGGAGTACTTGGTGGGGTTTGACTTGATGAACGAACTTCAAGGGTTGACTTGGCGAGGTGACTTGATGAACGGTCCTAAAGAGTTGACTTGGTGAGAGTACTTGGTTTGGTGACTTGATGAAAAGACTTAAAGAGTCGAATTGGTGAGAGTACTTGGTGGGGTGACTTGATGAACGCACTTGAAGGGTCGACCTGGTGGGGTGACTTTATGAACGGACCTAAAGAGTTGACGTGGTGAGAGTGCTTGGTGGGGTGACTTGATGAACATAGTTAAAGAGTCGACTTGGTGAGAGTAGATGGTCGGGTGACTTGATGAACGCACTCGAAGAATCGACTTGGTTAGAGTACTTGGTGGGGTGACTTGATGAACGGACTTAAAGATTCGACTTGGTGGGCCGACCTGGTGGGGTGACTTGATGAACGGACTTAGAGAGTCGACTTGGTGAGAGTACTTGGTGACTTGGTGGGCCGGACATGGCCGGGTGACTTGATGAACAAACTTAAAGAGTCGACTTGGCGAGAGTACTCGGTGGGCTGACCTGGTCACGTGACTTGATGAACGGACTTAAAGATTCGACTTGGTGGGCCGACCTGGCGGGGTGACTTGATGAACGGACTTAGAGAGTCGACTTGGTGGGTCGAGCTAGCGGGGTGACTTGGTGAGAGTAGTTGGTGGGCTGACCTGGCAGGGTGACTTGATGAACGAACTTAGAGAGTCGACTTTGTGAGAGTACTTGGTGGGTCGAACTGGCGGGGTGACTTGATGAATGAATTTAAAGAGTCGACCTGGTGAGAGAACTTGGTGGGCCGAGCTGGCGGGGTGAATTGATGAATGAACCTAAAGAGTCGACTTTGTGAGAGTACGTGGTGGGCCGACCTAGCGGGGTGAGTTGATGACCGAACTTAAAGGGTCGACTTGGTGAGAGTACTTGGTGGGCCGACCTGGCGGGGCGACTTGATGAACGAACTTAAAGAGTCGACTTGGTGAGAGTACTCGGTGGGGTGACCTGATGAACAAACCTAAAGAGTCGACCTGGTGAGAGTACTTGGTGGGCCGACCTGGCGGGGTGACTTGGTGAGCAAACTTAAAGAGTCGACTTGGTGAGAGTAGTTGGTGGGCTGACCTGGCAGGGTGACTTGATGAACGAACTTAAAGAGTCGACCTGGTGGGCCGACTTGGCAGAGTGACTTCATGAACGAACTTAAAGAGTCCACTTGGTGGGCCGACCTGGCGGGGTGACTTGATGAACGAACTTAAAGAGTCGACTCGGTGAGAGTAATTTGTGGGCTGACCTGGCAGGGTGACTTGATGAATGAACTTAAAGAGTCGACTTGGTGGGGTTACTTGATGAACCCACTTGAAGGGTCGACTTGGTGGGGTGACTCTATGAATGGACCTAAAGAGTTGACTTGGTGAGAGTACTTGGTGGGGTGACTCGACGAAAGGACTTAAAGAGTCGACTTGGTGAGAGTACTTGGTGGCTCGACTTTATGAGCAGACTTAAAGAGTCCACTTGGTGAGAGTGGGCCTAACAGGGCGATGTGGTGAGTGGGCCTAACGGGGCGAGTTGGTGGGGCGACTTGGCAAGCGGTATTAGAGAGCCGACGTGGTGAGGCAACTCGGCGAGTTGGTTCGTTGAGATGACATGGTGAGCTGACTTGGCGAGTCGACCTGGCGAGCGAACTTAAAGAGTCGACTTGGCAACGTACTCGAGTCGACTTGGTGAGGCGACCTGGCGAGCGGGCTCAAAGAGTCAACATGGTGAGGCAACTCATTGAGTCAACATGGTGAGGCGACTCATGGTGAGGAGCTATCCTTGAGGCGACTTGGTGGGCCTACTTGATTAGTCGACTTGGTGAGCCGACCTGACGAGCTGACACGGTGAGCGGGCTTAAAGAGGCGACGACTTGGTGGGGTAACTCGGCAAGCCAACTTATCGAGGCGAGATGGTGAGTCGACTTGGTGAGCTGACTTGGTGAGCGCACTTAAAGAGTCAACTTCGTGAGGTGACTCGGCGAGTTAGCCCGCTGATGCGACTTGGGCGGGCCGACCTGGTGAACGAACTTAAAGAGGCGACTTGGGCGGGCTGACCTGGTGAGCGAACTTAAAGAGTTGACTTGGCAACGTACTTGAACAACCGACTTGGTGAGCTGACATGGTGAGTGGGCTTAGAGAAGCAACTCGGCGGGGCGACTTGATGAATGGACTTAAAGGGTCGACTTGGCGGGGTGACTCGATGAACGGACCTAAAGAGTTGACTTGGTGAGAGTACTTGGCGGGGTGAACTGATGAACAAACTTAAAGAGTCGACTTGGTGGGAGTACTTGGTGGGCCGACTTGATGAACGGACTTATAGAGTCGACTTGGTGAGAGTAGTTGTTCTGGTGACTTGATGAACGCACTTAGAGAGTCGGCTTGGCGGGGTGACTTGATGAAAGGACTTAAAGAGTCGAATTGGCGGGGTGACTCGATGAACGAACTTAGAGGGTCGACTTTGCGGGGTGACTCGATGAACGGACCTAAAGAGTTGACTTGGTGAGAGTACTCGGTGGGGTGACCTGATGAACAGACTTAGAGAGTCGACTTGGTGAGAGTCCTTGGTGGGCCGACCTGGTTGGGTGACTTCGTGAACTGACTTAAAGAGTCGACTTGGTGGGAGTACTTGGTGGGGTTTGACTTGATGAACGGACTTCAAGGGTCGACTTGGCGAGGTGACTTGATGAACGGTCCTAAAGAGTTGACTTGGTGAGAGTACTTGGTGTGGTGACTTGATGAAAAGACTTAAAGAGTCGAATTGGTGAGAGTACTTGGTGGGGTGACTTGATGAACGCACTTGAAGGGTCGACCTGGTGGGGTGACTTTATGAACGGACCTAAAGAGTTGACGTGGTGAGAGTGCTTGGTGGGGTGACTTGATGAACATAGTTAAAGAGTCGACTTGGTGAGAGTAGTTGGTCGGGTGACTTGATGAACGCACTCGAAGAATCGACTTGGTTAGAGTACTTGGTGGGGTGACTTGATGAACGGACTTAAAGATTCGACTTGGTGGGCCGACCTGGCGGGGTGACTTGATGAACGGACTTAGAGAGTCGACTTGGTGAGAGTACTTGGTGACTTGGTGGGCCGACCTGGCCGGGTGACTTGATGAACAAACTTAAAGAGTCGACTTGGCGAGAGTACTCGGTGGGCTGACCTGGTCACGTGACTTGATGAACGGACTTAAAGATTCGACTTGGTGGGCCGACCTGGCGGGGTGACTTGATGAACGGACTTAGAGAGTCGACTTGGTGGGTCAAGCTAGCGGGGTGACTTGGTGAGAGTAGTTGGTGGGCTGACCTGGCAGGGTGACTTGATGAACGAACTTAGAGAGTCGACTTTGTGAGAGTACTTGGTGGGTCGAACTGGCGGGGTGACTTGATGAACAAACTTAAAGAGTTGACCTGGTGAGAGAACTTGGTGGGCCAAGCTGGCGGGGTGAATTGATGAATGAACCTAAAGAGTCGACTTTGTGAGAGTACGTGGTGGGCCGACCTGGCGGGGTGAGTTGATGACCGAACTTAAAGGGTCGACTTGGTGAGAGTACTTGGTGGGCCGACCTGGCGGGGCGACTTGATGAATGAACTTAAAGAGTCGACTTGGTGAGAGTACTCGGTGGGGTGACCTGATGAACAAACCTAAAGAGTCGACCTGGTGAGAGTACTTGGTGGGCCGACCTGGCGGGGTGACTTGGTGAGCAAACTTAAAGAGTCGACTTGGTGAGAGTAGTTGGTGGGCTGACCTGGCGGGGTGACTTGATGAACGAACTTAAAGAGTCGACCTCGTGGGCCGACTTGGCAGAGTGACTTCATGAACGAACTTAAAGAGTCCACTTGGTGGGCCGACCTGGCGGGGTGACTTGATGAACGAACTTAAAGAGTCGACTCGGTGAGAGTAATTTGTGGGCTGACCTGGCGGGGTGACTTGATGAATGAACTTAAAGAGTCAACTTGGTGGGGTGACTTGATGAACCCACTTGAAGGGTCGACTTGGTGGGTTGACTCTATGAACGGACCTAAAGAGTTGACTTGGTGAGAGTACTTGGTGGGGTGACTCGACGAAAGGACTTAAAGAGTCGACTTGGTGAGAGTACTTGGTGGCTCGACTTTATGAGCAGACTTAAAGAGTCCACTTGGTGAGAGTGGGCCTAACGGGGCGAGTTGGTGGGGCGACTTGGCGAGCGGTATTAGAGAGCCGACATGGTGAGGCGACTCGGCGAGTTGGTTTGTTGAGATGACATGGTGAGCTGACTTGGCGAGTCGACCTGGCGAGCGAACTTAAAGAGTCGACTTGGCAACGTACTCGAGTCGACTTGGTGAGGCGACCTGGCGAGCGGGCTCAAAGAGTCAACATGGTGAGGCGAATCATTGAGTCAACATGGTGAGGTGACTCATGGTGAGGAGCTATCCTTGAGGCAACTTGGTGGGCCTACTTGATTAGTCGACTTGGTGAGCTGACCTGACGAGCTGACACGGTGAGCGGGCTTAAAGAGGCGACGACTTGGTGGGGTAACTCGGCAAGCCAACTTATCGAGGCGAGATGGTGAGTCGACTTGGTGAGCTGACTTGGTGAGCGCACTTAAAGAGTCAACTTCGTGAGGTGACTCGGCGAGTTAGCCCGCTGATGCGACTTGGGCGGGCCGACCTGGCGAACGAACTTAAAGAGGCGACCTGGGCGGGCTGACCTGGTGAGCGAACTTAAAGAGTTGACTTGGCAACGTACTTGAACAACCGACTTGGTGAGCTGACATGGTGAGTGGGCTTAGAGAAGCAACTCGGCGGGGCAACGAGCTGTGAGTGGACTTAAAGAGTCAATTCTTGATTTGGCAAAGACCACATGGTTAGATGACTTGGTGAGCCGACCTGGCTACCAAAATTGGCAAGCAAACTTATAGAATCGACTTGCTGTCCCCAGCCAGGATCGCACGCCAGTCAGCTTCCTTGCGCCTCGCGGGTTCTCCCAACC